>CM057815.1:61803839-61861339 GCA_030067965.1 Latrodectus elegans
CTTCACCTTTAAAACAAAGTTTGGCTGAGTATGGTAGGATATTTAAGACCAAATATTTCCCAAGCTATTGAAACTAAGCAAAAGGTTGTTAAATGCAGCGTTGTATTTCCAACAGTTGATTAATTTTGAGATTGCACTTTAGAGAAAGAGACCGCTGATGCTAAAGGAAAACAAAAACCATACTGATTTATAATAATTCTAAGCCACGTGCTTCTTTGGTAACTTGTCAGAAAATCTCAAAGATATACTAAATGAGCATTATTTTAAGCATTATTTCGATGACTCTTGACAACCCACAGTTAAGACAAACGTTAACACTGGTGCACCTAAAGCTAAATGTGGATTCAAAAGTGTCAGAATAATATAACAATTAGGTAATTCAATACGAGAATTTGATACGCAACAGTTAAAATATAAACTCTTGTGAAAATATATAAGAAAAACTAAATTATCTTCATTGATTGTTTTAAAAATAAAATACAGTAGAATAAAATTAAAAGAAGAAGTGAGTTACTTAGTTTTCTATATAACTGTTTAATTTTTGGATAATCAAAAGTATATCATAATAGAAACAATAAATTTAAAATATATCACTGATTCAAAAGGCACAACAAAAGGAATTACCAGCTTAAACATAAATTAAAACAATGTCATAAAAACTGGAAATTAATCCCCAAAAGATATGTTTAATAGAATTGATTTCATCTGCTTGTCTATCACAATTATATGCCTTTAATTTATCGTAGAACACAATAAAAGTGAAGTAAAACTTCAAATAAGTAGTTATGTGAAATAGCTCTTATATTCAAAAATTTTCGCAAAAGTTTAGAAGATTTCTTATGGCATCAGAATTTACCCAAAGTATAATAGAAGATAGTCCCTTTAGCCTGGACTTCCAATTCTACGTGTGGAGGCGTTACCATGGCGACCGCATCCAAGAGACAGGAGAGAGCTGTTGCTTCAGGAACTGGAGGTCATTAAGGTATCTAATCAATGCTCCTTTCCTCTCGACTAATCCAACGAAGTAATATACACTGAACCTTCCATCGCTATGAATCATCATTTATTGTCGGTCAACTTGCCATTCTGCACTCCGGCATCAGGAGCCAGCGTGATCTTATGTTGCGATTGCCGGATCTTTTGCTGCCAGGATGAGGGACTTTTTGGAAGTCTAGAAGGAGAGATCCTAAAGCATGCATACTAGTACATTTTAAAGGGGTTATCGTATTTTAAAAGGCAAATGAACGTTTATAAATATAAAAGATATATATTTAAACTATAAATTTTTTTGTTTATTATTCAAAGAGTATTTTGCCATTAATGGTATATTTCACTAAACTATCATAAATGAAGACTATCATTGGAGGATGTGTTAAAATTGATAAACCTACCACTGTTGTAATCCACAGGCTGCAAAGTATACATAACGCAGTCATGTTTGCCTTAATTAGCTAAAAGAGTAACAGTTCATTCATAATGCGTGTGTGTGAATGATGTAAAAACTAAATATAAGTTATTTCTTAATTATTCTGTTTCGTAACATATATATATGCAAATCCAAAGAAGCAAAACAATCATGTTGAGACAGCAGATTTAAAGAAAATAAATATGTAAACACTCATGTTGTAACTTTGTTTCAAACATGATAATCTACTAAATGAGATATACTAAATAGCACTTAAGATAATATATTTTTGCTAAAATTAATCTTAAGTTTATTACTAAAATTATTCTTAAGTACTAAAATTAAGCTTAGTTCTAAAATTAATGGGATATTTAAAAAAAATATAAGTCTATATAGACATATATTTTTTTAAATATCCCATTCTCATTAAAATTGTCAAGTGTGAAGTAATTAAGAGAGAATACTTGCATTTTATCAAAAACGTTAAAAGATCTCATCTATCAGAATTATTTTCATATAACCTTAACAAAAACAAAAGATTCATCTCAAGTTTTCCCCTCAATGTTTCTCACTCAAAAATAAATTAATGATAAAATAAATGCCTGTGACATAAAAGACATAATAACAACTGACAGGTGGTAAGAAAACATAATTGTTGAGAATAAAAATTGAATAAATTACAAGCTTATTAATATTTTGGACATTGGAATGGAAACTTCTTATATACCAGTTACAGGCTTACTTACAGTGCAAAAGGCTTGTAATGCAATGATTTCTGAATTCGGGCTTTCATCGAGGTTATTTTTATGTTAATAATAGAAGAGAATCATAATAATACTGTCAGCTTCGAATAAACTATTGCAAATGAATAAAAGGACTGCAGAGGTCAAAACAAGTCTTCACTTAGTGTTGAGCACTTTTCAAATACAACTGAGATCAACCCATGAGCGCAATATTTTTCACAAATCGAAATAATATTTGGAAACAAAGAAAATTAAGGAAAGTTTTAAATGTATCAGTGAATAAATCTTAAAAAGATTTCAGATTCAGTAAGATGCCAATGCTTTGAAATGGGTAAATACACAAAGATTTTATTTCATGGAAAAGAAATGTAACCAATAGTAAAAAATGTAGCCAATAATAAAAAAATAGTCAATTACAAAAACGAAGCAAAATAAGATAGAGTTTAATCCATGTTTTTAAAACATATTTCTTACTATTGTAGAATATGCAATCTTCTTTCTATTTAGTTACATAAAACGACGATGTATACCATATAAATCTGTTAATAAAGACTTTTTGAAGTACATATTTTTGTAAAACGGATAACATAGAAAAAAGAAAATATACAAGTGACGCGCGGTATCTGTTCTTCATAAGAAAGAAATTAAGAGCTTAATACGAGGGTTCCTCTAAAATTTTTGAGGTACCCGCAGACGGGAATTTACAAAATAAAAATAACGGGTTTAATTTTAAAATACAAAGTATTTTAACACAGAACACGATTTTTTACTGACTTACTTCAATTTGTTGAGCATAGAATAAATTTTAAATAGAAGACAAAATGGAATTGACGCGAGAACATTTTCGCGCTATGATTTTCTACGATTCTAAAGCAGAATTAAATAAAGAAGAATGCGTTCAACAGTTGCAATTAGCATTTGGTGATGAATCTCCAACTCGTGCTACTGTATTCAGATGGTTTAGAGAATTTAGAAGAGGTCGCAATTTTCTTCATGATGAAGAACACACAGGAAAAGCGCCGTCGGCAGTAATCCCGGATAATGTGTCGGTCATACGAAAAATGTTACTGGATGATAATCTCTGTACCTATCAAATGAAACAGAAGAAACTTGACATTGAATCCACAGTCATGCACAAAATCATTCATGAAGAATTACATATGAAAAAAGTAGTTTGCCGTTGGGTTCCCCATAATCTAACTAAGCACCAAAAAGAGGTGCGTGTCAGAATCAGTAAAGAAACACTTAAATTGCTAAATGATGGTGGCCACCGCATCATTTCTAAAATTGTAACAGGTGATGAAACGTTTTTTGACATTCTAACACGTCAAGAAAGCAAAGTATTGGTCTTTGAAGATGATCTCGAGCCGACAATAATGAAAAAACAACGTGCACTGAAAAGATTGATGTATGCCGTTTTCTTCCGTAGTACGGGATTGGTCAAAGCCATTAAGTTGGAAGGACAGAAGACAGTAACAGCAAACTGGTACACCACTAAATGTCTGCCAGAAATTCTACAAGAACTGAATATTAGGGGACTAATGCTCCACAATGACAATGCATCTTCACATACAGCCGGATTAACAGTTAAGTTTCTTAAACAAAAACAAATTAAAGTGATCGAACATCCGACGTATTCACCTTATCTAGCTATGCGCTATATTTGGTTATTCTTTAATCTAAAAAAGAACTTACGTGGACGTCGTTTTCATTCAGGAGAGATTGATGTGGCTATAAATGCATTTTTTTTCATCTATTCCAAGAAATGAATGGCTTGAGGCATTTAATCTGTTATTTCGTCTACAAAAGTTCATTAATGTTGGAGAAGACAAGTTTGAACACTACTAAAATTTTGTAAGTATAACTTTAAAAATATAGTTGTATTTTAAAAATTTCAGAGTGACCCTCGTATATGCCTCCTAATCTAAAGCATATATTTTTCTCTATATACACAACCAAACCAATTATAAAATCTGCAACTAGTTTTAACAATGGATTAAGAAGTAGACTATGACTTTTATGACTTTTAGATCTTTATTCTGAGCAGATATTTGGTTTCAATATATATATATATATATATATATATATATATATATATATATATATATATATATATATATATATATATATATATATATATATATATATATATATTCTTTAAATTCTCCTCCAGAACAGATGGTAAATTTTAAACTTTCATTAATGAACTCGATTTTCTGAAAATTAAGTAATAACTGTAATGAAAGAATTTCGTTGAATGATGATAATGTGGCTAAATGAAATCACAAAATAATTTTCCAGCATTTCAAATAGTCATTCAAAAAATACTAGTATAAATCATACAGAGAATGACAAAAATAATGAAATCAACTTTCTGAAACTTTGCACCTTATATGGGACAAAGTTATTGTTAATTGATTGAAAATACAGCATCTGTACACAGTGAAGAAAACTGTAAAAATATATGAGTTAAGTTTTACAATTAGAAATAGCTCTCTTTAAATCACGGTATTGAAAAAAAATAATTCCTTGGACATTGCTCGAAATTGGCAATCATAGCTGCTTCCACGCATCTGAAATTTTATGTAGCGTACCGAAAGTTCTATATTCTATTATACTCTCTATTCGTATAAAGATCTTACGTACTGGATTGACAAAGAGTCAGAGAACATACTGATCAGGAAAACAATGCAATTAGGTAGACTAAAAGAAACCTTCACACTGTACACTAACTTTAGAGGTATATTGTACTGTTGAAATAAGGATGTAAGTCAGATAGGAAGGAAAAGAAAGAGAACAAGTATTAAAATCTCAGGAATATAGCAATGACCAGTCATAAAAGTGAGAATTCATACAAAGGTAGTAAGGTATGAGTAAAATGGACTAAAAATTTAATATAGCCGAATATTGTGTTTCATAAGATGACGGATTAGTAACTAAATTGTAGGTTGTATCCAAAACTTTTATGCTAATCATAATGGTGATTCATACAAATGGGTAATTCACCCAGAAATATAATGTCGTGTCATTAAGATAGCAATATTTGTAATTTAAATCACAACTGCTGATAATTGTAGTTTAGAGACAAAGTTAATCAAATCACTGAAATCCTATCAAACATTCTACAGCATTTAAATATTTATTAATCACTTTGGGTTTATGTGATTATAGTTACAGCATATATATAAACTTTCTATTTACCATATCATCATGCATATAATAAACAGGAAGATTTAATAATTTTCTAATTGTGAACATATATTGACTCGATTTACGGCCTGTACTATTCTTACATAAAAAGGACAAAATAATTTCATTCTTATTATAAATAAAAAATTTATTTGTAACTTTCTTAAATAAAAAAATCTTCTTGCATAATTTCATTCCATTCAGACAGTTTGATGGAAAGTTTAATTTTTTATTCCACAGAACATTTCAGTTGTAATCAATGCTAAATAACCCCATCTTGGTGATTGCTTAATGGTAAAAAATCTGTCATATTAAATATGTCCTCTTATAAAACCTCTTATAAAAGACATATATTTCCATTCATACTATATACGAGGATCACTCTGAAATATTTGAGATACAACTAGGTTTTTAAAGTTACATTTACAAAATTTTAGGTGTGTTCAAAGTAGTCTCCTCCAGCATCTATACACTTTTGTAGACGAATTTTCCACACATTAAATGCCTCGAGCCATTCGTTTCTTGGAATGGATGAAAAAAGTGAATTTATAGCCATATCAATCTCTTCTTCTGAAAGAAAACAACGTCCACATAAGTTCGTCTTTAGATTAAAAAATAAATAAAAGTCGCACATATCTAGATCAGGTGAAAACGGTGGATGTTCGATCACTTTAATTTGTTTTTGTTTAAGAAACTCAACTGTTAATCCGGCTGTATGTGAAGATGCATTGTCATTGTGAAGCATTAGTCCCCTAACATTCAGTTCTTGTAGAATTTCTGGAAGACATATAGTGGTATACCAGTTTGCTGTTACTGTCTTCTGTCCTTCCAACTTAATGGCTTTGACCAATCCCGTACTTATGACGAAAACGGCATACATCACTCTTTTAAGTGCGCGTTGTTTTTTCACCATTGTCGGCGTGAGATCATCTTCAGAGACCCATACTTTGCTTTCTTGACGTGTTGGATGATCAAAAAACGGTATGTACGTTTCATCACCTGTTACAATTTTAGAAATGATGCTGTGGCCACCATCATTTAGCAATTTAGTAGTTTCTTTACTGATCCTGACACGCTCCTTTTTTTCGTGCTCAGTTAGATTATGGGAAACCCAACGTCAAACTACTTTTTCATATGTAATTCTTCTTGAATGATTTTGTGTATGGCTGCGGATCCTATGTTAAGCTCCTTCTGTATCATTTGATAGGTACAGCGATTATCATCCATTAACATTTTTCGTATGGCAGACACATTATCCAGGATTAATGCCGACATCGGCCTTCCTGTGTGTTCTTCAACCTGAAAAAAATTGCGACCTCTTCTAAATTCTCTAAGCCATCTGAATACAGTAGCACGAGCTGGAGATTCATCACCAAATGGTAATTGCAACCGTTGAATGCATTCTTCTTGATTTAATCTTGCTTTAAAATCGTAGAAAATCATAGCGCGAAAATGTTCTCGCGTCAACTCCATTTTCTCTTCTGTTTAAAATTTATTCTACGCTAAATAAGTTGAAGTAAGTCAGTAAAAAATCGTCTTCTGTGTTAAAATACTTTGTATTTTAAAATTTAACCGTTATTTTTATTTTGTAAATCCTCGTCTACGCGTATCTTTAAAATTTCAGAGTAACCCTCGTATAACAATGCATTGGATTTCTTACTTTTAAAATTATATTTCATCTACTGTTACATCTATTCGAATAAGCAATTTGGCGATTGGAGGGCATAATAATTGCTAAGAACAGGAACCCATTCATATAAAAATAGTTTTAAAATATTATCAGCTTCGTTCCATGGATATTCCCTAATTTATTTATGATATACTCAGACGCTCAAAGTTGAGGAACCTGATTTTCTTCCCAAGCAAGAATATATTGAATAAATGTGACGAACAATTATAAGTAGAAGAATTTTTGCAAAAACTCATAAATATTCACCTATTACTAGTTTATTTTTGGTTTGAATCCCCTGATAAAAGAGAATTTTTAAATATTGATTAAAAAATTTAGTAATTAACAAATAAAGAGTTTCAACTCCTTATTAGAACAATAGTTTCTTTTTTTTTCAATTTTTTTGTTTTAGAATCTTCTATTATTCCTATGCTCAGGTTTTACATTCTATCAAATTGAATGGGTTATTTTTCTGAAAATGAAAAATATTTATATTTAATGCAATCATGGTTATTTCGCTCACAATGGAAAAGAAATTTGCAACATTCACTTGACAGGAATGTAGTTAACTTCCTCATAAATTAATTAGAAGTTCGTTCACAAAAAGTTCAATCCAATTCTCTTAAAGTTAACTGATAACGTACTTGTTGTATGTTGTTAAGCGATGTTTTTCGTTGATATTTTGACGCTTGCTACCATTGTGTGCTATTGGGTTAAATAGAATTATTGCATTCTATGAGAAAGACCTTGCTTTGATTTTTTATCAGTAAACTAGTACATGCTTCTTAGTATTTGATGAAGAACATATTTTCATCAGCTTAGCAATCTCATTTCGGATCGATTTCTACATCGTTACCTTTGAAACAATTTTCTATGGCCTCATTTCTGCTTAGAAACTATAATTATGCATGCGTTCAATATTTTATAAGAACAGAAAATAGGTATTTAGTTTTTAAAAAAAATCACTTTAGGTGAAGATATGTGACCATCTCTTCCATGATTTGATACCTCGTCGACTCATGAGTTATAATTCTCTTATATTTTATCAAGAATAAAATGTCATGTCATTCAGACATCAAATTCCAACATCTATATGTAAATGCAATTTATTAAGATTTAAAGATAACTAATTACACCAATGACCATCTTGAGGATTTTCTAATATTCTGACATCAAGCTCGAATAAGTCTTGTTGTACAGATTTACCACTACCGACTGTATTCGTTATGATTGATTGCAGAAATGGCAGATCACTCTATTAGTGCCGTGTGGATGACATGTCTGTTTTCATATACATATATTGATACAACGGGACTGTTGTAATTTCACACACTGATCAATCATTATCTCCTGATTTCTTATTTCCTTCATTGTTTGTCAGCTATGTAGATTGATTGATTAAGATATTTAACGATCCTTTAAAAAAGAAACTATTTTTTAATTTATTCAGAAATTTCGCGAAGGATACATTTTTTATTTAAAAAAAAATACTGAAAGCAAATCCTAGAAAATTACTGCTTAAGCTAATTTGTATTATTCATTATAGAAAGGATAAAGGAATTTTATGAGACAGAGAATTACATGTCATGGATCTGTACGTACAAAAAGCATAATCTTATGTTTGCTGAAGCAATAGCCCTATACTAAAATACTAACTTCAATGTACTAGATGCCTCTTTTGAGGTTTATTTGCCCATTTTAACTGTTTGGCAAGCACATTGTCCCTTCCCAAATAGTTTTCTTTTCGAAATTCCTGATTTGCATCAATAACTCAAATGAAATTCATGAGAAATTTTTGTTGTTTCAAGAGTAAATAACAGTATACATGTGTCGATCCTAGAATATTACATTACAAAATAAAATCTGGTTTTCTATTTATCAAAATGATCCAGTAACCAAGCACAGCAACTATTTTTTTTTTCTAACAGGAAGCGAATGAAGCGAAATACAATCTATTTAATACCCTTATATATTGTATTGTGATAGTATTCAAAACATTGATCACCGCTGGACCATATATTTTTTATTATCTTATTTCAACAAAGTTTGAAATCTGCTTCTTCATTAGAGAACAATATCCGATCGGATTTATAAACCAAAGATTGCTGTAACATCGATGCTTCAAGAACATAAAGTTTTAACAGGACAGTGTACTACTCCATGTTTATAATATTCAACGCCTATTATGGTAAATTTTGATCGAAACTCAAATGGTCTGTCTTCTCATTTTCATTTTAACATTATAATTTTGTATAACTTTGATTATACATATTTTTATGTAATTAAATCTACCTTGCATAATTCAAGTTTTGACATGTTTCTCCAGTTTCATTGCATCAATACATCTTTTCAGTGGTTTGATATATAACAAAAGATATTCAGCATAAGGAAGAAAGCTGAAAAAGATTCTGCAAACTTGTAATGTCCCTCTATTATATCTTCTCACTCAATAGACCCAGCTAATGGGGATTTCTTTTTAAGAAATAGTGAAAAATTCTTATCCGAAAACTCTGTACCATTAAAGCTTATCCCTTCCACAATACAAATTTGAGCAAAAGAATGCAGTTTGAGTTATTGAGTTTTAATTTTGGAATTTTTATACTTATAAAAATAACACACACACGAGCACTAAATAACTTAGAATTATAATTAAAGAATATACCAATTGAACCAAAAAAAAATCCAGAAAAAATTAAGATTTTAAGATGAAGTTTTCATTTAATATTTTAATATTAAATAGCACATCATTTTCAAATTTTAGTAACATAACATGCAATTTTAATAGTTTTTATTATTGAAAATAAAAAAAATGTTAAAATGTATTGAGATTATTTTGTTCCATCATTGGCCTTAATAATTAATTATGTATAATATTTTATTTATTCAACAAGATTGTAAATTCAACTGGTTATATCAGCAAATTTATACATTGTTTATTCTACTATTTGTCGTTAAATTTGCATAAGCATCATTTTAAGAGAGTATTATTAACCTTTTTCTCAATGATAAACTACAATGTTTTTCACCTTTCAAAACTACATAAGACGGGAGTGGCACTTTTATACAGTTGGGATACCATCTTGACCCGAAAGTGGGTGAGTCTCTATAATTTAGATGTTGTTACATAGCAGAAAACCACATATTTGCACTGCCTTTGCAGAAGTATCACATGGAAGATAGAGCAACCACGATATATTTTGGGTGTCTTAACTACTTTTATTTCATGACAAATCTTAAATATGAGAATTAAGACATGTCATTTCACTTTTGATGTTTCTTATTCTGAATGACTTCAGCTCTAAAGCTGATTGCTTCAAAATTATATAAGCACATAACCATTTACTCCACTTAAATATTTCTATTATTATCATTACTCAAAAATTCCACAAAAAAAGTAAATATAACTAATTTATTAATGTCAACAAACCCGGAAAGGATAAAAAGCTATTTTTTGGGAAATACTAGAGAAAAGGGTATGAAAAATAATACAAAGAAATTGAATTATGAAAACTGAAATTCACTTTCGATTATAAAAAAACACGTTGGTATCATATATATCTTAAGTATATAAAATTAAGAACACCTTTACTAGAAATTACACAGTCTATATGAGAAATAATTTGTGGACTAATATTTCGCTGGCCTTAATTCATTTCATCTCTCAGGAAATCTAGTTCACATACCAGGGTACCTAAACGTGTTTGCGACATCAAACTGCTAGGACTCTATTAAGTAGAATGCAAATTCCGAATATCTCCGCTAACTCCACATTGAAGGTGGACCTGCCTCTGAAACAGAGTACAGGAGGGAGACATAATTCCAATATTATTCTCCCACCCGACCATCCTCCCTGCCCGTCATCTGTGACTTATTGGGGCTGTGCCCGCTCCCTGCCTCCATCAACGCGCCCTCATGCCGTCAAACACCACATACTCTCCTCCGTGATGATAAAGCTCCTCGCAAATTCATATTTGTTACATAATATATTTGAGAGCATTATACCGGCTCAGGCTAACGTGACTGAAGCAGGAAAGGAGGTGGTTTCATAAGCAATGAGGTTGTTTTAGAATTGAGATCAGGGGCTGTTGTAGGTGAAACGAATCGTGGTTTTAATTGTTATACATGTGGTGAAGACCTCTTTAAAACGCAATTTAATGTAATCAGATTCAAGAATTGTGAGATAAATGCGAATAATTGCATTAAGATATGTATTGTATTCCTGAAACTTTTCTTCTGTACTTCTGATTGAATAATTTGGGACAAGTATAAGCAAATCTTTCATTTTGTAGTAGATTCGACCTTACATTCTTTCAGACTCGTGTCAGTCCTAGTATGCTTTTTATATGTAAGATATAAATATTTCCCACATCAAGTTTTGTTAATTATTTGCAATAAATATTAATTAATACTAGTTAATTGTATTTTTAAAAGAACTGCTGTTTAAGTAAACAATAAAGAAGGTTTTTAGTTTAAATTAAATTTTTGGTCCATTCTGAAGTGAGAATGCTCAAAATGTGACTAACTCCAGTGTGTTCTCACAATGATGAAAATAAATGAAGCTATGTAGATATCAGGTCGATTTCTGTTGTCGTCTACGCAATCGTAGCAGTTGTTAAATCCTGCTTTCATTCAGATAATTCATCTGTTTTGAAAGCCAACATTGTGGATTTGATTTAATATAGCTATTGTAATGACATATTCATTCACATATGGTCTAAAAAAAATTCAAGACTGTTTTACTTTTGCTCACCATAAAACTTTCTAGTTTTGCTTTGGAATTGTTTCAGTGTTGATTCTGTGGATATTTTCTTAGTTTCTCTCTTTCTTAAGTACTGCGAGCAAACAACAGAGCGTTATTTAATATTAAACTTTTTATTCCACAGTAAACTAAAATATTATTTTATTACTCGGTACGCTATCATATTAAGTCTACCGGGAAGTTCTGTCCCTTGATCGATAACGAGGTTGTTAAAACCATGTTAGAGAAAAGGTATTTTTCTGACAACATTGGGAATCACAGAAAGTTTTAATTAGCGAACTCATTACAGCAAAAACTATTTCGGACCATATTTAGAAGACAGGATTAGTGTGGAAATGTTTAAAATTGATACCATAAAAATTAAGTCAGAAGAATTTTGGTGATCGAGTCGTCTGCCTATATCTGCTTGTTCGGAATAGAATTGAACCCTTCTTTAACCAGATAACAAGTGGGCAAGAAAAGTGGATTAACTACGAAAACATTGTTAGGAAAAGGATATATTGTGCAGAAAGCTTAGCTCTTCCAACGCTAAAACAAATTTGACTTTGAATAAGAAAATATTATGCATACGGTGGGATATTGGAGGACCTATATATCGTAATTAAAAATTGAACGGAAAGCTCAATACGGAAAAGTATTGTCAACTGGATGATTTAAAGGAAGAAGTCTACGAAAAGAGGCCGGTTATGTTTTAAGAAAAGAGCCTAAGAAAAGTGTTCAACAAAAATTTGCGCATCTTGACTGGGAAATTTTGTCCCATTCACCATATTAACCGGACTTATCACTCGTTTTTGTTTTTATAGATTTTTCAAAATCAAAAAGTTTACAAATAAAGAAGATATCATTCAAGCACCGTTTCCATTTTTCGCATGAGAAAATGAAACATTTTTCAAAAATGGGCTATACAAATTGACTACCTACTAACAAGAAGTCATTTATAATAATAGCAAGTATATTACTTAATGCAGTTTATTGACCTCAGGAAAAATTACTATTTTGTTTTATTCCAAAAATGGACAGAATTTATCGGTTGACCTAATATTAAGGATTTTAATCGACAAGTATAATGTAGATGATGATTAGTATAACAAAGTAGTATAGATGAACAATTTTAGAAAGATTTTATTGAATGCTTACCACTCAGAGTAATAAAAACATGAAGCCTGACTTTGAACTTTTATTTTATGGCATTAAACTACTCTTTATTAAATTCTGCCGAATTCTGGTTCAAAAATGTTACTAAACTCGATTAATCACAATAAAATTTTAAATTGCAGTAATTTTCTTTTATTATTATTTCCAATGGCACAGATAAAAATACAATTACAGCAAAGATACAAATAACAAGAAAAATGAAAAATAAAACAGCTGTATCAATAGTCTATGTATCTAAAAGGCCCCTGGCCTCCCAGTAGCGGTCTGTAATTGAGCGTTTCGATAACGCCTTACAATGGAGTAGATGGTCACGATCCATGTCCCGTCCCAGATTATAGAGTTTGCAGATAGGAGCTGAAACGATACGAAGACGGTACAAGTGTTTAAGAAGGCAGTCATGACTGGTGGCGAACCTAAACTCAGCCACCATTTTATGTCTGTGCAGTGTAGATCTACCTCCTCGTGGTGCACCCTGGACACATTGTGGCTAAGTGATCTATGGTGTTAGGCATTTTAAGTTTGCCCTTACCTCCTGAGACATGTGTTCTTTGAAGATTCTTGCTGGCGGCATGTCCCAGCCTAAGAAAATAGAGCTTTTGTGAAACTTGACTACTTTTGACAGTGACATTTTTACAATTACAGTAAGATAAATAACAAAATAAAAATATAATGTTATGTACTCATATCTAATAATTTAGGCAAAAACAAATTCTCAAAAAAATAATAAATAATAGGAGAAAAACAAATGGTTATATTTAGCTGAAAAGGAATTGCGCAGATGTTTCTTTCAAAGCCAATTGTATACTTGAATAACAACTCCCAGCAGCATCTTAGAGATCGTAAATAAGTGGTGCAATCAGTAATTATATTTGCAGTAAAATTTATCCTAAATTTAGAAAGCACGGTATTATTTCGCTTTGCGATCATAATACTTGTCTGCCTGGAGTCATTTTGGAAATAAGATTCATTTTAGAAAACTCTTTTCACTTTTATTATTTATAATTATTATCCTAGTCTGATGTATTCCTTATTAGATTATATCGAGTATTTACCTTCAATTGCTCCTTTATCTAGACAGGTTTGCTCTAGGATAAAATGTCAGCCACTCACCCTGAAAAATTCAATTTAAATTTTTGTAACATAATTTTACCTCTTTCATATTGTGTTTCATTTTATATAGAGCACAATTTTTTAATAAAAATTATTTCGAATTCTAAGATTTTTTTTCGCAACTCTGATCTCTGCAGTGTATGTTATGATGCAATAATCAACATATAGAAAAAAACACTAGATAGATTAAATCATAGATGCCATTTTTTTAAAAAAAAAAAAAAATTACAAATTAAGACAAAAAAATTTCAAGAACAACTTTATTATACAAATTGATATATAATACGAAACACACTTCTCTTCTAATAAATTTACTTATAAATAGTTTATACCAAAGTGGAACTGGCAATTATGATTTCTGGCTGAGACCGACGTTCCGATTTTCATAACTTTTTTAATGCTCGGCTACTCTAACGATATAATTCTATTCGTTATTTTGAGGGACGAAGAAGATGGTATTTTATACAGAGAGGTACCGTAGTTGGTATTCCTTCTTTGCCCAGAAAGTGAAATGATAAATAAACACACACACACAGAGAGAAAGGAACATACATGAAGCAGAATTCGAATCCTGGACATTCTGAATTGAAGTTGAGACAATAACCATTCCACCATAGGTTGGCCGGCTTTCATATATTAACTAATAATACAATATATATATATATATATATATATATATATATATATATATATATATATATATATATATATATATATATATATATTATAAAAGAAACTATCTTAACATTTTATTATTAATATTCTTCGAGACTCATGAGCATCGGTGGTTCAGTGGTAGAATGCTCGCCTGCCACGCGGGCGGCCCGGGTTCGATTCCCGGCCGATGCATAATTCGTTTTCTTTAAAAATTTTTATTCAATAGTATTTAACATTCTACATGATTTTTTTCCTGCAATATTATAAATGTTTCAAAGAGATATTATAAAAAGAAAGTATAAATCTTTGTTAAAATATTTTCATTAAAATTCTATTCAACTCATTATGTGAATAATCAAGATGAATTATTATTCATGAATATTTATCATATTCAAATGAAATAATACAAATAATGCGTCGATAAACAAGTTATATGGAAATCCTCTTATGAATATTTTATTCAGTAAATTAAATATCAGTAGTGAAAAAGCAAATGCACACATATATACCTTCTGAAAAAAGCGTGATACAGTATTTTTTTTTTTTCCATTTTTATTTTTAACGGATAATGCATCTTGATCAAACATCTGTACAGCTGTTTCCCTAAATGAAGTGCTTTCAAGTATTCAACATATGATTTCTGATAAACCGGAAGATTTTAACACAGAAATATGCCAAAATGAATTTTCAGAAGTGCGACTGAAATTGCAAATTTTTTTTTTTTCTATAAAAGCAGACCTTTTATCTAATTCTTTGATTCTAGAAGAAAATTGACTGCACAAATTTTGAAAACATAAATTAAAAAATACATTTCTTCATTTATATATAGCTTATCGTTGAGCAATTAACATAAGTGCAATGATCTGGAGAAATTTACTCCCCCTTAAGATCAATGCTAAAACTGAAAGAGTAGATCCTCTGGTGCTGCCATCTATCGGAGGATTTGAAGAGCAAAAGTCGTTTTTTCACCTTTATGTTGCTCTGATTAAACGAAAGACGCTCCCAATTGACTTAAATTCGCAAAAGCCAGTTTTCAAAGAATGAAATCTGAAATGTCTCATCCTGATAATTAAAAATACAGTTCAATATCTCATTGTTGAATAACGAGAGAAAGATGGTAAGCTTCAAATTACTGTCGACAAATGTTTGGTAATCTTCTGGTTTACTTATAAATTTATAATTTTTAATGATCAAAAAATTTGGAATAATCTTTAATTGTTAAGATTTTTTCTGCACTTTGTCAAAATTCTCGGGACCAATAAACGAACTAATATAATTTGTTAATTAAAAGAACTATATTTATAACAAAGTTTCTCAGAATTTTAATATAAAATTGTGACATTATATAACAACAATCTTTAAAATTATAATAATTTTAATATGGAAATATATTATTTATAAAATATGAGTTTCTATATAAATGCTTATTTCATTTTGTATCTCAAAAGATTCCGAAATTTTGTTTAATTTTACTATGGAACTCTAAAAATTTTTACGTTTTGTTTCCATTTATACTATTCTTTAAATTAAAAAACTTGTATATAAAACATAATATAAGTGCATTTATGTATATTATTATTTTTATTTATAAGAAACATTCTAAATTTGAATATTAAATGATATTTTCAAATAAGCGTTCCCCTTTTCTCTTTAAATAAGTTGTTAAATATTTTATAAATAAATAAATAAAATCTATAAATTATATATATATATATATATGGACTTTAATTATGTATGTATCTCTACCTTTCACGACTCATATAGATTAAAACTATTTGTTTAAATTGATTATAAATACAACTTTAATCATTCAAATAGTTACATAATTAAACAGTGGCATCTCCATTTAACCATATAAGAAATTGTTTACAAGAAATATTGATTATAATTATTTTACCAAACTACTTCAGGAAACGTGTAAAAAAAAGTACAAGCAAATGAAAAAAGAGCTAAAAATTTTTAGATATTCATTAAATTTTGGAGAAAAATTTCGATATTCTTTAAATTTTGGAGAAAAAAAATTGCGGTCCTTAATATTGAATGTATGAAAAATAAGCGAACTTCCATAAGCGTTTTGTCAGTTAAGTTCTACGGTTGGTTTCTAGTGTTACTATTGTTGTTGTTGTTACTTATTAATTTATTGTTCTTGTTACTTATTATTTGTTGTTGTTGTTACTTGAACATGCAAGGCTCGTTAGCTAACCCCTGCGAAATTAAGTCAGAAAAGTATATATATCGTTTAATCAGAGCAATACGAAGATGAAAGTACGACTTTGTTCTAAGACTTCCGATAGAGGGCACCACCAGAAGATCCACTCCCTCAATTTTGACTTTCATCAAGAGGTAGAGAAAAATTTTTCTTTACTATTGCACCCCTGGTAATTGCTCAACGACCGACCTCCACGAAGTTCGATTCTACAGATTTAACAAGTACGTATGTCGCATATACTCGGTGGGTCTTTGGGAGCACTGGGAATCGAATACAGCCCTTTTAGTGTTCCAGATATGTATAAAGCAAATAAATGCCCTTAACCTGTACGTACAAAAAATATTGCTTTCTAAATGACTGAAACACACAACAAATAAAAGGTATTTTTTACTACGTGGCGTTGGAATAATCATTTTTAAGAAGATTGATAGTATATTTTTTACATAAAACAAATAATTTACACCTACATTCATATGGTTGATTATAGAGCAACAAATTAATTATTTAAATATACATGCTCATGATTTACAAGTGAGCCTTTCATAATAAATAAATTTTAATGTACAGGGTGATTATTTTTAAGGTAACAGTGTTTGGAGCGCCCTGTAGCCCGATCTAATAGCTTGAATGGCACCAAACTTGGTATTCAGACTGATATCAAGTTTAATGACATTCTGAGAAAAAAGATTCCGTAAAAAAAAAAAAGTTCCAAATATTACCGCTAGGGCATTTTGTGGCTCTTTGCAATGTAAAAAATGTGAGAAAAGAAAAATACCGACACATACAATCGTACAGTTAAATTATTAAAGTTTTATTACATTAACTTCCCCTGTGAGGAATTAGACCACATTCCATGTGAGCACCGTTCTCAGAAATGACACCGTGTAGTCTGCGTACAACGTTCCCCACAACCGAACTTAACATGTAACGAGGAATATTCCACACTGTCTTCGTTACGTTGTCCTTTAGAATAGACAAATTTGATACTCCACCAACATAAACGCATGTTCCGTTAATGTGGGAGTCCTGGCAACTGGAGCTCGTTTACTTCAGCTGACACTGTTTATCGGAGCTTTCTACTACTTGCTTTTAAAGGCATTACACACAGCATTTGCATTTTGCTTTGATACCTGTGTTTTATGCTAATTTTCGTTATTGGAAACTACATAAGCGCCATAAAATGCCCTAGCGGTAACTTTAGAACTAATTTTTTTTTTTTTTTTTTTTTTTTTTTTAATGTTTTGATTTACCAAGTATGGTGTCATTTCGGCTATTAGATCGCGCTACAGGACGCTCGAAACACTGTTACTTTAAAAAATATCATCCTATACATGAAGACTTTGAAAGATTGTAGCTCACTGTTGAAATTAGTATTTTTGTTTTTTGATTAAATTCATATAATATTCAATTTTTAACCACAAGGTATATTTTTATAAGGTATATTATAATAATATAAGTTAGGTAAGATTATTTTATTGCGATATGCATTTCTAATTATTTATTTCTGCTAGTCAACTTACGTCCCTTTCCCAATTTTAAACCACAGTCAAATAACATTCTCGATACCATATGCCCAAGTTTACTGTCAAATTAGCAAAGTGCATTGGATTCTACAAAAGCAGTGAATAGTTGAAAAAATATGAAGCATTAAATATGCAAATAAATTTTAAGTATCAAAATAAATAAATCGCACACAATGGATTAAATTTTAGTGAACGAGATTCTTTTTACTTTGCGAACTTAATGAACTTTTATTAAAATTTTTATTTTATTTATCTAGCTAAGCAGTTGCGTAAATGAATAACTCTTAAAAAAGAAGCTTTAATAAATATTAAGAAAGCTAAATCATTTGAACACAAAAATTATTTTATTTCCAAAGTTTTCAAAACCTTGCTGCCTACAGCAATTGAAGAAGCAATATGAATATCGTTAAATGTTATAAAAAGTAACTTCTGTAAAAATATAATCCTCTTTTCCAGCACAAATGAATAAGATTTTTAAAATTAATTTTACTGAAGATGAGGGAATATCTTATTATACACCACTTTATATGGAAAACTGGATGTTGTATAAGTAGTTACATATCATATTTATTCCAATTTCTCAGTTTAAATTAATTCACATAAATGTTTGTCATTCTTCTAGAAATAAATAATAAGAAAGTTATTTTAAATTGTAGAGAAATTATTAATAAGTTCACGTCTACTTATAACCAACTTGCATGCATAATATTTTTTTTCATTTATAATATATTAATTTGCAAAAAAAGTGTATGATAGTGTTATTATAATATCATGAATAATGCATATGTTAAATATGTTGATATGTAAAATCTCTATGCAAAGAGATATATATTTATATAAAAAATATATAATATGATAATAACAATATTAATAATAAAGTACCATATATATACACACATATATATATATATATATATATATATTTGCATATATATATATATATATATATATGCATATATATATATATATATATATATATATATATATATATATATATATATATATATATATATACACCTTGTTAACTTGTTCATATTTTTATCGTTATAGGAACTAAAGTTAATCAAGATAAAATATGAGCGACAGTTACTAGAATAGATAAATATTATTTCTATTGATTATCAAATTAAATTCTAAGAAAAATGAAATAATCTGATAAATGATACAAAATATAAAAAAGATACTGCATTTGTATGTTTATAGATTAAATTTAAGTGCACAAAGAATATAGTTTCATAATTATGTATTATTCTGGAAACTGTTATTCACACTAAATAAAATAATCAAAAAAAAATTATATGTACAAATATTTCCAATAACAATAAAATCTCTTTTAGAAATGTTATTTGTCATTCATAAAGATAATATATATATTGTAAAATTCTTTTGAAACATATAGCTTTGTCTTTTCAGTGTGCTGTTTAAATATCTCTGAACATATGATAGTAAAAATCAGTGAGATGATCTTTTTACATCTGTGTAATATGTAAAGAGAAAGGTTTTGTCTGAATAAATTAAACCTATATTTATGTAAACTATGATATTCTTTGAAAGATAATATATGTAAAATTATATCTTTTCATGCTTATTTTTACAATTTTAGGGGCAGAATGTTCTCTTCAATATTAAATAAAGGAAATAATGCAAAAAAAAAAAATTTATATATTTCCACCGTTATAATTTAAAGTGAAATTATAGAATATCGATGAATTTCTTTTAATACAATCAATTCCGTATCACCATAACTCAAGTCATTTTAAAAGTCACTAAATAAAATTATATTGCTTGTAAACGAAATATATTTGCATAAATATTTTAATTTTTCAAACATATTCCTTTTTAAAAGTTCCAAAAGAACTTTTCTTATAAATCGTTTTTCATAAATGAAACGCTTAAAAGTTAAAAAAAAAAAGTGTTTTAAAGCATTGGTTTCATTTTAGTGCTAAAAATAAAAACCAGTTTATTCATTACGCATCAAAAAAACCTTAAAATGCATTTGAATAACTTAAGCTATGTATTATTAATTAATACGAAAAACAAAATCAAGAGATTTGTCAGAAGAAAGCTGTTAATGAAAAAAAAAAAAGACAAACATCACAACTATATCATTTTATGCAGAAAATAGTCACAATTACGCAACCTTCCTGTCCTTCAAATCTCACCTTTGCATTGATGTAACCTTGTGGCAAACAGGCAATTCGTCCTAATTATATATTGGTCGCGTGTCGCTCGTGTTTGGCGAATTGATAATTATATGCCTGGAAAATAAGATGTAAGATAGACAAAACGATGAAATGCATCAAGATTGAAAAAAAAATTTTTATTCCCCGCATCTTGATTAAACCTGTTTTGAAGAATATATTATTCTCAAAGAAATAATATTTTTCTAGTATATTTATGTTTAAATGATAATATAAAAAAACTTATAAGAAAAAACTCACATATGAATTTTAAAAACTTGTAAATTTATATTGCAGTTGGAAATAGTAGGATATCCCCCCTTATTGGTTGACATTGCGACTCTTTTCGTCGCCAAGTTAAGCGCATGTTATTTAACTCGAAAATTTTCCCTAAGTTAAAAAAATATGCATTTTAGGAATTTTTAAATCACATAATAGTATACAAAATATAAAAAAGTAATACAAAAAAACCTTTTTTTTGTTGGGTTTGCCTTTTCTTCAAAACAAACGATAAAAGAGATAAGTAAAAAACAATGACTTACTTCATATGACGTCTGGCTCACATGTTGAATATACTCGGTAATATTAAGCAAAAAATATGTAAGAAAAATATAACAATAAACAATATATATATAAGCAAATGTATATAAAATATATAAGCAAATGTATATAAAATATATAAGCAAATGTATATAAAATATATAAGCAAATGTATATAAAATATATAAGCAAATGTATAGAAAATATATAAGCAAATATGTATAAAATAGGTAGGCAAATATATATAAATTATATAAACAAAATAAAAAAAGATGCAAATAATAAATAAACAAAAATAAATTGGAAAAAAGAACAGTTTCCGATATTTAGATGATGGCGACAACGAAACACAACAAACGTAGAACAAAAAGTTCGAATTGAAAGTAAAACGAAAATTTTAAATACTGTTGCCGCTGAAAAGAATCATATATATGACTGAAAAATTATTTAAAACGTGAGCAAAGCCAAATCTGACAACAAAGAAGTCTGAAAAATAACGAAAACTTAAATTGGCAACAGGATAATCAAAACAAAGGATGCTAGATTTGGCGAGAAATCACTTGGTGGATATCATACTTACACTTTGCAGTTATTAAAAAAAAATCTTGTTTTTTTTTTTATATCACATGTCAAATAATTTTCGTTCATTATTTAGTTTTATGCATACTGTAAATTTTAATGTATAAATATTTAGCTATGATAATAAAAGAGAAACTAAATCGCTTTATTTATTGTTCTCAGGTACTTTTCAAAAAAAAATTTTCCAATAATCTAACATAAGTCATTTGTAAGCTCTAGCAAACATTTTGGCATCATAGTAAAACCGCAAGAGACCATTGAAAATCATTGAAACATCCAACAAGTTTTCTATAACAAAATTACCATCAATATTGCAAATGCAAAATTATTTTAACATACCTAATTGCTATTTGAGGAATTCAAAATTTGAAAGTGACTAAATAGGATTTATCCAAAATAATCTTCCAAAATTAAATATCTCCAAGGTATATTAATATTGAAGACAAATTACTTAAACTTTCTATTACTTAAACTATCATTTTATGTTAGTAAATCACGTGCCTAATTTCAGAACAAGCTGCGTTTTATGCAAATTTAAATGATTGATTGGCTACATGTACAATATATTTAAACAAGCTTCTTTTTCGATAAAACTTTTGAATTTAGATACACAAGAATGTTCTATTTGTTTTGTTTTGTATTTTTTAATTTACTTACATTTATATTTAGAGTTTAATGGAAATTATGGTTTAAGCTTGTGTTTGATACATTGAGATATAAATTTATACATGCGTCTAACATTAAGATTTAAGCTACGCTTGATATTAAGATTGAAGTTTTACGTTTAATATTTATGCTGTTTTGATTACGTTAGCAGATAAATATTTTCTTTTCGTATACATGAATACGTTTTATTTCAAGTCTGATACAAAACAGTTAATTAGTCAATCGTGACATTTTAATCAAAATGATAATTAATAAACTGGACAACATTTCATAACGAATAAAACTAGCATAATGATGTACATATATAATAAAACTGATAAAAATTTATTAATAATGAGCATTTAACATTATTAACAAGAAAGTTGTTGGATAAGTGCTGTTTTTTATATAACGTCAACAAATTTATCCTCTGACATATATATAGCTACATTTTTAAAACAAATTAGTAATTAACATAAAAATTTACTCATGGCTTAGTTATAATTTTATATTTAATGGTCAAACTATCGTAAAACTGAACATAAAAAAAGTATAAAGTTAAAATTATAAAGTTATTGATATTTAAAATTGTTATGAATTTTTTCGATGAAAATTTGTTTCTTGAGTGATATTTTCATTTTATGTAATAGTAGCTGGAGCAATATATTTAATGCTAAGAAAAAGAAATTCTGCAATAAAAGTACTTGGATCCGTTAAATGCAAATGATTCTAAATATCTATCAAAAATTTTATGATGAAACATCAAAACAGATAATAATTTACCAAACATTTAAAAAAGTATCGTTAGAGAAAGTCACTTCCATATTTAAGAGTGATAGGTTTTGAATCGAAAACTAAAGGTGGGGGGAGGCAGTTTGTAAAAGATTTCTCTTTTTCTAGTATTATGAGATGATTTTTTCCAAATAATTTTTCTGTTTTATAAAGAAGACGTGTTCTTAAGTGCTGAAAACATGCCATTTGTGTCTTTTAGCCATAATACAGTGCGAAAACTTTTTTTTAGCACATTCTTAAATAAAAATGAGATGCATTATTAGTAGTTGATAGGAATTCTTAGTACCTTATTTTGTCAGATGCTTAAGCAACACTTTAATGTCTGTAATGCTTCAAGTTTATTTATAACTTTTTTCAACTCATATCTAAAAAATAACTTTTAAAACTAATGCTGAAATTTTTTCAAAACATTATTATTATTAAAAATTTAATAATCCATTAGTCGCTCACAAAAAAATTAAAACTCCCATAAGACATATCTCCCTGGAGGCATTTTTTAAGCATTATGTGCATAAAAGCTTCAAAACTTTTACATTAAATATTTTTTTCTAATTATGAAGTAAAAAAAGCATAGTCTAAAAGTTACAAAAAAGCTTATTACGGAAGCCTAATTTATTTTTCATCATTCGTAATTTTAATTTATCAAATTTATTATCATCAAAGCATAATTTATTTTCAGACATGTTGTTTCAAAATTATTCTTCTAACTACATATTCACATACATAATAGCCAATGTAATTCCTTTTTTTTATTATTTTTATTTTGATGATTATTATGATAGAATATGTACTCCATGCATGATGATTATTCAATTTGCTCAATTAATGACGAAATTCCAATGAATTCCATTAAAATTCTATTTCGTAAATATTAATTTTCAAAAGATCGCAAAAATTTAACAAGAATTTTGTATGAAATATTTACTGTTTATCTTAAGCATATTAACATTGATAATCAGAAAGAATATTTTTGTCCATATTCCAATCATTTTAAAACAACTGGACTTTAACAATTATGTGTATTTACTTTCCTAAAGAGTATTTTTGAACCATAAGATTGATATGAGTTGACGTCAGGATATCAATTGCAAATATTACATATTGTTGTCAGAATTTGAAAAGATAATCGGTAATTGGGTACTCCTTTACTTTTTTGGCCACTTTTTAAGCCAAGATAAGTACCAAGATGACTAGCAAGATGGCCTCTACACAACAACAAGATAAATTAAAGGTTATCGCCAAATTTTTTCATCAAACCAAACACGGGTTATCATATATTCCATTATTATGCTACTTTTGTTATTACAAAAGCCCTATTGTTGGAATAATTTATCTAGTTTAATCTGTTTGAACCAATAAGAGATTGCCAAAAGCAGATAATGTATTCATGTTAAATTTTCATTGAACCTAATATGTCTACCAGTTATGATTTGATGCCACGAGAAGCAGCGTCAGGTAGCTTTTCACCAGCGTGGGTATAATTTCATCACATTGGTACACAGTAATTAATAAAGCAATTTATACAAATCGGAATTCTTCTCACATAATTAACGTGTAAAACAAGTGATATGTTCAGCTTTTGTAAATAACTGAATGGATGGAAGTGGTCACGGAATGCATTTTAATATTGAATTCTTTGAAAAGACGTATGTGTATCAAGTTGTACAGAGCCATCTCATTAGCTACATGAGAACTCTTTGAAGTTTTCATTTAAAAAAAACTAAATAATTGCGAATTTTAAAATCCATCTTTCTTGTAAATTAAGCAATTTACATCACTGAATGTGTATTTTTTCACAAAATTTTTCTTCAGTATGTTCACTTTTTATTGCCTATTGGCTTAGATGACAGGCGAGATTTTTTCGCTTACAATGAATCATATTCACACACAAATCGCTGGTAAGAAAAACCGAATATTTTCGAAGTATCCATACCGACAAAAGTTATAACTAAGACATTTAGATGTTGCTTTTATTTACCCAACTTTGTTAAATAGTAGCTGGTATTATATTCATATCTTCCACTCCGAAAATTATGGACATTGTGTAACAAAATCTTTAGGCATTTTTCTGGCCCAATCAATCAGAATAATAATGAAATTTTTTATTATTAATGAATTAGATTTTTATCGAAACATTTGTTGTTAATAATAAAATTTTAATAAAAAGAATGTGCATTTCTCAATATTTTTGGCTGTGCTCTTCTTCACTTTGGATTTTTAAGGATGAAAGCACTCTTTGATGATGAAAATAATTCAAGCACATAATTCAATTAATTTTTATTTAAAACTAATATAAACTAATATTTAATTTTTTGATAAAATTCCTCATTTGATCTTTAAAGAGCAGATATTAATAGTACATCAATTGCCAATTTCCGAAATCGAAATTTTCGATTGAAATCTAAACACTATATAATTCTTACTTACTTGATCCTGTATCGCCATCTATCGGAGTATTGTGATATTAAGACCAGAGTAAAATAGTATTTGAATATATTAATTTGCCGAAAAATGTTGCAGTTTTTAAAAAACGAAAATAAAATCTTTCATTACACAAAAGCTTGTCTGAAATTATTTTATTTAATAAGATGGTATTCATTAGTTTCCTCTAACCAAACTGTATGGATGAAATAAGAAGCATTATTAAAGATAGAATTGAAAAAATTAGTTGTTAGAATATTTTGTATTCTTCGTAAAAAATTATTTCACGGAATTATTTTTTAGTTATAACGAAAACATATTTTTTCACTGAAAGTAACTTTTTAAAAAAACAACTCAATGTCAACTTTATATTTTAAAATTAATTTTTGAAAATATTCGCAACCTACTAAAGAAAAGTTTATTATTAACGTCCGTAAACTTTTGAATGAAATGTAGTATTTAATCATTATCAAAGTATAAAAAATTATAATATAAAGTTAAACCAGGACCAACTTTCGTTTTTTTTTCCGTAATGATTTACTAAATTAGAAAATTTTACAAAATGATTTGCTCGTTTCTTTTCAAATAGTTTACACCTTTTCTTTAAATTATTACATGAGAAAGTAAAAAATATAATCCAAAAAATATGATAAATGTTAAATAAATAATAAAATTCAATAAAAGGTTGATGAATATTATTTGAAATTTTTTATATAATCAAAAAATATCGCAATATACTTTCACGGAAATAAATAAAATATTACAATGAAAAATATTAAGAAATTAAAATGCATTTTCAATTTAGAGTTTATTTATAAAATAATTAAAACTAGTAATAAAAATGATATAATAATAATTTGCTAAAGGCAATAGAATTAATTTATATCTTACACCACGAAGGGGAAATTTTATGTATTGTAATTCATGCCATACATTATAATGAATACAAAATAATAAAAATATATCTTTTTTAATATTCAAAAAATAGCATTTTTAAGTTTCAGTACCTACAATAATATTAAATTTTAAATATAATAATGTCTTTTAGTAAGAAACGCAAAGTTCTTATTTTATATAAAAACAATTTGGAATTCATTCATTTTGAATCCTTGAATTCAGCGAAGTAATTACAGGAAAATTTTAAATTTTTATATCTTCCAAAATTTAAATAAGAGAGAAAATCAGTTTACTATTTTTAAAAGTTAGGGTAACAGTAGGACATTTTATTAAATGTTGTTTAAACAGTGATCAATATTGATCATAAAACAAAAAAAATCGCATGTCTTATATCTATATATCTCCTTTATAAAAGGAATGCTTATTGTAATTTTAAATTAAAAAAGTAAAATGGTTTATGTACTGTATGCAAAAGCATAAACTAAAAATAATTAAAAATAAAAACAATCTTGAAAATACTATAAGAAAGCGAAAACCTATTTACATTGTTAAAATCACATAGAACTAAATGTATATATAACGCAATAATATTAATCAAAGAAAATTTAATGTAATTAACCATTGTGGAAACTACAGGTTATATTAAGTATTGTTGTTGCTGTTCTTGTGGGTGAACTAGGCTGGCAAATTAGGGTGCGCTGCTCCACTTTTAGAACTACTGAACCGTATTTGGTGTGGAGTACGACTTATTCAGTTCACACACATGCCATAGGGATTCGTTTATAGGGTAGGCAAACATTCACATCTTATTCACGCACAAGGAAAGGACGAAGACAGGATAAAGAGAGAGAAAGTACATCCATGCCTGAACCGGGATTCCAAACCAATCATATCCGTAGCCAGGCACGCTGACCACTAGACAAGTTGGCCAGCATGTTAAGTATTAAAATATTCAAAAACATAAAATAACATATTTTCGTATGCATCTTAAATTTTTCACAATAATATAATTTCTTTCAAATAGTGAGTAAAGATATTTTAGGTAAAGTTGTTTTGTAACAATTATTAAAATTTTAAAATAACCTTCTAATAATTATAGTATTTTTTAAAGTTTGTAAAATTTTACAAGATGTAACGAAACATATATTGGCTAATGAATGCTTGAAAACTACTTTTATTAGATAAGTACAGTTTTCAAAAATTTTCAAAACTATATATATATATATATATATATATATATATATATATATATATATATATATATATATATATATATATATATATATATATATATATATATATATATATATATATATATATATATATATATATATATATATATATATATATATATATATATATATATATATATATATATATATATATAAACAATGAGAAAATCCACAAAATTATTTTATAAAAATATTATAACTTATGAAGAACACTTTTTTCCCATCGATAACTTCTTAATTGCTATAAATGTGTTACTATGCAAGATATTTTAAATATAATGTATAAAATCTTAAATAGAGTATATTTTATAAATGCGCTTAAACATTTTTACAAATGTTCAAATCATAAAAATAAAAAATTCACTTTTGCTCAGTTTTGCAAATATATTTTCTTTATTCGTCACAATAATTTAATTGCAAAATACAGCCTTGGTTGAAAATATTTTGAATTTATTCATTAGTTGAAAATACTGCCCAACGACAAAATGATCTTTATTGGGCACGGGTGCTCTATAATCTACCTTGCCAGACTCTGAATTTTTTGGCGACGAAGAAATGTCGCCAAAATAGCGTATTGTGACGTCACGTAATGACGTAAATACTAGGGTCAAAATCGAGCTTTCATGGTAATTTTTATCGGTTTCCATCTCTATGAAGTTTTAAAAACCAGGTTGCCATATAAACAAGAAAATCCGCTGAAAAGTCACCGAACTCAGGATTTGGCAAACTGGATTATACGACATCTGTGCCCTTAATTTTACCTGTACATAGTGTCGTCATTGAAAAACTGAATATTATTCTCAAGATCAAAATTTCTCCTATAGCTATATCACAGAAAATAATTTTGTTTCATTTTACGAATAGTCTCGAGAATAGTCCATCTGTACTAACCACTTTTTGGTGAAATATGCATGTTTGAATCCACGTCCTCTTTCATCTACAAGGCAATTTTTTGCAATTGCGTATACAAAATTGTTTACTTTATATTTAACAGACAAAAAAAATTGGTCTTTTACATTTGAGCACACTAGGCAATTATTGTTTTGATAAAATATAAAAAAGAGCGATTTATAAACTTACCTTCTCATTATCATCAAGAAAAAGATTTTAAAAACACTATCATTGCGATTATTAATTAGAGTTTGCATAGCTGCAGCATAAACGATGATAAATTTATATACGTCAATTCAAAAACATTCCACTCAAAAATATAATGTAAATACCTACTTATAATATGTTTTCCAAATAAAACTTTGTGAGGATTTAGGGAAATTATGTCTCTTGAAGTCCCTACCTCGGAATGCAATCCTCCTCAAAATCTCCAAATCTTTGAGTAATTATACGTAATTCTGTGATGACATAATTTTGAAGTATAATCCTTTAATTTAGTATATTCTGTATTCAGACCATAAATAAGTGAACTAACAAGCATGTAAGATTATTATCTCCGTGAAACAACTCCATCTTTGAGTTCAACTAAGAAATTAAATAAAATAATAAATATTTTTCTGCGAATCTATGTAGATTATTATGTATTTTTTATTAAATTTATTCATTAAAATAATTTTTAATTCATGTAATTGAATTTTATTAATATTTATAATTAAATATGAGACAACACTTATACATTATCCCCACAAAAAAAGAAAATATAGAATATATATTTATTTACAATTTATTACTGTTATTTATAATTTATTACAATTTATTATTATGTTTGTTTATTTATTTTGTATTTCCTTATTATTTTACTATACATGTTCAATTCGCACCGACTAAAATTCATGATCTTAAGGCATATAAATTCCAATGCAAGTTGTAATCAACAAAAATTTACGCCAAATTATCTTACATACTCAAGAGTCTTTAGTTAAAGCATATAAATTTAAAGTATGAATCAGAAACAACAAAAATTTTCGCCAAACTCTCTTAAATACTCAAGTGTTCTTAGTTAAAGCATATAAATTCCTAGGATGAATCAGAAGCAAAAAAAATTTACACCAAGCTCTCTTAAATTCTCAAGCGTTCTTAGTTAAAGCATATAAATTCCAAGGATGAATCATAAAAAACAAAAATTTACACCAGGCTCTCTTAAATACTCAAGCGTCCTTAGTTAAAGCATATAAATTCCAAGGATGAATCATAAATAACAAAAATTTACACCGGGCTCTCGTAAACACTCAAGCATACTTAGTTAAAGCATTTAATTTCCAAGGATAAATCAGAACCAACAAAACTTTACACCAAGCTGTCTTAAATACTCCATTATCCTTAGTTTAAGCATTTAAATTCCAAGGATGAATCAGAAACAATAAAAATATACACCAGGCTCTCTTAAACACTCAAGCGTCCTTAAATAAAGCATATAAATTTCAAGGATGAATCAGAAACAACAAAAATTTACACCAGGCTCTCTTAAATACTCAAGCGTCCTTTGTTAAAGCACATAAATTCCAAGGATGAATCAGAAACAACAAAAATTTACACCAGGCTCTCTTAAATACTCAAGCGTCCTTTGTTAAAGCATATAAATTCCAAGGATGAATCAGAGAAACTACAAAAATTTACACCAAGTTCTCTTAAGTACTCAAACGTCTTTATGTGAAGAATTTAAAAATATAGTTATTAGCAAGTTTTCAGTAATAATGGTTGGACTGTGCTTTGCAATATACCTTTGAACAAACGAATTCAAAACTTTTAGATTTTGCGTCATATATTATTTACTAATTCAGAAATATCCCGATTTAGTGTGACTTAAATATCATAATATTAACTTTCTCTTCCGCAAATTTTTAATTTAGATAGGACTTTGACATCAAATAAATTATTTTGAAACAAACTCTCTTTTCACAATATTTGTCTTTTGTAAACGAGGTAACAAATCAAGATTGAGAGAATTGTAATCTTTCTTTAATGGCATTCTATACTGTAATAGTAATTCCTTGCTTTTGTTTTTCAAATTCAGTAACAACCATGGTTCAGTTGTTTTTTCATTCTGGTGATGCAGATTCATTAATCATGTAAGAACTTTTTTGTATGAAAATAGGTGTTTTTGTAAGCTTGAAATTTCTAATGTTCAACGCCGGCTAGACAAACTACATCATTTGGTAAATGAGGCGGAGTGCTTAATGAAGAAATTTTTGAAGCCATTGCACTTGTCTTTACCGTGGCAGAGCCTGTTGCTCTTACCAATAACACAAGAGAAAAAAATCCATGTTCACTTTGATTTCATTTCATGGCACCAGCTTAATATCAACAGCAGATAATTTAACATAACCTTTAAATTTATCTGACAATATCTTAATTTATACTGCATTATTACGTTCATGAATTTAAGATTATTGTCATGGTATATGAGAAAAGATTAATTTTAATCCCGTAAAAATTCTGTTGAATAAAATGAGCATTCCTTTTTGTATAAAATTGATCCTATAGAAATAGCAGTTGCTTAATATTTAATTTCAACTTCAAGAACAGATAATAATCCAATGAATGTTTTAGAAATGTTTATCATAATTAACAAATGGTAGAAAAATTATAAATATAATGTGTTCCTATTAGTGATTTCCCTACATACTTTCCACACAAAGTTAGAAACAATTAAAATTTATACAAGTCATAAGATATCATAAGATTAGATATTTACATATTTAAAACATGCATTGTAATTCTCATAGTAATGTTGAGCATTTATATTTTTACAATAACGTAATAATGACAATCAGATTTATTTTATGTAAGAAATTTGCTATTAACATCTGTGTTAAATTTAAATCCATAATCATGAAAATCTAAAAAATTTAAATCTTTATTAACCAGACTATATTATTTGTTCAATGAAATATATTTAATATAAAAGCAAACATAATTTATTTAAAATATTTACAATTACTTTTCAAATTTGTCTAAACATAAAAACTTGTTTCGTGTTATATCAGGCAGATAGAAGCATGGCATATATGAGTAATCCCAATGAATAATATGCATTTTAGGATCATATTCTATTTTACCCTTTTTGTATTCTCTATTATACATTAAATAAACGGTAGTGATGTCAAAATAATTATTTCTTTATCCTTTCTCAAAATTTATTTTGTTTCTAATATTCTTTAGAGTTATTTGTAAACCCTAATATTCAACAAAATTATTTTTGACTGTCGAAATAATCAAAATGTTTACTAAATGGATATAATTTTCTATTAAAAAATCTTTATTCAATCAGTAACATATTCAAACATATTGAAAATTAGATTTTCCTCGCTTTTAAATTCATTTTTATACTATGTTTTAATTTTCATTAAAAAAATATAAACACAAACAATGATAAGTTTTATAATTAAAATAAATGAATTTCATAATTTTAGTTTTTCGTTTTTAAACTCTTTTTTTCAACCCAATTAACATTTCACTTAGAGTACGCGTTTAAACCTTTTTTCCATTTAATTCTTTTTTCAGCTTTTGGAACATTAGAAACTGATTTTGCTGTGTTAAGGCAACATATTTTCATTGCTCGCTGAATAAAACATGATATACAGTTTTAAAATACTGCTATGGACCACTTTTCACTGAAATAGCGATTGAGTCTCTGAAGTCGGTGCTTCGGATGTAAGCTTCTGATTAATATTACCGTCTGCGTAAGCCAGGGTCTGGTGCAGAGGCATACATTACGGGCAACAGGCTCTGCCACGGTAAAGATAAGTGCAATGGAGAAGACTTCAAATATTTCTTCATTAAGTACTCTGCCTCCTTTACCAAATGAGGCAGTTTGTCGAGCCGGCGTGCCATCCCACCCTTTACGATTCCTCTATTCCAAATCCAAAGCAGAGATGATCGTCCTGCCCCCACCTCACCCCTCCTCAGAGCACTATCCTATGCATCCTACTTAATGAGCAACAATAGGAAGTTCGAGCTTTCCCTCTCTCTTTTCCCTACAGTAGGGACACGAGCGGAAAGGAGATAGGAAGTAATTGGCGACAAACCCATTTTGGCGATGGATATCTCTGGTGCCAAGAATATGGACCAGAGAGAAATGGGGAAAATCGCGGAAGAGATCTTTTCCTCCAAGAAGCGGAATTCGGACAAATTTGTCGCCTTAAAATGCATTACTTTTGGCATGCCTTTCAGAGAGGAATTGATGTCCATTTTTAATTCAGCCAAGTTAACTCGAATGAATTGAATAAATAACAATCCATTTGATCTTAAGCAAAGCTGAGAAGCTTACTTTCAGGATCATCCAAAGAATGAACGAATATACTGAAGTTCCTTCTAATTTGGAAAATGCACTTAGAAGCTGCTCTTAAAACTGAAACTTCGAGACAGATACTAGAAGTTTGTATTTATCTGAATGAGTACAGATCGCTACTATGTTTCAAAGCTTCTTAATTGTATCTTTTGAAAGGAACAAAACAGATAAATGATACAAGTTATATTAAAACAAAATAACACATAAAAGTATTTTTTTTTTAAATATTTGTTAAAGTTTTTTTATGAATTTTATTGAAGTAAAATGAATAAGCAAAATGTTTAATTATTAAATTATGGAAACATAAAGGATTATTATGCAACATTTTATAGTTTTATTCTTAAATCATAATTTTTAATAAAAAAAATTACTGAAACTGGTAATCGAATCAAAACTTAGCGTAAATATTTGAAATATATAAATTTTAAAAAATATATTTATATATTTTCTTATGATTAATAAAGGTAGAACTATATTTAATTGTTTTCTTTTAATATACTAAAAAGTTATTCTTTACTTAAAAAGATAGCCTAGATTTATTAAGAAAAAAAGAGAGCTGCTTGAAAAGTTACTGCAGAAGTCTTCAAAGCAATAAACTCTATTGATATTTTTAATACCCTTTATTTTCAAAATAATGTTCACTTATTAAATTATTTTAAAATATACTATTTTGTTAAGTTAAAAAAGGAAGAATTATCAGTAAACAGCTGAGAACAAAATTTAAAAATGGAACTATTTCCGTCACTACTACGTTCCAATTACAGCTCACTTCTTTAAAAAAATGGCTTGTTTTTTTAAAAATTTTAATTTAATCTTTGTAAACATAAAAACTGTTTTTAAGTTTTATTTGTGGAAATCCCCCAATTGAAAATTATCGAAAAGGTTTTTTATAGGAGTTCAAATTAATATTTTCATCAAGTTTGATCAGTTTAGGATAGGTAAGTCTGAAGAATAGTTCTTCCAAAGGATACATTGTCCAAATCAGTAAGGGTTACTTAAAGATATGTTATAACGGAATGAAATAAAATAAAAAAAATTTTACAAACAAAAAGAGCGAGCAAAGTTAAGGAATAAAGTTAAGGTTTGAAAAAATCAAACAAAAAGTTCCTACTGCACAAAGTGTGTCGGGAAAAATATTTCATTTCAACGAACTTTTAATTTGTGGCACTTTTTTTCGTATTATTTTTTTCTAATTACAAACTTATTTTTAATTATTCCTTTACACAGAACACATAAAATAAACGTAATTTTATCCTTTGCAACCGAATAAACATTGTGCTCATATATTTCTTAAAATCATTATTTATGAAAATTTAGGATAACATAATTTATTTCTAGTTATTTTTTGTCATGAAAAAACAAATTAAAAAATCAAATAACGCTCAAAATTTATTTCGAAAATCAAATGTTTGACACTTAAAAATTCTTATATTAAAACATATTTGCTTCTTATGAAAACAATAATTTTTTAAATTATATTTTATCATATATCTAATAAATATAACAAATTTATAAGAAGTTAAAATAAGCGATTTTCTTTTATAATTAATTTTACTTTTATATTCGCTTAATAATGGAATATCGTAAAATAAAATAAAAAAAACACAAATATATAATTAACAAAAATTACAATCCTTAAGACTATTTCTCGATAAATACATTAAAAAATTTAAAATAAAAAATTATAGTTAGAGTAAACAAAGCGATAGTCTATGATTTAAAAATAATTGCTTACAAAAATTATTGCAATTACTTAAAGTGTTATTAATTAACTAAATATTTAAAAATTTCAATCATTCTTGCCTATTTAAACTAACCATAAAGTGCAAAATTTGTCTTCTCTTTTTCATTTTGCTTTTTCTTCTCTTCTATTGTTAACCTTTTTTGAGCCAATGGGCTTGAATCAATGGAAAATAGCTTTTCACATCGATGCTTTGGTCTTTATGTAAGAAATCGTTTTATGTACAAAATGAGTTTTGACAATATTCTCAGACATTCGATGGTGAACTTCGCCTTGCTTGTTGCCGTTCGAAAAATGTGATTTAAATTCAGCGAATTCATCGACAAGTCAGATGCACGACATCGTCTTAATACGATGAGACGTAGATGAAACGTTATCTGACGTCATAGATATTTTAAACCAATCAGAATTATAATAAAGTGTTCATGTCCTCAACTGGAACGAACGAAACAACCACTTTATAATCATAAAGTGGTTGTTTTGTTCCACATTAAAAAAATCACATTTACAAATTTTGAAAAGAAATAAAATTTACAATGTGTAACCAATACATTAGAAACCTAGTTAAACAAGTGTATTAATTTTTCAGATTTTCATAGAGTATGAAATTTTGTTTTATTTCCTCTCATAAGCGAATAAAGTAATCAGAGTCTGAGGAAAGTCGTGTTCATATTACCAAACACGGCACTTATAAGCATCGTTAAAAATAAGCGAAAAGTTCAACTTGAAGTCTAAGTGGATAGTGGGCAGCATTTGCGCGTTCGAAAAGGAAAAAACCTGGTAAATTCCTTACATAATTATGAAAGACACACAAAAATATAATATCGTCTCTAACTGTTAAGTCATAAGTAATTATTTCTGACAACAAACTTGCAACAAGCTCCATTCTATTAATGCTACTGATTCTAATACAGTAGCAAAATCAGCGAAGGTAAGATGGTAAATTTTCTTATAATATACTTTTCTCGGAGTTTTTATCATAAGGGGATTGTTTCGGTTTCTCTGGTAATCCTTTGTCAAACAATACTCAATATCTTATATTGAATCACTTCGTGGACTCCAAATACATTAACTTAATTCCAAATTATTGTTAAATCTAGCATTAAATACACTTAATTGCTACATAAACAAATATTTTTCGCTATATCCCTTTTATTTTTATCTTCGCTAAATTAATTGTTGTTTAAGTTACAAGATTTTCAGCTTTGACATTATAAAAACTTTGTCATTCGCATGCATATTTGAATATGTTTCTGATTAAAATCAGCTTTTACAATCATAAGATGAAATTTTCAACAGTAAAAAGCATTTTCTTAACTGGAGCTAATTACTATGTAAATAAATTTTAATTATTATAAGTTTAATGGTACTCAGTGTAATTGTATTTTTCGAAGTAATTACTTCAAATATCTGCTGCCCTCTATAAATTTTATTTTAATCTTTTAAAAAAAACGCATTTTAAAACATTTCAAAACTTTTTTTAGAACGTATTGGTTCTAAACAACTTATAACAAAACAAAAAATATATTCTACTTAGATTTGGTAATGATTTTAACTTAGGAGGAAAACGTTATATTTTATTCGTATACATACATATCTATATATATATATATATATATATATATATATATATATATATATATATATATATATATATATATATATATATATATATATATACATATATATATATATATATATATATATATATATATATATATATATATTATTGTTATTATTATATATTAAAAGCTATCAAAAAAGCAACAGAATAAAAATACAGGAAAACTTTTTTTAAAAAATGCAAACGTTTGTTTTTTACATTTTCAGAATTTCTAAAAAAGTTTCTTCTTTCGTGAACAAAACTGTGTATAACAAACCATTTAAATTTATGAAAAGCATTTTTTATAATTTTATCAAGAAGTTGCTCGTTAATAAAATGTATGACAATACCAATTATTGAAAATAATGTGTATTATTGTTCATTCAAAATAATTTCAAATTAATGAGTATAATTCTAAACATTAAAATTTAACGAAACTATAATTTTAGCTTTAAATAAACATGCACCACAGAAACATAAATCATTCTTTCTTTAATACATTTTATTCAGCAATAAATTAAAATTGGTCTTTATTTAAAATTACTCACGAGAAAACATGAATTTAATACGATTCTTATATGAAAAAATGTATTGTTCAAAATACTAAAATAATTCATTTGTAAATATATAGAAAGTAACTTTTATTTCTCATGAGAGAAAGCTAAGATAGCAACCAAATGGTTAGCGATCTGGATTTTTTTTTAACAGTTCAAAGTTTCAAATCCCACTTTTAGTGTGACTTTAGTGGTTCGGAATCCACTTTAACATGTACTTTTCCTTTATTTGCTTTTATATCTGTCATATATTTTAAATTGTAATCAACTTTAAATTGTTATCCATTTTAAGTTGAAACCATTCATTCCATTGTAATCAACTTTAACCCCTATCATCCACTTTAAACTGCAACCCTCGTATTCACGATTAGCCTTGACCACGAGGTTAACCGGGAGTTCAATATCCACCAGGTAGCAACCTGAACCAAGTAATTAGAAAGTGGTATTCACCGATAGCCTGATAGAAAATGGTACTGAATCAATGGCAATTCAATCGATGAGTCAAATCTGATAACTCATTGGTCAAATTAATTACGTGATTAAATATTTACGTAAATGCCATGCAGAATAGTACCAAATTACTTTTACAATTAGTAAACATGTTGACTAAATCGTCTGAATTTCAAAATGTTTTAAATATTTATTTCACATATTAAAGTATTATAGGCACGATCGCAGAATTAAAAAATTTATTACCCATTATTCAAATAACAGTTTTGTTCTAAGTCTTCGATTTTAATAGCTTCGAAATAGTAACAATCTTCAAGAGATATCGCTTGTGGATTTCAATTTCATCTTCTTCCCGGTTTCTTTTTAGGTCTAATGCTCCGTTTACAGCGTTCTAGTTCTCGAGAAAATCTAGGCGCTGAAGATTGTAATATAAATTAGTGTATAAAATATTTATCGTTACATTACGACACACTTGCAATGTGTTTCGCAAATGGTAAACATTAAAAAGTACATAAGAGTTGAAGAGAAATGCGCATGATCACTTATCGCATACATGAACTGCATATGCGCAGTCAGGTTTAACCTTGCTTTATAGGAAGGTTTGGTTCTTGAACCTAGAGGCAGATTTTCACCTCTGTTACTCATCCTGAAGTTGATGGTGAATACCGTGTTAACTTTGACCCCGTGATTCACTCGTACCTAGCGGTCGAGGTTGATGGTGAATACGGCTGTTAGTCTCGGCTTAATGCTTCCATGTACTACTCTTTTACTACTCTTGTCTCGGCTTTTATGTACTACTCTTTTACTACTCTTGTCTCGGCTTTTATGTACTACTCTTTTACTACTCTTGTCTCGGCTTTTATGTACTACTCTTGTCTCGGCTTTTATGTACTACTCTTGTCTCGGCTTTTATGTACTACTCTTTTACTACTCTTGTCTCGGCTTTTATGTACTACTCTTTTACTACTCTTGTCTCGGCTTTTATGTACTACTCTTGTCTCGGCTTTTATGTACTACTCTTGTCTCGGCTTTTATGTACTACTCTTGTCTCGGCTTTTATGTACTACTCTTGTCTCGGCTTTTATGTACTACTCTTGTCTCGGCTTTTATGTACTACTCTTGTCTCGGCTTTTATGTACTACTCTTTTACTAGCACATCAAGTAGATTTTTATTATTGGGAGAAAGTATTAGTTACAGCATGTTACACTGTTAGTTTTGTAGTTATACAATTTGACACTTAAGGGATTAATATAAATGGTAATTATTTATTATAGACATTTTTTGTGGCGGATTTTGTCATAGGAATATAGCAAATATTATATCCCAGTGGTATTCAAAAGGGCTGAATCTGAGTTCCTACCCTTTTTCAAACATGCTCTATAAAAACCAAGAACTTAAAATCTAGTAGTAAATGAAAGACTCAATGATCATGGTTTCGAGTGTCGCATAATGTATAGTGAAATGTTGTATCGATGAATAATACCTCAGAATTTTGATAGAATGAACATTATAATTGATTGCAAACTCTTTTTTTGAAACCAAATGAGAGGTTTGTGGTTATTTTTCTTCTGTTAAGGTAGCTTTTTCCCATTAAATCATAGAATTCTGTTAAATTCTCATTTTGATAACTGCACCTTTTTAAGCCAAAATGTAACACCTGGGGAAAGCATGATAATCATGTACGGGGGTCACTCTGAAATTTTTGAGATACAATTAGGTTTTTAAAGATATAATTACAAAATTTTAGGTGTGTTCAAAGTAGTCTCCTTCAGCATCAATGCACTTTTGTAGACGAATTTTCCACAGATTAAATGCCTCAAGCCATTCACTTCTTGGAACACATGAAAAAAAAATGCATTTATAGCCATATCAATATCTTTTTCTGAATGAAAACAACGTCCACGTAAGTTCATTTTTAGATTAAAGAATAATCAAAAGTCACACATAGCTAGATTAGGTGAATACGGCGGATGTTTGATCACTTTAATTTGTTTTTTCCTTAAGAAACTCAATTATTAATCCGGCTGTATGTGAAGATGCATTGTCATTGTGAAGCATTAGTCTCCTAATATTCAGTTCTTGTAGAATTTCTAGAAGACTTTTAGTGGTATACCAGTTTGCTGTTACTGTCTTCTGTCCTTCCAACTTGATGACTTTGACCAATCCCGTATTTCTGAAGAAAACGTCACTTTTTTCAGTGCGCGTTGTTTTTTCACAGTTGCTGGCGGGGGATCATCTTCAAAGACCCATACTTTGCTTTCTTGACGTGTTGGAACGTCAAAAAACGGTGTGTACGTTTCATCACCTGTTACAATTTTAGAAATGATGCGGTGGCCACCATCATTTAGCAATTTAAGAGTTTCTTTACTGATCCTGACACGCTCCTTTTTTTCGTGCTCAGTTACATTATGGGAAACCCAACGTCAAACTACTTTTTCATATGTAATTCTTCTTCAATGATTTTATGTATGGCTGCGGATCCAATGTTAAGTTCCTTCTGTATCATTTGATAGGTACAGCGATTATCATCCATGAACATTATTCGTATGGGAGACACATTATGCGGGATTACTGCCGACGGCGGCCTTCCTGTGTGTTTTCCACCCTGAAGAAAATTGCGACCTCTTCTAAATTCTCTAAACCATCTGAATACAGTTGCACGAGCTGGAGATTCATCACCAAAGGCTAATTGCAACTGTTGAACGCATTCTTCTTGATTTAATCCTGCTTTAAAATCGTAGAAAATCATAGTGCAAAAATGTTCTCGCATCAACTCCATTTTCTCTTCTGCTTAAAATTTATTCTACGCTAAACAAGTTGAAGTAAGTCAGTAAAAAATCGTCTTCTGTCTTAAAATACTTTGTATTTAAAAATTAAACCGTTATTTTTATTTTCTAAGTTCTCGTCTAAAAAATTTCAGAGTAACCCTCCCAGAAGTTACACTACGCAATCTTTTCTGTGATGACGTATGGAAATCTGTACCACTGCAGCGCGTAGGCACATCACAGGCAACTGTAGTGTTTCTCTGTAAGTCCAATGTAATATCGAAAAGAGTTTGCTGCTTTGAAGTACGAAAATTGTTTTCTTGCATTTGTTTTTTAGTTAACTATTTAACCATGCCTTGAAGAAAACATTGAACAATTTTTGAACAAGATTCTGAGATTAACCGAACATCACCAGTTGCAGCTTAGATAAACTTCAAAGAAAAAAAAATAAAAATTCCAACTCGAAAAATTCTCTTAGAACTTTATTTTGTTACTATTTATAAATATTCATGTCTTAAATATTAAGACTTATAAACATTTTAAATTATAAACATCAACAAGGATAATTTTATTTTTCAAATAAAAGTACTAAACTAAGAAATCCACTAAACTAAGCCTTTTTTTTTTCTATCTGTGATCACTATGTGAGTGACCCTTCGTCACAACAAAGCCGAAAAGTGCTACTCTTTCATCGTTACCTGGTGGAGACCTGTAAATCAAGACACAGATTCGAGTATTTTTATCCACGTCACACCATCACAAAACCGTTTATGGAATGAACCACTCATTATTTTATCATCTTAGCAGAAAGGACAAGGAAACAAAAGGTGAGAAGAATATTCATGCCCAAACCGGGATTCGAACTCAGAACCAAAAGACTAAGAGTCAGGTACGCTAGCTGCTTAATCAACGTCCGATTCATGATAGATATAATGCTCATCAATTTCAATAGTATGAAAAATTTGAATATAACTTTATTTTATTTAATATTTGTTTAACCCCATACATATTTCAATGTAATTTCATTTTTCTTATTTATCATTTTGTGCATTATTTCACATAAAATGTACATTTATTCAAAAATTTACCGAATCTTCTCCCAGTTCTTATCTATCATTTCTCAAAACTTTGTGAAATATTTCAACCAGTCCGGTTTTGGTAAATTAAGATACTCTGAAACTTTCAATAATATTTTTAGTAAAGTTAAAATGTCTATTAAATAAGGTAAATAAATCTATTTGCATACACATATTTGGGAATGGAATTCATTTGTATTATTTTGATTATATAATACTGAAAAGAAGTTTCTTAAAAATCGCCTTCTGGAATTACATTATGATAATTATTTTTGTTGAACCACATTTAAAAAGTGTTTGTATGGATGCCAAATGGATCGACTCCGTAAAACAATAAGTTGATAAAAATGATAAAACTGAATATATTATTTTTTTTAAATAAGCATTATTGATGTTATTTATTCATAGTTTTGGTGAGAGTAATACTTTTTTTAAAATAAATTTTCTTGGAGTATTAAGTTATATATTACAAACATTACTGATATTAAATTTTTATATAATTTAGGAAGTGCAGTTAATTGATTAGGCAAGCGAAATATTCATATATTAGCCTAAATTATTATTTCTAATGCTGATTATACTTTTCTATATAATAATATTCATGAGGTTTGTGTTGTCTGGTAATCAATTTATGAATCTAATTCAAGAAAATTTCTTAGCTGTCCAACTTCTGATCAAAAATTTAATCCCTTTAAAAAGAATTAATGAGAAGGGAAACCTATTTTAATTCACCGGATGCAATTGTGAGATGCCCCCTGCCGTCAAGAGATCAAGTTCAAAGAAAAAGGGGAACAGCTAGCAACTGCTTATCTATTGATCTGTACCAGAGTCCCAAGTCAGAAATATGCTTTATTAAAATACCGCTCGAACTTGTCGTTGAGATAAGGAAAGAGGGGGGAACGGAAAGAAGGGGGTATTTTCGGGAAAAGGGGGGTGATCGTTTTTCAGCCCACAGGTGTTGCGGTCGTTCGCCGAAGATTTTCCTTCTTATTTCTCGCCTGAACGGATTTGTCATGTGACTTCGGAAAAGAAAGTCACATCATAAATCACAAATCATCCCCCGCATCACCATCAAAATAAAAAAAATAAAAAAATGATGCGGCGGAATTCGTATTAGAAATTCGTGCAGATGGTTTGGTCACTCTACCCGACTTAGGTTACAATTCTGGGCATAATCTAAATTTTTCTCATTTGTTTTTGAATACAATCTAAAAATTACATTAACTCTTCTCATTTAAAGATTCCAAATGGCCATAATTATTTTAATAATAAACTTCAAATACTATTATGAATTTAATCTTAAAATTCATTATTACTGAATCAAATTTTTGAAAAGAAATCGTAAACAAGTCAACATTTAAGTTATTTTATTTTCATAATAGATAACATTATAATATTTTCACAGATCATAAAGTACATTAAGATTATTTTGAGGAAAGTATTTATCGATGTACGTTTACTGAAAATGTACTTTTAATACTTACTTCTTACATATACATACTTGAACGGTTTTTGTAGATGAAAATAATATCGAAGAACACAAAAAATATTTAAGAATGAAATAGGAATTCAGAACAGGAGAGACTAAAACAACAATATAAAAAATTTCCTCTAAAAAGATTTATTTAAAAGTTGAGTTGCGTAATCATAACTTGGGATTGCTGAGAATTTTCTAAACTAAGGTAATATTTTATAAATTACTAATGATTTCTCATTTCTGTAGTTTTTCAATTAATCGAAAATCACTGCTATATGATAATATAAATATGTAAAAATAATTAACCTTTTATGAAATGTGAAAAAGGATAAAATATTAAACTAATAATATTAATAAGGATACCAAAAGAAAATTTACTACATGCAATATAATGAATTAATAAAAAAGTGTTTAAAGGATAATTTTAGGAAATACTGCTTAACAGCAAAGTTCTAAAGGTGTTGAGATTCTTCCAAATGCAATGCAATTTATTCTTTTGTAAGGTAAAATTTAGTAATCCAATATGATAGTGATTTTACAAGTTTTTCAAAGATATATTAAGTTATGCTTTTCTACAGTCATCGATAATTGATGAAATAATGCTAGTGAAGAGAATTGATTTTTTTTAATTTCAATTATCATCCTATTGATATGCTTTACATAAAAATAAGATTCAAATCCGAAGCTAATACTTCTAAATATATACAATTATCAGATAAAATTAATTTTTTTAGTAATGAATTATTTTATAAATAATATATCTGATTTAAGTTTATTTCATTAAAAGGGGTTAAAATTAAAGTAATCGTAATCAGGAAAATATTATTTTAAATAATTTAACAAAAAGCATGCAACAAAACAAGTGTGGTATACATGAAAAAATATTATTTTTATATGCCAAATATACTGCTATAGTTTTTTTGTGTTAAAATTAAATTACATTAACTAATAGAAAAACCAGAAGAACATAGAAAGAAAATCGAATAAGATAACAGATTGCTTCTTGAATGAGAATTTTACAGGGAGGAACAACTTATTTAAATCTAGACAATTTAGTCTCTTTTTTGTACACAAATTAATTGAGTTAAATCTTATGCAAAGCATTTATTTTGTTTAGATTATAGTTAATGCCCGTGGTAGCTACGTGGTTAGGGTATAGGCCTTCCATCCGGAAGAGTGGGGTTTGATTCCCACAGATCCACCGATTACATGCGATATACGTGCTCGTTAAATCAGTGGAATCGAAACTCCTGTGGTCAGTGTGTGAGCAATTACCATGTGGGTGCAATAATATGGAGAAAATTACCTCTCCCTGCAGATAAATGTCAAAATTAAGGGAGTGGATCCTATGGCGGTGCCATCTATTGGAGGATTTAAAAAAGAGTAAAGACGTACTTTCATCTTCGTGGTGTTCTGATTAAAACGAAAGACTCTCCCTATTAACTTAAATTCGCATTGCCAAGGTATAGCGAGCTTGGCTTGCCAAGTATCATAAGTGACAACAACAGACTATAATTAGGTTGAATAATATATAAACTTACAGCTCAGTGATTTGAGAAAGGAAATTTTTAAAAATAAGGAATTCTTTACTCCTTTAAGTATTTTTAACTATTAATATACCAGGACTTTAATAATTTTTCATTGTGCTGTTTAACTTTCATTTGATCATTATATACGTATGTATAAAAGATGTATTAAGTTCAGTTATTTATAAAAATTTTCATAAGAAAGATATTTACAGGTGTAACAAAAACTCTTCCAATATATGTGAAACCAACTAATATATATATATATATATATATAAGTCAATTCAATATCACCATAAATACATAACTAAGATTTATCTTTATCAATTGTTTTATTGATTGCTTTCTGAGTTTGGAGCACAATTTCGCAGAACATTAGGTTATGTCTCGAAAAAAGTGAGAAAACTGTTTACCAGAAAATCTATGTTGGAATTGAATATAAGTAGTCTCACGTGACCTGTCCATAATGTGGATTAAAATTTCGTAATATTGACTGATCGAAATGCAATCAATTATTAGAGAATATAATCTATGAGTTGCTGAGGTTAGTACGATACTAAAAAATCTACGTTATTTCAGTGCTTTATTGTGACTAAAACTTGAGAGGACAGTCATTTTATGAGAAATCCATACAGACATTATGGGTCATGAATGTGGCGCTGCTCATCAATTTAATGTAGTAAATTTTGAAGCAGTACAGACTGTCCGTACCGCGACACTTAATGTGGTCTTCTTTTGTAATTCAGTATTAGGGCAGGGATTCTAGTGCACCCAACAATAAATCTGGATACAGGAGTGGAAAAATATTGTTTTTCTGAACGATTCTCGTTTCTGTAAGCAACATTCTGATGATTGTAAACGTGTCGATCAGAGGAGAGGGATTAAATCTAGTTGCATTCAATGGTGGACCTGCACCTGATTTGATTGTATGGGCAGACATATGTACATACTCTAATTTGAATCGACGGTAATTTGAATGGTGATTGGTATATTTTTGACAGCTTGTGTCCAGAGGCTGTGCCCTATCTCTAGTGGCTTGTGAAACGCTAACGAAAGATGATGCAAGTGCATATGTTAAATGCTATGTTAATGCATGTTTTACCTTTTTCTGATAAGAGGAATTCAATTATCCATTTTGCTTATGCAGTCTTCAGACATCTTACCAGTTGAAAATCGCTAGTCATGAGTAGTTGAGCCTTCTTCAGTAACTGCGATTGAGGGTGCGAGACACAAACTTGAAACAATAGGAAAAAAAAATTTTTTTTTTCTCCATCTAAGTCAAAATTTATTTAAGTTTGATTCCATGCCTAATTTCATATAAGCCACTTTAGCTGTATGGTAATTTTTATATGGTATGGTAATTCAAATTTCGCCTTTATAAAGTCCCAAATTGCTTGATAGTTGGGTAATTTTGTCCCCACGCTATGTTTACGAACAAAGAATGCCTTTTTTGATTGAGTTCCTTTAATTATGCTGCAATTTTAGTGGCCTGTAGTTGATTAATACAATATATGTTTCATATTTCACTGTTTGATAAAGTGAAAAAAACAAAAGAAAATGCTGATTGCTGCCCATACGTAAAAACAATTTCAAAATAATTATGTTTCATCCATATAATGCTAGAAGAAGATACCCACTGTCATTTTACATCGTGAAAGCAGACCTTTCCCAGAAATTTGTAATTCTTAAATAGTGGTAGATATAGATTATTTTTAATACTCTGTAATGAATCAAACTTTTTAAAAAATGGATAACTCGCACAAAGACAATACAGTTTTTTTTTTATTACGGTAGGAAAGTCAATAGAAAATTCAAAGTTTTATGTTTTAAATTTACAATCATCTGTACATTCAATACAATATACTTTAAATAAAATTATAAAATAGTTGAAATAGTAGCGGAATCTATATCACAATTTTTTTTCATATATATTCAAAATTTTAACTTAGCTATTGTTGTCACGTGCATAAAATTGACATAAAAAGAAAAAAGTTTGAATTAATGCATTAAAATCTTGCAACCTCCAAACTCATTTCCTAAAACAAATCAATGTTACTTCACATGATATATTATTTTAAGATCTGAATGCGAACAAGAAATCCCAATTATTTTGCATTTTTATGTAGTCGTATTATTTTTATTTTAAAGAGATACATTGTTATTCTCTCCTGATGTTAATTATGTGCAATAGTCTTTTTTCTCTTATGCACATTATTTATATAAAACTTACTTTCTTATTTTAAGATTAATCGAAAAAAAAATCTGTGCGATTAAGTTTACCCGATGTGAAGTTAGAGTCAGATTTGATTCTGTTTATTGTTGAACAATCTGTGTGTTATGTTAAAAAAATTAACCTATGATACATATATATATATATATATATATATATATATATATATATATATATATATATATATATATATATAATTTAAACTACAGTAATACATAAGGAACAAACTTAGTCTAGAATTAATGGAAATAGTAAATTATATCCCATTACAACCAATAAATTTATTTTGCAGCATTTTTCTGTAAACAATAGATAGTCCCTGAAAAAAAATAAGAAAAGCCGTGGATACAGAACCCATTTAACACTATTTTCTTCCTTTCCACATCCTATCCATACCATCAGTTGCCATGACAACTCCTCAACCAATCACGAATCCCCGTGGTGTCACGGCTCTTTCCGTATTGGACCAAAAGGAAAAGTGACGCCGAGGTTATGAGTGTGTGAGTAAGGTGTATTAAAAAAAAATAGTTTGCCATTTTTTCCCCATTCTTGGCTACCGACAATATTTCCAGTTTCGGAACTTTATTAAGTGCTTTTTTCTCAGCAATGTAGTTTTCTATAGCTCTGATGTCTTCCTTTTTTCGTTCTTTCTTTCTTTCTCTCTCTCTCTCTCCTTCTCTTTGCTTATACAGTATATATAGTTGTTTTCAAAATTCACTTCTATTTGGCGGGATTTCGTTCAGCATGATAGTTCGAGATGAGAAAATTGAGTTCGTGTGAATTGAAACGTGTACCTAAAATAGTTTGCGGGAAAACTTTTTACAAAAAATGAAACTGCACATTTATGAAGTCCCCCACTACATATTAACCAAGATATATATATATATATATATATATATATATATATATATATATATATATATATATATATATATATATATATATATATATATATATATATATGCTATTAAAAAGTAATGGAATTTGAAGTTAAATATTAAGTTTCAATATTTAGCCATGCGACATTAATGAAATAAAACATCCTTCTAAGTTAAAAAATCTCCATTTGAAACAACCAAGAGGCATGTATTTTTTAAGAAAAATCTTGCCATCTCGTAAATTTGGTATATATTGTGTTAAATGTTTAAAATAAGGTATAAAAATTTAATTAGATGCAAAGAAATAACTTAGAATGAAATATTTCGGTTAGTGAAAAGCATTTTATAAACGTATACATCATCGCTACAAACATGTTTTAACAGGTTTGCAAAAAAATTTTAAAAAAGGTTAAATTTTTTTAAACAAAATTATTTTTTTAACTTGTAAATTGAATTTTAAAATATCCCTTTTACTTTGTTGCGATTTATAGATATACGTTGTTAATTATTAATAATAATGTAGTCACGTAACTTAACTAATTGCAGAACATCTTTATGTTTAGTATTGATAAAATGCTGTTTAATATTTTAACTTTCTACTATATTACTTTCGGAACATGCCTGGACATGAATTTGCACTTTTCCCGTGTGAAAGATACTGAATCCGATTCAATACATTATTATATCGCTAAAGATTAATGATTTACTTCTACATGTATATCTATCGTATTTGCAGATTAGAAGATTTCCGTATTTCCTTGAATCGATCCACCATCTATGAAGTCTCTCCAAAAGTCATCGTACATGATAAATGCTCAAAAAGAAGGAAGTCGCAAAGCTTTCAATTCTTAATTTGTTCACTGCGTAGTCTCAGAGCCATCATAACAATGCTTCAATTGAAATGAAGTTGATTAATTTATTCCCCCCCTTGAAAAGAGAAAACTATTTATTATTTATGCCACACAATTAAATTCTATGAATAATAATTTCTTCTGCTAATTTTAGAAAATGAAAAAATGTTTTTAAGGATTAGAGTACACCTTTTATTATAATAAAGTAATTTTTCAACTGTCTATATTTTATTGTCTTTTATTTCATTATTTGAAGCCCGGTGATTCAATGGAAGGGTTAACAGGTCCAAGGTACGATCCTCGAGTTAGACGAGGTCGACTCAGTTTTTAATTTCTTCAGTGGGCCGTTAAAACTGAGTATCAAGCATTCTTGGGAACTAAAGGCTAAGGACTTCGCATTAGGCTGACCACTTAACCGTGAGATACTTCAAATTCCAAGGCCACGAGCACGGTTGTGGATTCTCAGCCAAATAATCATCATAGAGACAGCGTCAATTATGCGTGGAGGCTAGCAGAGAACACGGATGTGCATCCACAAATTTTAATATAGTTCAAACCAAGGTTTATGTGAGTTTTCAGAGACATTTCTTAACACAGAAGTGAAAAGTTGACATTGATCGGCCATATCAGTGGTTTCTCAGACGGTCAATGTTCAACAGAAAGTGACAACAACCAGCACGCGTTCATTTGTGATACAAGAACTTTTGTTCCAGAGGAAAGCTGCATCACTCATTGGAACATAGGGTCTGCGAGAACGACAACTGGTGATGTCGGTAAAAGCTTTTCTACTGCATTGCAAGGTAAATTCAACCCAAGACACAAAGACCAACGAAGAAGTCGCCGATTTGAACTTTCATTCCGGTGACTACTTCAATCCACATGTAAAAAGACCATCGTCAATAAGGCGAGCTGCAGCTCTTCCTGTAACCAGAGCAGAGTTGCAAGTCATTTCGGGGTGGGTTCTAGAAGTTTTCATGGTTTCCCTCTAGAGTTTCGCAAATACGGCCCATCTTCCCACAAAGTCCCCCATGGGGGCATTTCCTTCCCAGCTCGCACTTGTAAAGGTGACGTCCACTGTGTGGGCCTTACCTTGCGTTCGGGATTTGTCATGTCAAAGCTAAATAAACATGGGAAGTGACGCATACGCGTAGGGTTGGCGGACTGGCATGTCTGGTTTGTTCCGGTATCGACCCAAGAGACTTTAGATGACTGACCAGAACTTCGGTCAGGCACAAAGTGATAATCCGTCTGTTCGGAATCCGGCTACTATAACGGCTCTCTTTTCCCGGCCCGACAGGGGGTCTCGTTGCCTCTCTGTGATGGGTTTATCATGCAGCGGACATCAATAACCTTACACTCGATACGCGAGTAGGCTGTCCACCTGCGGCGACAAAACTCCAAGACCCTCTGTCATGAAAACAAATATGGATATTTATGTTTACTTACCTTATCTTTAATCCCCTCCAATATTAAATATTAATTATCTTAGTTTTAAAATCAAACTGATTATTTTGAGTAGCCTGAATCCCATCAATTATTAAACTTAAATTAACTTAGTGGTGGCGTCGCACTGATTGGTTTGAATGGCCTTATCTTTAATCCTAATCAACATTAAACATTAGTTTACTTATTTTTTGAGTCATACTGATTGGTTTGAGGGGCCTTATCTTTAATCCTAATCAACATTAAACATTAGTTTACTTATTTTTTGAGTCATACTGAGTGGTTTAAGGGGCCTTGTCCCCGATATGGGATGTCGTGCCTCAGATTTAGTTTTTATATCATAAATTGCAAGCAATTGATTTTTAAGAAAAATGCAGAAACTTTATTTTAGGTCCGTATTCTATTTATTATTGAATAGTTATATTATAAGGTTGTGTTTATATTTACTGTTGTTTATTTTAATTTGATTTCAAAGAAGCAATTATATTTTATCTTAATTTGGAATTTGGTGAATACTGTTTAGAAAACTGAGGATGATTGGTTTCATAATGTTGATGTAAATTGCTAGCTTTATAATTTTGGACTGTAGAATTACATTTAACTCGTAATGTTTTTTCGTTATTCTCAATAAAAAAAATTCTCCTCCCACTCATTATTAAAATATCTATTTCCTTGCTAGTATTTTCTTTTTTCATTTTCGTTCTCTATCGTCATATGTTCAAAAGAACTGGAAATAAATAAATAAATTTAGAAAACACAAGTTTTGTGTTATTAAAGCAATAATAACACTTGTTACACATACTACGAAATAAATTATAATCAAATTACCAAGAATTCCATTTTACAAATTACATCCGTAGCAGAGTGATACAAATTGCTTTTTCCACAACACAATGTTAATTGCCCGTTTGCAATGAAAATTTATCAATTCAAAATCGGTCTGGGGTCCATCGATTATGGATGATTTTGCCTGTTTTTATGTTCGTTCGCGGAGTTTTCGATGAGTCATAACATTCTTAACTTGGTTAGAAATGAAATTTGTTACAACGTTCCACTTGGTCCTTCATATTTGTTGCCAGTAATATAAAAGACATTTTGAAATACATACAGAATGTGATAATATTTTTTAAAAATATAATAACACCAAAAGGAAAAGGAAATTCGCCTACACTTTATCAAGAGCCACAAATAGTGCTTCAAAAAGGTGAATGTGGTTCGCGAGCCCTCAGGTTGGCCACCCTTGGCTTATACTAAGCGAAATGCGCCAGACATGTCTGGTACAAAAAGCTTATTAAATAAAGCTAGCTCTCGGTTGCAGTTGATTTCCGATTACAGTTAACATCAAGATTTGCCGCCAACGGTTATGATAATTCAATTATATTATGAAATAAGTTAAGACACATCGTATTAATCGCTCAAAATTACATGTTATGGTGTCCAAAAAATATATTAAAAACAAATACCTCCCCATTGAGTTATTTCAGATTTTAACTAATAAATTTCATCATACTTAAGTATAGTTTTTATTTATGAATCGTTACTTTGTTAATAATGAGTAACTATCTTTTGTATCTGCTTTAATTTTGAGTGCAAAAATTTTAGAAGTTAAGCATTTAGTTATTTATTTATTTATTTATTTTTAATTATTAAACGTTAAATATCTGTGTTAAAATGCTTATAATACGAATTTCATTTAATTTAGAAAAATGAAACTGTCTTAAATTCTTTGTTCGTACCGTTCAATTCGGTATGTAATTTAAAATTTAAAAAAAAGATTAAATTATGAATAAACTTTGAATAAAAGAGAACTAACTTTATATGCAATAAATTAAAGTATTAAATTTAGATTTAACAAAAAGTTTAAGGAAATTAAATGGGAAAAGTTATATAATACTAAAGTATGTAGGAAATTCATGGGAAAAAATGTCTCAAAGTTTAAATAACTGCAAAGAAAGAATAACTTTAAGAAATTTACTTACTTCCTACAAAGAAATTTTTTAATCTTTAAGTATGCAAAACTTTGATTGCAAATTGATACCTCAAACTCAACTGACTCATTAGCATATTATAACACGGCAGTTGTTAAAATTAATAAATTAGAAAGACTTAGTAGAATTTTTCTTCTCGGTTTCCACACAACAAAGCAAATTAATGAATGATGAAGTCTAATTTTAACTTCAGAGGCAAAAATTGTTCAATTAGATAAATTGCAAAGAATACAGTGAATCGCCAGTCAGGCGACTTTTATCAAATTTTAGAGTTTCCAAAAGTTTCGAGTGGAAATACGATTCCAGGCTTACTCATTGCATTTCGAAAATGGAAGACCTCATTTCGAAAAAGGTTTCTTTAAAAAACGATCTGAAACATCTTCAGAACATACAAAAGACTTAGATTAAACCTCAGGTAACGTCATAAATACCGAAACGTTCCACCTACGACTAAATGAAGTGACCTTCTAAAAAAACTGGTACTTTTATAAAAATCGGAAAAAGAAAGTATGAATAATTTAATGCTAAATTTAAACAGTTGATGTGAATGACTCTAAATTTAATGAATTGATAACTTCAAATTAAAATTTTTATATCATTAAAGCAAATGAAAATTTTATGAAGCATAAAAAAATAATAAATTTATAGCAATAATGGGGAATTTTTCACGCATATGATTATTGGATTCATAATGGTTCAAAGAACTGAACAAAATGTGATGAATCAATAAATTTTTTAAAAATACAATATTAAAGAGTACCTTATTAATTTCGGCCGATTAATAAGGTATGTGTGCCATTTTCATAACAGCTAATGTTTAAAACTATGGAAAATATAGAAAAAATTTTAACCAGAATAATATATATAGGATATGCATTTTTTTTCCTCAATAAAATATTCACAACAGATATTGAAAGGCAAAAATTGTACAACTGTCTCATTTCCTATAGTTGCGGTAAAGTTGTTTTCATTTTTATTGTAAATATCGGGCTCATTAGTAAATGCTTATTATTGGAATTGATTTTTAAATATTTATATAGAAAACCTTGATAACTATGAGTATCATTAAGCAAATGACTTAATTTTACTGTATATGATTAAATTCTTTTATATCAGAAATATAAAATCTATTATTTTAAGCAAAATAAAAGACGTATTGCATAATAAACATTTATAAATTTAGAAAATACTGCATCCATAATTTATATAAATTAATTTTTAATTAGCATGAAATTTATATATATATATATATATATATATATATATATATATATATATACATATATATATGTATGTATGTATGTACATAAGTTTCATTGTTTTTTTTATAAATTTTTATTTAAATACAGCGGTAATTTTATTTACTTATTAAAAACTGCTCCGTTACCTGGTAGTTTTTCCAGTAACATTAATATATATATATATATTGGTGTCTTAAAAGTAATTGCGTATAAAAGTTCGTGTATATACTTCTAATTTTCCGTATTTAAATTGAACTAAAATTCTATTAAATATACAATATGTAAGTATAAAATAAAAATAAATCATGTGTACATAAAATTAGTATTCACTCGAATATCATAAATGCAATGCCGGTAATTTATGATGTGACATTCCATGGATATTTACTTTAAATATTGTTTTGTGCTTGAATCTCTCCATTTAAATATCTTAATTTAAAATTTTTCCAGCTTCCTTTCATTATAAACTTTCCTTGTCCTAAAGCAAAATTAATTAAATTCTAATTTAAACAATTCGCCAAACTTTACTAAGTTAATACATTTCCTATCAATACACCCCTTATCGAACTAAATTTATAACAGCGAATAATTTCTTCCACGTGCCTACCTCCAGATGGCGCTGCTGACGAGCCCGTTAATAAAGAGCCACCGGTGTAACGAAAATGCATATCGAGTAATTAGGTTGTAATTAAGAGGGAGAAAAGCAGACCCCTATATTGGCACTCCTTGCGCACAATCTTCGAAACCCCGTGGAGAAGAGAACATTATCGAGGTGTCTCAAAACAGTATTGTCTGTTTCCACATTGACCCGGAGAACGGTTTTTGTGGAGAAGTCGAGATCACTTTCTACCGATTAGGATTGAGAAAGGTGATAAAACTTGGCGCCTTTTATTTATCGAGCTTTTCTGGAGATTCCTGCCAAAGCTCAAATCGAAGGGGGCATTCACAAATTGAATCTTCATGTCTAATTAACTTTCACATCTAAGAATTCAGTTTTTACAATGAAAAAATAATTTATGTGAGAGGGATTCTTTATAAAAAATCTCATAAATTTTTAGAAATGAAAATTGATGCAATATTATTTTAGAAATTATTTATATTTGTTCAGAATTAAAAATATATATATATAATATCTATATTTTAAGGGAACATACATAAAAAATAAATATTATTTGAAGTATTTTTAAGTCATTTATATTTTTAAGTTTGACAGACTTTTCTGCAAAAATCCAACTTAAGAATACGATGTTTATATTATCAATTATTAATCCTAGAAAAACCATCTTTAATCCTAGTTCAAAAAAAAAAAAAAAAAATTAAACAAAAATTTATAAGTGACAATTTTATATTCAATTTTATAATCTAGCCGAAAATTAATAATAAATATAATTCCGATAAAATTATATTAATCTAATTTTGAAAAAGAAAAATCTATTCAAATTATTAATTAAGAAATGATAGATAAAAAATTTTAAAGCAGTCTTAACTAGAAATAATAAGACATAATCACTTAAATGTAAATAATTAATAGGAATCTCTTTTTCTCTTATTTTATAAATTGTTCAAATATTTTTTAGATTTTTACCGATAAAGTTTAAATTTTTGAAATTTTTCTTTTTCCAATTAAAATCATGAGAACTAAATTTTGTTAATTCTCTCAGTTTCATGATAAATACTAGTAAAAAAAAAAACGAAATTCATATAAAAAATAGTTTTCCTTATAAATTTGCAAATCATATCGATCAATATCAATTGTTAGATTTTATAAACATTGTAAACTAATAATAAAGAGAAACGATATTTTTTAAAAATATGTTTCGAAAAAAATAGTTTTATAAAGTATTTAGAGGAATATACATTGATAATATAGTAAGTTTAATTACATATAAATAATTAAAATTCCATATAAAAATCAGTATTAAAATATTGGTTATGGAAATCATTTTAAAACTTAAACTAGGATAAAATAAGAAAATTTAAATTTACACTTAAAGAAATCATAAAAGTCTTAAAGGTGTAAGTATGATATCCCTATCCCCAAGTGATTTTTCGCCAAATCTAGCGTCCCTTATTTTGATTACTCTGTTGTCAATTTAAATTTTTGTTATTTTTCACATTTTTTGTTGCCAGATTTGACTTTGTTCGTGTTTTACATTATTTTCACGTCTTATATATGGTTCTTTGTAGTGGCAACATCATTTGAAGTTTTCGTTTTACTTTCAATTAAAACTTTTTGTTCTACGTTTATTGTTGTGCTTCGTTGTCGCCAGCATCCAAACATCGTTAAAAAAAATTTTTTTTTGTGTGTGTATTTATCATTATCTTTTTGTTATACATTTTTGTTAATTTATTATTATATTTTTCTTGTATATTTTTCTATAATATCACCGAGCATATTTGATATGTGAGCTTAGAGTCATATCAAGTAAGTCATTGTTATTTACTAATCTCTTTTACCATTTGCTTTGAAGAGAAGGCAAGCCCAATAAAAAAAGTTTATCTTCATATTTTTAGTAATACATTTTTAGATTTTGTATACTATTGTGTGATTTAAGATTTTCTAAAAAACGTATTTTTGGAACTTAGTTTCAAATTCCTGCGTTAAAAATATGCAATTAACTTGGCGACGACAAAAAGTCGCAATGATCGCCTATGGGAGATATTCTACTAGTTCCGTCTTAAGCACTGCGAAATTAATTTGAACGTAGTAAAACGTAGTTTTAACTAATTTGAATTACCTAATTTTAAAAAATGATCATATTTGATTGAGGAGTTGAAAACTTCTTCCCTGATCCATTGGCATGGGAGCCTGCTAAATTTTAAATATGCACAGGCCACTCAGAAAGACAATTTTTAGCTTAGTAGAGTACCAAACACGTATCATCCCAGCTGCACCTTATTTGAAAGTCCACGCTGCTCCCATTTGAAAGTCCACGCTGCTCCCATTTGAAAGTCCACGCTGCACTCGTTTGAAAGTTCACCATCAGTGCCATTGTTTAGAATGGTGAAAGGAGCACAAAAACTGGATACATCGTAAATGAAGTCGTGTTCTTCTCATAGATGAGAACTTTCAGTACAAAAACTGATTTTCAATACTAATTGATTTTGAGATAGATCAAGACATTGTTTCATCAAAGAAACATCATGAAATGAGACCTTAGGGTAATTCTATTTATGTCGGCTGGGCAGACATTATGTGAACGAGATGACTGAGCTACTTGTTTTCAATAAAAGAAATTTTTAATCAGAGATCAGTGTTATAAAAAGGTGTACATCCCTGATATTAATACCATATAACATACGTGGAAGGTTTTATGAAGATCCCTTATGGTTCGATTACATCCGCCGGAAGAACAACACAACAATTATCATTGATGATTTTTAAGGAATGGGTACTCTTACCTCAAGAACTTTTGGATGATATGATGGAGAGATGAGGTGAAGCTACCATTGTGCAGTAAGGGGTGACACATTCCATACTAAAAAGCATTTTGTTGTTGTTAGGCAGACAATCATGTATAACGATACAATCAGTTCAATGAAGTCTTTTTTTTTTTTACTCCATACTGCATGAATTCCATTCATTTCGTGCAACTATGCGTATACAATCGCTTGAGTGCAAAATTCTGTCGATCATTTTTGAATTTCATGTCGCTCAGATGGTTTCTTGTGGAGTGATGGCAAAAATACATTTGTTGCTTGAGCTTTGCAGTGTATTTAATATCAGTGCTAAAAATTTATCTACTACTACGCCACCAATGAGTTTCAAACTATATTTTTTATTTCATTCCTTTATTGAATGGCAATATCGTGTGTTTTGCTTCTAAAAATGGTTAAACTATGAGGTTTCAAATCAAAACTCAATTTAACTCAATGTGAGCTATTATCCTGTGAGTATAAAGCTCCTAAACAATTTATTTTTCATTTATTTATTTTTTGTCGTAAACTTGTTAGATTCTAAAGTATACTTACTTATACCTGATCTTTCTCAATAATGTTAATTTTAAACAAAATGCACTGAATAAATTCTTGGTAATATTAAATATTTTTTATTCATCTGAAGAATTTACAGCTCATTTGAGTGATTTAAAAAGCATTCATAATTTTTTCGTTCTATTACTTACATTTAGTTTAAATTTATGTTATTATATTTTTATTGAATGGAAATATTTAACTAGGCAAAACAAAAAGTGCTATATTTCATAACATCCTTTTCATTAAATAAGATAAACTAAGAAAATATTGTATTTATATATTATCCCATTTTAACCATTTTTACGTAAACAATAACATCAAATGCCAAATGTTTGTTTCACCATTTACCATTATTCCACTTACTTTTAATTATTTGTGTATACCATTCTATATCGGTATTTAGAACATATTTTTAGTTTAGTCACAAATGTTTGAATTTATTATGAATTAATTCATCGGATTTGCAGCTCTTAGAAACGATAAAAAGGATAGAATAATAGCAGATAAAATTTTTAAGACACATTTGAGCCTCTATCATGCAATGCTTTAGTGCAGGACTTTAAATAATTTTATATCTTATTCATAAGTAGAAAAAAAGAAATTCAGATAATTCCTGATGCCCGTTCTGATAAATATGTTTCCAGAAAAAGTGAAAATACCTCATTCACATTCTTCAATACCAGTTTCGATCAAATTATGACTCGAATGTAATTGTAATATACAACACCACGTAGTAGACAACTTAAAGGGCAAT
>CM057815.1:61868839-62228839 GCA_030067965.1 Latrodectus elegans
TCAATATTTTGCCAATTTCAGAATGCTCCATCCCATATAAAGCTTCACTTAAATTCAAAACTCTTTCTAGCATTTCTTTTTCTTTCTCATGCTCGCCTTTCATTCCATAGGCTAATGCTAAGTTGGTTAGCACAATTGTCACTTTCACATGCAATTCACCGTATCGAGTTTCGAAATATGACAACGCTTTCTCTAACAGTTCAATTTCTCTACGATTGTCGCCAAGTGCACCATATACAACTCCCAAATTGGCTAACGCATCAGCTACTTCTGGTTGTCCTTCGCCAAAATATTGCTCAATAATTGGTAATGCAGTTTCAAGAAGATCTTTTGCTTTAAGATGATCTCCTAGGAAGACATAAGCGGCTCCTAATCCAGCTAGCTTGGTTGCAAATTTAAAATCTTTAGAACCATATTGTTCTTCAAAAACTGGTAAAGCTTTTTCAAGAAGTTCTCGTTGCCTTTGATGATTTCCTAAGTCACCAAAAGCAACACCTAAATTGAAAATAGTTTCAGCTAATTTAATATTTAAATTTGGTGATTCTTGTTCCATAATGGTTAATGCTTTATTCAATGCTTCATTTGCTTTATCTAACTGGTCTAGAAAAACATAAGCTACCCCTAATCTTGTGAGAACTTCAGCAATTTTCCAATGATTTCCGTTTAACAAGGAACTGTAAGTTTTGTAGGCACTAAGTAATAATTCTTTTCCTTCCAAATACTTTCCAAGGTTTACCTTGACTTGTCCCAATTGTGAAGTTACATCTGCAACTTCCAAATCATTTGAACCTTTTATATCTTTGAAAATACATAAGGCTTCAAGTAAAAATTGTCCTTGTTTCACATCATCTTCTATGAGTTTTGAAACTTCTATAATTTCAGCAGCATTCAGTTCCTGAATGCTTTGATAAGAACCTTCTATACCATATTTTGAGCAAATATGACTGATATCTTGTTCAGTTGAAGTATTCATCATTAGACCAATTGGTTTAGAAACAATTATGATCTTAGAATACGTGATTGTGAAGATTATCAGTAATATATAATATGCACTAAATTAGTTCAATTTTCCTATATTTTAAAAAGGTACAATAATCGATTTCAAAAATGTTTTGATTAGATTTTTCCTAATAGCTGGATAATGAAGAGAATTCTGTCCAAAAATTAGTAGCCTTCATAATTTTTTCAACCTGTAAATCAAAAATTTTGAAAATTAAAATACTTACACAAAATACAGAAAAATTAATGCAAGCAATTAAATATGCTGGAAGCATAATAAACTACAATTTTGTAAACAACAAAATATAAAATTTTAAATCTACTATAAAAAACCATAAGCTGGAAAATATATTTAATTTTGTACAGTTTGAGATATTTATACAAAATTATAAACATTGAGTAGATATATAAAGATATAAAATCTTTCAGCATAACCTAACGAAAATTGCCATCTTAATTAAAATAAGATTTTCTTGGTCATGAAATATGTTATTTCTCTAACTTATCAAAACTCTGCTCATAATAAAAAAAGTATGCAGTCATAAGCATTTGAATAGTTGCTGATTTACTAGTATATGTGAAACATTAAAAATCAAGGAATCTTATTAAAATAGTATTCGTTATAAAATTAAATTTTATAAGGAAATATTGTGCGATAATCAATCAACATATGTATCGCTACGAATACAAATATTAGGCATATTTTAACATATATTTATTCGTAAAAATTAAATCAAACAAAAATGCATTTTAATTTTTAGTGATTTCAGATTAGTTTAGTGGGACCATCGTAAATAAGATCACAAGTAAACAAGCTATCAAAAATTGTGCAATTGAATTTCAAAGTTAAAATAAAAAAAAATTTGGAGTTAAGGATTAAAAACGGAAATTCAACAGTTTGTAAAATAGTAAAAAAACAGATTTGATTCAACCGAAAAATATTTAGTGTTATTATAAGAGTTGATAAAATATCCTGCCATAAAATATTTAGTCTTCATTTAATTTTTCCCATTTCAATTATCAGGCTGTTTTTATGGATATGTAAAATTGTTGTTATTATTGTCGTGTGACAAGCCCTGGCCATATCTTCAACTTTTTCTGCTTGATGGCAGCAGTTGGGGTCGATATTGAAGCGGGTCGAGGCAACAGATGCAGTTGAAGAGATGCCTCGGATCCAGCGGAACTCCTGTGCAGTACCTGCATTCTGCATAGCTTCCAGATCCGTTGGGCATGATTTTCATACTCCTCATATGCCCAGTCCGCCTTCTACTGATGGTCGAGGTGATACCACGGTCAGGATTAAATTCCGGTACGCAACATTTTTTCCGGAGTCCCCCACAGAGCTGATGCCTTTTGACAACGTTTGCATCGAAGCAAGTGGTAGTCGTGAGAGAGGGATTGATATTCCAAGCCTCCTTGGCGAGTGAGTTCTCCTGTTCATTTTATCGATGTTAACATGTGTAACCCATTGGATAGTGCAGGTTTTCTCCCTTGCAACTATCGTGGACAAAAGCACGTTGATGTCTTCAGCAAGTCTCGTTTTACCTGATTTAATGGCCTCCAGAGCAGATTTACAGTCAGAAAATATGATATATAAAGTATATTATCAAATAAACCATATATTATGTTATATAGTAAATATTTAATTTTAGTTTTGTAATATGTTATCATTTTAATATTTTATCGAACGAAATATTGTACCATATGCTGCATTCTATTAATTAAAGTTTCAGAGTTCAGATTTTTAAATGTTAGTTATCACATTGTTTTGGAAACTCATTACGTTCTTATTCCAAACAATATTTATTATCTGATATAATTAATACTTTCCAAAATTAATTTCACTACCAGGTTATTTTGCAGATTCTCTGCGAGACTGCCCTGAAAAAACGTATGTTTTCAGTGGATTCCATCGCATGTTGGGATTTATGTTAACGAGATAGTGGATATAGTCCCCCAAAAATGGTTGTGATTCTTATATAAATAATTTAAATGAGCTTATTCCTTCAGAAATTCATTCCTTAATTAATCAGACAATTGCTCTCTGTAAGGTGAGTTCCACCGGCTCACTATTGGTATCTGCCAACAATCATGGTCTGTCTCTGTCATGCAATGGGGCTTCTTCAATCTGCCATGGCGAGATTTAGAAGTGGCCACCTAAAATGACAAAATTACTTGAATGGGGAGGTATTTTCTTTCCTTGTACCTACCAATTCCCTCTCTAGCAGTCCTGCTCACTTTCTTGTTGCACTATTGGAGATACTGTGGAATGAGCAGGATCTGGTCTATGGGGATCTGATGCGTCGGGACCTATTGAACCTGGTGTAGACTTTCCTACGCTAAAGCGATAAGTGGTAACAGCAATACTTGTATGAATAATTATTGTTTCCAAAATTTATAAAGTCAAAAGTTTTCGGAAATAACCGAGCATTTATTTTTTAACAAAAGAAAACTATTCCATTATTCAGTAGGCTGACAACCTAATCGGGGCATATGCTTTGCACCTCAAGACCTCTCAGTCAAGAAAACAGATGGGCACTATAGGCCTTAGTCCACATGATCTGTTGTACCACAGAGTTTAGTTTTTATGCTAACACTCACGATTTTTTAAACTATCGAACTCTAATATGGTCTTTAAGAAGAAATGATTTTAATCACCATTCTTGAACACTAAATTTTAAAAATTCTTTTAAAAACTCCTTTAACGTTTATTTTGGATTTTTTTCCCAATTTCCCTTTTTAATAATCCAGAAACTTGTGGATCACCATTTTTCAATTTAGAATCGCTAATTATGAATTACATATGATTAATTGCACTGTTTATATTAAAGTCAGATTTTTAAACAATTTGTGTGGGATTTCTTCCACTTCATTTAACTGCTTTTTATAGACCATGCCATGCATTAGAGTAGAATGAATTGATTCAAGTGCAAATATCTTAATAGTACTGTGAGGGCGCGCCAGTCAGCGAGAGGAAGTGAAAGCGTGGGCGAGGAGAAGGAGGGACAGAGAACTGGGAGAAAAAGCAGAGATCTCCGGACGATCAGGATGTGACAGTATCAAAAATATGTATTTACCATTTTATGTTTTGTGTTAGTCCGTTAATGTTATAATAAATATTTGTGCGTGTTCATAATTCATGTTAATTCTCTTATTTAACACCACTGAAGTTTTCTGCAGCTCTAAAGCGTTTTAAGTCACGCTTGGTACGTTACAATGGTGGCAGCGGTGCCATGCCACAAAAAGGAAATATAAAAAAGGTCCATCATACGAAGCGGGTGAGTGATGTTTGCCAAATATATATATTTTATTAGTTGGGATCCTCTATTAAGATATCAAAATGAAAAATATTGTTTTTAGAAAAAGTATGCTTAAGTTTTAATAATATGATTATTAATTTAATAAGGATCTGTGTTTTCTTGAACAGTAATAATTTTGTGTACCACGTCAGTGATACATGCTAAAACTGTTTGCGTCAGCAAATGAGTACAAATGTCTGCGTCAGCAGAACTGATTTGAATAATTTGAGAGTGTGGTATATAGGTATCACGCCAGTGATAAGTATTATACTATATAAAATTGTTTACATGAGTAAACGAAACTAAATTTTTTACGCCAGTAAAAATAAATTAATTTCTTTGTCAGCAGTACTGAATTTAGCTGTATGATTGAAGTGTGTCACGCCAGTGATAATTATTTTGAGGTATAAAACTGTTTACATTAGTAAACGAAATTAAATTTTTACGCCAGTAAAAAATAAATTTATGCGACAGCAGTGTTGAATTAAATTCAAAATTGATAAATGATAATATTGTATATTAGAGTGTATTGCTTTTTAAAATTGTTTTTACGTCAGTGAAATAAATTTTATTGTATTGATCCTTGTGTATGTTATGATTATTTTAATTAGTGTTATTATTCTTCATTTATATATGGATAAAGCATTTCTCTAGAAACTGTATGAATTCATATGTTCTTGTTCTCTAATTAAAAAAAAAAAAAAATCGATTTATTTAAAATAGAGTAATACCTAATTGTATCATACGTAATAAAAATTTGTTTTGATTTCGATTTCCGTTTGGAGTCGAGAAGTCTGTGGGTGTGGTTGAAAGAAAAGAACCACAGGAGTAACGAAATCGTTACACATTTTTTTTGTTGCTTTTGATTTCTGAAAATAAAATAGAGTAAAGAATATTATTTGATATTTTGTACTTTTTTGTACACTGTCATAAATATTTTCTTTATTATAGAACTTTGTTTTAAATAAAAAGAGATGAAAGTTTGATTTGAATAAAAATAAAGGGTATATTTATAGAACATATTTTAAAGTTTTGTTTATGTTAATAATTATTATTGTTTAATAGAATGGCATATTTTTAAATAATTTGATTAAAGATTTGAAAAGTAATTAACGTTTGGATTTTAAATCTATTGTTGCAAATTGTGTTTAATGTGAATGTGTATACTATAATAGAAATAACTGTATAAATTAATGCTAATTGGTAATTCATTTGAAACTAAGTTGATCACTATCTATTTTATAACTGAAATGCTATTATTATAAATGAATATATTGATATAAATGTAAAGCGAAAGTATTTGCTTATAATTATTTCAATTTATGTTTTGGTTTCTTTTTATTTGAAATTCTAAAATGATTGGGTTTTAATTCACTGTGTGCTTATTTTATCATTTTAATGAGTCATTTCCGCAGTAATTCAATTAGTGATTTTTAGTTTGAAAATCAAAACTTTGTCAGAATTTGTTATTCTTGAAAGTTTAATTTAATAAATTCACTAAGACGTATTAAAATATTTAGCATTAAATATGACTTACTTCGCGAAAGGAAAAAGTCAGATCTTTTAGACTTGGCTTCAGAGTTAGGTATCGCGTTGGAACCTGATGTCACGAGAGTGAAAATCTGAGAGCTCATTACTGGAAGTGCTTCATATGATGAAGAATTTACTAAAGCATTGTTAGAAACAATCATCAATACCAGAAAAGAGTTAGAAGCAAATGAATTGGTTAAGAAAGAAAGAGAGTTGGAAGCAGAGAAGTTGCGATGTGAAAATGAAGTAAAAAGCAGCAAATGGAATTTGAACTGGAGAAATTGTGAATAGAATCAGGTCTTTATGTGCCGAAAACAGAAAGATTAGGGCCAAATAATATACAGATGGAACTTACCAAGTCGATGCCTCGTTTCGATGCACAGGAATGCGATATTCTGTTATATCTTTCATTATTTGAAAGACAGGTCAAAAGGATAAAAATCGAAGAAAAGGATATGGTTTCATATCTGTTACCTCTTATGTCGTCAGACATTGTGGAATTAATTGCCAGAATTCCAGAAGAAGAATTCGGAAATTATGAATATGTGAAAGAGGTATTATTAAAGAAATTCAAAGTGAATGCAGAAGGATTTCGGCAAAATTCGTTCAGCACCAACGAAACCCCGATAAGACATGGCGAGATTTTGTTTACGAAGTGACAAACTATTTCCAGGGTTGGATCGACGGGCTGGAAATAACTGATTTTGAAGGACTTAAGGATCTTATAATCACCGACCAAGTTAAGAAAAGAGTTCCTATGGAAATAAGAGACCATTTCGTCGATGAATGGGGAAAGATAGGGAAACCATCACTTTTAGCTGACAAGCTTGATGAATACGAAAGTGTACGCAAGTCATTTAAGAAGCAAACAGGTGCACTACCTAAAGTTCCGACCCAAATTTATAACAAATATCCATTACAACGGGACAGTAGAAGGTATGAGAATTATGGAACGTCTCGTACCGAAAACAAGCGTGTGAATTTCAAGTCTCAAGAAGAAATTTCTAAAACTCGTCCTAAATATGTGTGCTATTTTTGTGGTATGGACGGACATGTGAAGAAGTTTTGCCCAAAACTTTCAAAAACAAAACTGAACAAGATGTAAAGAAGAAGTTTAACGTAAATAGAGCTGCAGTGGAGATCCGTGAAGAAAAGGAGGAAACAAAGCAATCAGGAACGGCTGTAGTGGCCAAAGTATTGGCTCACAAGCGAAACATAATTGGTGAAAATTTCTGTAATTTAGAAAGAATACAGATAAATGTTAATGGAAAACGAGCAACCGCCCTGGTAGATTCAGAACTGAAATCACGGTGGTTAGAAGTAATCTGGTAAAAGATTTCACTTTAGAAAACAAGCCATCCATTTATATAAAAGGAATTTTCGGACCTGCAGAGAAATGTCCTTTAGTAAACATACCAATGAGTTTATATATAGGAGGTATGGGTGACGTCGTGCATCAAGATGTTCTCTGTGCAGTTGCTCCTTCCCTCGTTGAAGACGTTCTCTTGCCGCCAGAAATCAAAAATGTGCTAATGGGAACTATTGTTTCTGAATCGAAAATATCCGTAATAGACAATCCCAAAGGTGAATGTGAAGAATTTGATGATATACGCAAAAAACAAGAAATGGAAGATATCGTTACTGACGAATTTACAATGAATGAAGCTTGTGTTGCAAAATTGGAAAAAGCTCCGGTGAAACTTACGAAAACTGAAGAATTTCTCAAAGAACAAGAAACTTGTAAAGATCTAGAGGAAGCAAGGAAAAATGCAAAGGAGGAAAAGGGAGGATTTTATTTCAAAGATAAATTTTTGTTCCATAAAGAAAAAATTTTGGGAGAAACAACAAACCAATTAGTTTTACCAAAATGCCGAAGAAAGGAAGTTCTAAAACTAGCTCATTGCTCTGTATTTGGTGGTCACATGGGAGCAAAGAAGACTGCTACGAGTAAGATATTCTTTTTATTGGACTGGTCTTTCAAAAGACATAAAGAATTTTTGTGAAGCTTGCAAAGACTGCCAATTAACAAGGAAAATTAAAGTTAAAGATAGAGCTCCTATAACTCCTGTAGCAAGACCCGAATTGCCATTTCAAGTGGTAAACGTGGATATGATAGGACCAATTGAGCCACCGAGCTCAAAAGGTCATAAATACGTTCTGTGCCTGGTAGATCAGCACACAAGATGGGCTGAAGCTGTTCCATTAACAAGTCTTACAGCCAAAGCAACATGTGAAGCTCTGTTGTCAATATTCATGAGAACTGGAGTGCCTAATGTCATTGCATCAGACAATGGGACTAATTTCAACTCTGAGCTAACTAAAGAGTTTGAAAAGAGAATGGGATCAAGTCCGAGATTTTCTACGCCCTTGTATCCGCAATCCAATGGACTAGTGGAGCGTTTTAACCAAACTTTAAAACGAATGCTGCATCATGTCATTCTCGATGAACCTCGAACATGGCATACCAAAATTCCTTTCATTCTCTGGGCTTACCGAGAAGTGCCAAATAGTACCACTGGTGTTGCTCCATTCCAGCTGTTGTATGGGCGCAAACCTGAAGGTCCACTCTCAATTCTAAAGAATACATGGACTGAGAGTTAGAAGGTCTTCAACATGATACAACCTGATTTCAGTATATATGGAAAACCTCAAAAGGAAATTGAGGATGCTGCTTTGAGAGCCAAAATAATCTCTCAAATCAAACAAGATAAGATGGCGCATTATTTTAACTTGAGATCTAGTTCAAAGACATTTAAACCAGGTGACAAAGTTATTGTCCTTCTTCCAGACTCTAAGAATAAGTTATTAGCTCGCTGGCAAGGTCCAGGGACCATTACAAAAAGAAAAACGAACATTCATTTCTTGTTAAAATGCCGGATAATAGTTTTAAACATGTGCATCAAAACAAGATTAGAGAATTCATCGCTGAATCGAACACCGTCAATGTTATCTTCGAGGGAGAAGAAGAGTTTGGGGATGTTCAAACCGTGCCAACTAATCATGCTGAAAGATTATTCCATGAAAATCTATATTACTTGAAGATGTGTAATTTGACAGATATTCAGCAAATTCAATTGATAAAGCTTCTTAGAAAGCACGAGAAACTGTTTACAAGACCCTTGCAACCAGTGAAGGTTGGAGAACATAGGATAGAACTTTTATCCAATACCACCCGACACAAAACCACATTCTTACAGTGTTCCTATGTCATATCGAGCAGAAGTAAGCAGACAAGTTCAAGAACTTCTTGATTTGAACCTGATCGAGCCATCCGAAGCTGAGATAACTTATCCAATTGTGTGTGTAGCAAAGAAGGATGCATCAATCAGAATGTGTGTGGACTATAGAGCTCTAAATGCAATTACAAAGGTTGCGAGTTTCCCCATGAAAGATATGAAGGAAATGATATTTACTGCGGGTATGGCTCAATATTTAACTTGTCTAGATTTACAAAAGGGTATTATCAGATAAAAAATGAATGAAAATTGTAAAGAGCTGACTGCTTTTTCCACTCACGATGGAATATACCAGTGGAAAGTTATGCCTTTTGGGTTATCTGGTGCATCTGGTACATTCCAGAGGGTTCTAAACCAGGTATTGAGGGATCACTCTTCATATGCTCAAGCATATATTGACGATATAGTCGTCTATTCGAAAACCTGGGATGAACATTTATTACATTTAAAAAATGTCCTTACAGAGTTAGAAAATTACAAATTTTCTATCAAACTCGAGAAATGTACCTTTGCAGCTAAGGAAATAAAATTTTTAGGTCATAAAATAGGAAACGGTAAACACGCACCCGATAATGATAAAATTTTAACCATAAAGAAATTGAAACGACCAACCACCAAAAAGGAGGTTAAATCAGTTTTAGGATTGATGGGGTTTTATCGAAGCTACATTCCAAATTTCGCAGAATTAGCCTCGCCGTTAACGGAGATAACTAAAGGGAAAAAGTCAAATAATGTTAATTGGGGAAAAAGAGAGGAAGAATCTTTTCAGCACTTAAAAAATTTGCTTTGTGAAGTAACTGCATTGTCGACCCCCGACTGCAGTAAACCTTTCCAGATTCATTCGGACGCATCTAACTATGCAATTGGTTGTTGTCTCACACAAAGGGATGTTAAGAATAATTATAGACCTATAGCCTTTGCTAGTCAAAAATTTAATAATACTCAGAAAAACTGGTCGACGATAGAAAAGGAAGCATATGCGGTTTTATTCGGTCTGAAAAAGTTTGACAAATGGCTACACGGTACAGTGGTCGAGATCGTTACTGACCACAACCCTTTAAAATTTTTGATTGAAACTACTCCTAAGAGTCCCAAACTAACAAGGTGGGCGCTAGCGTTACAAAGATGGAATTACAAAATAATTCATCAACCTGGTATTTTCCATCTTGGGGCAGATGCTCTATCCAGGTTAGAAATGAACGAATAAGATTTTTTTTATGTTATCTCTTAATGTTTATTATGTATTCTAATAATAATTCTTGTTATGTATTTGAAAATGTATAATATCTGTATGCAAATGATTGGTAAGTTGAATTTGTTGTCAATATTTTCTGGATCCCACTAACTTTTAAGTATTTAATAAGTTTTTTTTCTCTTTTGGCAAACATCAACTCATGTCAATGGTTTAGTAATTTCAACTTTTATATGGACTAAACAATGGTTTTTTTTTGTTTCTATCTGCAAGTGAATAATTCCATATCAAGACTGTTTAAGTAAAACAAGCCTCTGCAGAAGCTAGTTTTACTCTTGGCGGCGGCGTGTGAGGGCGCGCCAGTCAGCGAGAGGAAGTGAAAGCGTGGGCGAGGAGAAGGAGGGACAGAGAACTGGGAGAAAAAGCAGAGATCTCCGGACGATCAGGATGTGACAGTATCAAAAATATGTATTTACCATTTTATGTTTTGTGTTAGTCCGTTAATGTTATAATAAATATTTGTGCGTGTTCATAATTCATGTTAATTCTCTTATTTAACACCACTGAAGTTTTCTGCAGCTCTAAAGCGTTTTAAGTCACGCTTGGTACGTTACAAGTACTTCTGCAAGGAATTATATCTTGGGTGAAAACTACATTTAACGCTTAGTCGCTTAGTGAAAACTACATTTAACGCGTGATTCGCTTTCAGTGTATCCTAAGAATAGAATTTAATGATCAAGGATATTCAAGTCATTTTGAAATGAAAGCTTTATTAAGAAAACCATTATAACGGATGAAAATCAAGAAGCTTTATTTGCCGAAGTTAATCCAAGAGATTCGACAAAGATGCCCACAAGTGTCCGAAATCTTATTTTAGAGCTTTTTGAATATGGACTCAGATGAATTCATAAGTATGGGATGATTAAATGAATGAGAAGAAAAAAAAATTATGCTTAGTTATCAAAGAAAATATAAAGCATGACCACATATGCAAAGAAAGCAAATGAATGTGACTAACAAGATTAAAGTACTTTTTTTAAAAGTGAAAAACAGTAAAACGTTTTATGAAATGGAAAAAAATAGAAAAACTCTCTTTAATAACGTAGTCTTGAAACAGAAAGGTGATTACTTTGATTTTTTCATTAATAAAAGAAAGATAATTGTAAGTATTAATTTAAATATAATGCATATTTTTTTAACATTAAGTTTATAAAAATTAGAAAGTTTTATCATTTAAAAATTTTTTCAATAAAACTTTATGAAAAAAAGCAGTTTGGTAAAAAAAAGTTTGTGAAATTTTTTTTTAAAAGTTTGCGAAGTTTGTGAAACTTTTTCTGCCAGGTCTTCTTAGTCAAAGGAAAAATTTATTAAAAATATGTGTACGAATCGGGCTGTTATATATTTAAAACTAACATTATCAATAGAATTTAATTATTCCCTAATAACATTTTATTTTCCCCCCATATTTCCCGATAATTCTATAATCACGTCAGTCACTAAAATATTTCTGTATCCGCACACAAACAACTTGAATTCAAAATCATAATATTCCATAATTGTTTCAAGTTGTTATCACTCAATACCAAAAGGCGCGAAATAAATCATTGAGCAGAATGTTACTTTTACAGTAAAGTGTACCAATATCTAAATAGTTATAACTCCTTAAAAAGCTTTATACTACATAATTTTATTTCAAAGCTAAAGTACATCATTTTCATTAAAATAGACATACCAAAATAAAGTCATTATAAGCAATATAATATGATTTCCTTGAAAAAGCAGTCAATTTGGCCAATAAAAACTAAATGTTTTAATGTACTCAGGAAAAGTTTGATCTTATTTCAGTGGCCGATTTCTACACAAAAGGGACGAAATTCTAATCCAAGACCAACAGATCGAAGTCCGCTTCGAATCGTTGAAAATACACAAATCCCAGGGTGAAAATGTAACTGAATTCAACATACAAAATTATCAAAACTAATATTTCCAAGATAAACGCAATTCAATGCAAAAATTTAAAGAAAATTTATTAAATGATTAAGAATAAAATACTTATCTTGAAGTTGAAATTAATCAAAAATGCGATTGAAAAAAGTTTGAATTAAATATGTTGTGTAAAAGTACAGTGTGATAGGTTCTTTATGCTATTGATATCAGATGAGGTAAAACAATGTAGTTGCTAAATAAATTAAAATTATAAATATTGCTTAAAGAAACAAGTTTGTAATAGAATTGCATTTTTTATGCCTTTTATTGAAATTTTCAAATTGCAAGCTAATTTCTCAATTTAGATCGCGGAAAGAGAATACGAGTTCCGGATTGAATAAATCTAGAAATATATTTACAAAACGCGCGCGAGTATAAGGCGAAAAAAAGTTTTATTTTAATAGTCATTATTTTTATTTTTCATAGTTATGGTTTTAGTCTTAGTTTTCATTTTAATTTTCATGACAAAACTTATAAAGGAGTACCTGATGCCATTTATCCCATTTTTTTCAATTTAAATATTTATATAAAATACTGACAGAGAATTTAAAACATTTTTCTTTCTTTCCAAATTACCATATTCCATGTTCCTAGAGAACGAATATTTTATCTAATATTTATTTGACCTTCATCAAAATTTTTGATAACAAAATTCTATCTAAGATGTTATAGGATCGTATGGTTATCGTTGCGATTCTTGCTAAGATACACGAGGATTATAAAATTACGTAATTTAAACATCAAATTTTCCTCTTCTTATGGAAACTTGTGCAATTTGAGTATTAAATATAAACTATTCACTTCAATCAAGGAAGACTGATATTATCTGGATAAATAAAACTGAAGACTGCTTTTGAAAATGTTGATTTCACGTCTAAACATTTTAAGGTATTCGCCTTTGTTCCAACCAACTCCTTCTTAAAAATAGGTTTTAATTTTCTTTTTCATTTAGCTTTTAAATAAATCATTGATTTTTGAAACATAAAATTAGCTAAAATTTTAATTAACATTTGACATTTTTTTATGTGAAATTGATTATTTTCTGGCAAATTTCAGTGAAATTTTAATAAAAGGACTAACACTCTATAGAAAATTGTAAATCACAAATCTTAATTTCTGTATAATGTTTAAGCGACAATATTCTTTAAAATTAAGTAAAATCTAGGAAATATATATTTAGTGATAAAGAAAATATGAATAAAATTATATAGCAATTATGGATAGTTTACGAAATTTTACTAATTACCTTTAAAAATAGCGACAAATGAAAAAGTTTATTATATATTCAAAATTTTGTTTTATTTCTTTATTATTTTATATTACATTTAATAGATAATAGAACTTAAAACATAAAGGCCAAGAATCATACAAATATCTTTAGTATTACTTGAGGTATCACGCTTTAACGGTTTGTGGAGACTTTATAAAAAAACTAATTTATTAGAAAATCGTCTTTGACGTGATAGTTTCGCTTGTGATAATGATGTTGCCTATTTTTTCCGAATGTGTAAGGTAAATAAAGTTCTGACACACAATTAGCACATTATAAAAAAATATGCATTAACATTAACAATAAAACTGAAAATAGTCAGAATTTCCAGATACGTTTAAATATTAGTAAAACTTTTGTATAGAATACGAAATATTCAATGAATTTAAGGAATATCATAAAAATTTGAAAAACTAGGTGAAGCGAGTGTTAAATTAATGTACAGCTTAGAATGAATTTTGGATTTCTGCAATCACATATTCGAAGAAATTTAAATTTATTAAACCGATGTACCCACTGTTTCGACAATTCAGATTTACTTATTTAGGATTACAAAAGAAAGTTATTTATATACTTCATCGGATCCAAATAACCAGATTTCATATCTATAAAGCAACTAATATAGAAAAAAGAAAATATTGATGATTTCTTTTAATATCTAATTTGCTTCATTTACAAACTTACACCAAATTAAAACCAAATACAGTTAGGTATAGTTTTACAAAATGGAACATCCCATAATTTATTTTCCCCATCACAGTATCTGCCAGTTGTTTTTCGATCCTCCAGTAAAATTATCTGTTTTCTTCTGGCATTTAGCAGTTCAATTTCTGCCTTTAGTTGTTCAATTTTCAGTTCTTGTACAGTACATTTTTAAAATTCCAGAATATAGTAAAATGTTTTTTTTTAATTTCAACATAATTCAATCCTTTTCTAATTCAACTATTTAAGGTATTTTATAGGTCTGCAAATCAAAGTAAAAAATATCAAAGTAAATTCATTTTATTGCTACTCTTTCTTTCCCACATAAACTTAATAAGTAAAATATCCTTTGTATACAAGATAAAAAAAAGGAAATTTACAAAACATTTCATTATATTTACCCACACGACCATAAGTTTATAATATCAGCAATAATAGAAATTAATATTGATTATATCAAGAATTGATATCTATTGCACATTTCTGGTAATACCGCAAAACACGAATACTATTATATCCTTCGAACATTTATCATTTATTATTTTATTTTTGCGAGTAATTTTTTTTATTCCAAGAAAAAAATTTCAAAAATTCCTTTCAAGATTGATTTAGCAATCAATTTAGAGATTTTAAGCGTTTCAGTTTTAAATGTTCTTCCTAATAAAGTATAAATAATATATCCCGGAAATGAAAGGATCCGAAAACAAAGAGTATGTTTACTATTTTTTTGTTACACTGAAATCTTAAGTTTTTCATTTAGTGTTTTTTTTTTAATTGGGAATATTAAATTAATGCATGAAAACACTTCTAAAACTTTTATTAAAATATTCCAATAAAATTTAATATTCCTAACTTAACAATTTAGGATTATTTTATTATTACTGTTAAAATGTTGTGCAACATGGCAGTAAAAATATTTAAGTTATTTTTTATTTAAGAGTTCATTTTATAAATTAATTTTTGTATAAAAAATAATCTACAAACCTTATTATTTGAGTACGTTATATTACTTTCTAATATCTTCTGTGAAGCATTAAAATATGAAGAATTTTAATAATGCTTTATTATTAATCCAATAAATAAAAATAAGACTAAGAATTGAAATTGAAGTATTGAAAACTAAAACTACAGGTACACAAAAAGAAAAATATAGAGAACAATATTAATAATGCCAATTTATAGATCCAATCTGTTACTGAAATTATTTACATTACTTTAACAGACTGCTAATAATAGAATAGTCAGCTCAATTATGAAAATTAATATTCAAACTATCGCCCAAGATAAAAATTTATCCAAAACACCATATTTGAGGTAACTTTACCTCATTAGGACAAAAAGTTATAAAAAAAAGACATAAAATGGACCATTTTACTTTCAAACACTAAATACTAATCACAATGTTTTTACGTATATGAATATACTTTCTTTAGCAAGATTCCCAAAAATTAAAATCCACCTATTTCACCTGAAAGTTGAATTGAAACAAGAAAACGGCATTTGATTTTAAAAATTTTCACTTGGTAAATTACTTACCGCTGGTGTAAATTTCCATGTGAAATAAAAGTAGTTCAATATTTTTGCAATTTGTTTTGGTTAAAATATCTTCACGATACCCGTATCCAAGAAATTTCAAAAACTATGCTTAAAATCAAAATTTTGGAGTTTTTTTCGTTTACCTACTCAAAATATCTGTTATAGGAAAACAGTTGTTTAAATGTATAAGTCCATGACATCACACTTTAGATCATACATAGGCAGATCAACAATAAACAACTAAACTTAGAAATGTGTAAATCAACTGCGTAGATAAAGAGGGGGAAAAAAAAGCTAAAATTATTTTACTTTGTATCTTTACTTCTGAGTCATAAAACTATTTTATTCAACACATTTTTAATGAAGAAAAATCTGGCAATTTAAATATTTAAAAACATTAGGTATGAAAGCTTTGATAAATTTATGATAAAGTAAAACAATAAGATTTAACTGCTTTCAAATTTTCATCTTTTTTACGTGAAAAATTCCATAATTATTCTGTTCTAAGCGTAAAAGCTAAATTTTAATCAAATTTCTAGCTTTTTTCTAAGAAATGTATTAGAGACAGATGAAATAAAAGAAAGCAATATTGATTAAAAACACTTTTATACTGTTTAATTGGTACAAAATCGAAATTTATTCTTTGATTACAAATGCCCAGAAAATTGGCTGTTGCGCCATCAGCTTTCTGGCCTTCTAATACCTCTAAGCAGTACATATTAAAAATACAACGACCGAGCACTAAGTAAGATGATTAGCATCAAAAATTTTATCTAGTTTACAAAAAGAACAGAAATAAGAACTCCAAATTTTAAGTCGATACTAATAGTCATGGCGTGTAGAAAGACGAAAAACAAAATGCAGCATTTGCACTTCAAAGAAATCAGGAATAGCTTCTGAACCATTAATCAGGTAAGTTGAAATACATTGCTTTAAATGCATTTAATTTTTCACCTTGATAACTAATTTGATTTAAGGCGATTGAGAATGAAGGGCAATTCTATTTTCTTTGTTATGTGAAAAAATTTTGGATTTTATTTTGAAAGCATAAAAACGAAATTTGATAAAAGATATAGAATAGATCACACGCACACACAATATTAGAATCTGTCAGTGTAAAGACAGTATATAGTATATATCATCAATAACACAATGCAATAGTAAATTTTATTGCTTCGTTTTCTTGAATTCGAGAAAGTTAGAACAAAAAAGCCTGTAATATTTCTCGATTAATGGTTAAAATGAAACCATGGACTTACCTTTGCCTCTAAAAATATCCTTTTTCGCAATCTACTCGAATAAATAAATTGTTATTGAAATTTCAAGGACGTAGTTCTGAAAAGCATTGATAAGAAACTATTGTTTTTAAATCTAACATACGACACTTTACCAAGTATTAAAACGATTACTAAATTCAAAGAATTGTCTGTTTAAATTTTTTTTAAAAAGTATTTTTTTAAATATTATTACTCATGAGTATGAGTAAACAAATGATACTTGCAATGTGCTTTTTAAATAAAATTTCTCTTATATAAACTCTTATATAACTAACTAACTATATATATATATATATAATTTCTCTTATATAAACTTCTCTTATAAAAACTATAAATCTCTTATATAAACTCTTATCTCTTATATAAACTAACTTATATAACTATAAAACTATAATAATATATCTTAAAATTTTATTTTTGCTTTTAAAATAATGGAAATATGGAAACGAATTTTTAATTTTCAGGGATTAATTCAGGATGACTAAATTTTAAGTAATAGCGCCAAAGGTTTCGAGGAAACTTATTCATTTAATGCTATATAATTGAAAGTTAGGGGTCTCCAAAACATGTCTCTCTTGATCAAATATAAATTCGATTTGGATGAAGAAATTTTTAATTATTTTCTGCATTCTTTCAATATTATTGGTTCATTAGGCAACCAAAGTTGTTCATGTTCTTGAAACTATTCCTAAATACATTTCAGCATGAGGTCAGCAGTTTATTTATATTTCAACATTTTACATTCTAAGCTTTTGTGTACAAAAAAAAAAAAAAAAAAAAAAAAAAAAAAAACTATCCGAGTAACAAACAAACTGAATCAAAACCAAATCCCTCATTACAAACTAAACCCTGCTTTGGAATTATGAAAACAAGATTAATTCCCTATGACTACGGATAGGAAGGTCCTGGGTTCGAATCCCAGTTCAGGCATGGATGTACTTTCTCTCTCTCTATTCTGTCTTTGTCCTTTCCTTGTGTGTGTGAATGAAGTATGAATGATGTCTACCCTATAAACGGGTCCCTATGGCATGTGTGAGGGTGCGATGGTGGCCCACCCCCTGTGGTGCACCCGAGGCAACGCCTCGGCGGCTAAGAGGTTGCTGTGTCTGGCCGGTTCCTTGGGTATCAGGGAACAATAGATTAATAGACTATGTTGAAGTTGTAACTGTCTGCTGGAAAAAAAAAGATTAATTCCCTATTTTTATTACCTTAAAAGAAACCTTTTACTAACAAAAAATTCCACAGCATAATTTCCAGTCATTTCCAGTCTTTAATTAAAAGCAGTTAATATATTTTTAAAAAAGTGACACGTCTTTCCTTTCCGAATTATCGATGTTCGTAAGCAATCCATTTATTTTATGAATAAACAGCATTTTAGGATATAAATGCATCAAGAAATCGGAAATAATTGTGTGGGAAGGGCAAAGGATTAGATTAACGCTTGAATTAGTCCCCTATTTTGAAAATACATTGATAATCCGAAACATGAAAATTTAACTTCTTGAATACGATTTCTAAAATTGAAGTAGAGTCTAAAGCTATTCAAATTTTTATGGAATGATTTTTACAATTTGCATTCTGCTGAGTCTGTTATCATTATTATTAATTTCATGCTAAAGCAAACCGAAAAGTTATTTATTATAAATTAAGTGTGTCATTAATTTTAACATATAACTAAATATGTTGATTTTTCTTCAGATTTCTGAGAGAAAAATGTATTTAGTAATAAAAGGTTTCTTAAAATTAGTCAATTAATTTTATAGTAATTTATATTTGATCATAACTAATATTGCGGGTATGATTATTTGAGCAAAAATCAAAAATTATTGGAAGAAAACAAAAAAATTTATACTTATATTAATTAGAAATTTAACGAAAATTTACAACTCTTATAACTCCTTAAATGAATTCTAGTACTCAGAACAAATTGAAAATATTTTGAAAATGAATGCATATTATTTTATGCAATTGTGAAATAAAATATATGAAATTATAATCAAATCAACATTTTTTTAAATTAATTTGACTTTTATTAAAATTTGAAAAATGTGTCCTAAATTACAAATTATTGTACACGCTTAATAAATGTGCTACAATTTCAAATGTATTCAATTAAAAAATCTTGAGCTTTCAATTACCTAGCGTTAGTGAAATCATATTTAAAGGAAACAAACACCTTTCTAAAATCAAATTACAGCTAATTAGCTAGCTGAATATTTATATTCCTATCTTCAATTTATGAATATGGAAGCTACAGCGATGATGGATATTAGAAATAATTTAAAATGCACTGTAAGTGTTAAATTTTATTTGAAATGAATAAAATATGCCATTACATTAAACAAATTCTAAAATGTATAAAATAAAACTCACCATAATTTTTTATTTTTTTTTTCAAGCGGAAATAGAACAGCACTTTACTTCAATCTCAGTCAATCCACCTACTCTCGGTGAGAAAACAGTACACCAACTTGGTTAAATTGCTTGTTTTTATCTATTATCTTTATTATCAGTTGATAAGTGGACTGATTTTCTTTTTATTTGACAACAGATTTCCTAACAGATTACGTAATGTTGAGAAACTTCAGAGCCAAATGAGAAATTTGATTGTTTTTTATTAACTTTTTAGATGAAACTCACAAAGGACTAAATAAATTTAATTTTTCACCCACAAAGAAATCATATAATCGAGTGACTTTTTATGATTATTACATGGTGACCACAATGAGTTTCATAAGTTTTTCCGATTTTTTTCAGAGTCATTATTAAATACCTGTCTAATTAATTCAATATGTTTGGAAGTTACTAATTATCATATTCTTAATTACAAGATAACTTTTTTATATTATAAAGATTTAAAAATTCTTTTTTATATTTTTTTACGTTGGATGATTAATTTTTTCCCTTTTCCTTTAAGCGATTAACTGAGTTTTCTCAATTTTAATGATTCGTTTTTTAATTTTCAACATCAATTTTATTATTCTAATTTTTTCACATCGCCGCTTTTATGCTTCTTAATTCTTTTTTTATTTGTTCTTAGTCGATTTTCTTACATTTCATGTTTCTACGTTAATAGTTTTTTTTATTTTTTTATTTTTTTATTATTTTTTTATTTTATTTTTCCTACAAAAGAAAATCAAACCTTTCATTTTTAATGAAAAAATGCACTTAAAAGCGTTGTTTAATTTATTATTTCTTAGCTCATAGCTAAATTAAGGAAACTTGTTCAGATTATTTAAGTAAAAAGAGAGCAGTTAAAGATAATTTGAAAAACAAACTTTTATGATTTTCGTTCAATTTTCTTAAAAAAGATATAATTACGGAAGAATAACAGAAATGTAAGAAGGATAAGATTTATAAATTTTAAATCAAAAATTCCTTTTCAATAAGTAAATTAAAATTTATTAAATTTGAATTAAATGTTTTGCAAACCGCAATTTTTTTTAAAAATGTCAGTTTTGGTTTAAAAAATGAAATGCAATTTATACTGAGATAATATTATTCGCAAATGATATTAAATTTTACAAAGCATAACTTTATTTCCTTATATAATTATTTTATAAACTTCGAACGAAATAGTTGTAAATTATTTCAGAAAAAATTCAGTTTTAAACTCGATTTCATAATTAATATCAGATTAATAATTTCTCGTGAATTGATTTTAAGATTTTTAATATTGTTTGGTTATTAATTGTAGAAATGTTTTTTTGATAGATTCCCATTAAAAATGTAATACAATTTAACGTGATGTTACAAATGCAGTAAAACACAGCTGTAAAAAACCTGGGAATTTTACGATATAGGAGTTAAAATTTTGATTTCTTTCCTTTGCAACAAAGTGGCTTTGAAATAAGTTCAATGAATGCATAATAAAATTAATCCAATAATTGTATATATATATATATATATAAGTTTTAAATTACTATAATAAATCATCTTTCCAAGAAATTAAGAGTTATAAGGGTTACATATATGTATAAACACTAGACTCAAGTATTAGACTATTATTTAACATACTACCTATAAGTAGCATATGAAGAATAAAATTTATATACTTCTCATTATTATTTTTTTTTTTAAAAAAAAACATTCCTTACTTTTATTTTATTGGGAAAAAGTCGGGAACTTTTTGGAAAAAAATGTATTTTAAAAACAAAATTTTTTTATCTTTCAATTTTTTGATATAGGAGAGATTTTTATTGTTTTTCTCAAAAAACAGTTCAAAATTATTAGCCATATATCGGCTTCTTCTTCAGATAATAGCATAGAAATGTGTCCCAATCTTTTTGAAAGATAAATGAAAGAGTTTTTTTTTTTTACTTCCATTCATTATGTGCTTATTTAATCTTTTAATATTGCTTCTAATCAAATCATTTCTAAATCCCCATTAAAAATATCCTAAAATAAAAAAATCAGGCAGTGAAGCGTTTCTTTGACAACTTTCATGTATTTGAGTAACTTATTTTCTCTCAAGTCATCAGGGAGTTTTTGATCTTCAGTTTAAGTTGTCTCTTGACATGCTAAAACGACCTAGATATCTTTATTCTGTAACATCATTTAGACCAAAGGTAGGCTAACTAGTGCATTGCACCGAAAATGATAGTGATTTTAAGCCAAGATCGTCAGATACTGATTAAAGCCAGATATACTGGGCAGTTGTTCTGGCTCCCCATATCTGAGGGATCCCTGAAAAGAAAATGAAAATTTATTTTACGTTGTCAATGTTTTCCCTAATAGAATAGAAAGTTTGTTGCTGTGAAGCCGAGGGGGTTCCCAAAAATGTTTTTGCCCGGACCTCAATTAGACTAAGTCAAGCCCTGGTGATTGCGTTGTTATTCACTGTGGCTGCATATTTTTTTGTAACTTAATTAATTTATCCCTTTTTTCCTAGTTGAAAGTCCCTTTTTATATATCATTTCCGCATAAGATTGTATCCCGTTTCATTTCCCATTACATCCTTCCACTAAGTACAATGCCCTAGCCATGGAATGGTGGAAACCAGTTTCAGAGAAAAGCTAGGTGAGGGTATTAAAAACAGACTTAGTTGGCGATGTCTGAAGCAAGTTACGAAAAAAAAAATCCCGATACCCACATCTCTAAATAGGATTCCTTTCGTTATTCAAGTCTGACGTAGTACTGGAATCTAGAGACTGTAAAATGGCAAAGTTGTTGAAATAATCTATGAGTTTTTAGCCTGGAGAAGAAGTACACTTCTTTATTACGAGCCCCAAAATATAAGAGTCATGCTAAAGAGATGAACTAAGTTTTCGAAATCCAGAAAAAATGAAGCTTAATAATAGAAATTTCCATATAGAAAATCTATGTTTTTTATAAATTATTTATTCAGTTAGTAGTATATATTATAGGTATATGTGTATATATATATATATACATATAAATATATATATATAGAGTACTATCTATTTTATTATTTAATTAGTCTAAGCTCTATACTATGAACTCTACGTGAGAACTTAACCCTGTTGTTGCTATAGCTTAAATGTTTGAAGTAATATGCGCAACTAAATGTGTTTTATGAATGTAAATGCGTGTAATATTATGATTGAATTATAAGAAATTTTTAATTACAAAAAATAAATCCAGTTTCTGCTTCTATCCTTAGGCTGGAATCTGGGAATAAAAAATAAATATGAAATACCAGTTTGCTTTGTGGTATACCAGTTTGCTGTTACTGTCTTCTGTCCTTCCAAAACGTGTATTTATAATGAACAAGAGGAATCGTTTGAAAAACAAAAGAAAACAGTTAGAGAAATGTAAATGAATAAATAAAATAGGAGTTTATAAAATACGAAAATTGTGAAAAATAATAAAACTATTGAGAAAAAAGTTCGAAATAATAAATTATCTATTTTTACTATAGCAATACAGGATAAAGGAAAAGGATTTCAAATTAGTTTGTGTAATGAATATTTAGAATGCATGATACATAAATTAGCTGCTCTAAATATCTTCGAATAAGAAAAAAATTAAAAATTGAAAAAATTCCAATTGAAAAAAATAAAAAAACGGAAATAAAAGTTTCTGAAAAGAAATAGCAAAAAAATATAACTCCCCATGAAATATATATGTATGCAAGATGTAGGTTATATATATATATTTACTCCAAAAATAGCTATTGTCACTGTTTAAATGGGTAAGAAGCGTTTCAGCCAAAAGCAGTGAAAACTTTTTTAACTAATTTCGTTCCCACATAAGCTTCCAAATTACTTACAAATCTATCGTTTTGTTCTCATTCTAGAAAGAGGGAAAGATAATTAGAGGAAAAATTTAGACTAAATATTAATATGAATGTCTTACATTTCTGTTTAGTTACTTGCTTTAGTATGTTATTATCGCTTAATTTATGAAATTATTGCTTAAACAATTCTTATTCTGTAAAACAGCATATTTTCAGAGTTGAGAAATGAGTCTGAAAAATGTGAGAAAATATGGTAACATTTGGTGATATTTTTAGCGATCTAGAGACATTTTTGGCAACAAATTGTTGATAAGATCAATAGGGGCTGAATTATCACAGACTTACTAAAGCAATATTCTTTCAACTTCCATGGTCTATTCCGAGAAATTATATTCATCGGCTTAAGCCAACAATGAGTTATTGTAAGTGTAAAGGAGAAGTCAGCTAAACTCTTTTAAATTATCAGGTTTGAAAGTTTCTGTGTTTAGTTTCTATAAATAGAAACTATATAATTTAAATAAACTGTGTAAAAGCTGTATGCTCATGTATTTGCAATCATTGTGACTGAAAGAGATATGAATAAAATCTTTGCTTAGTAGAAAATTAATCTTTATTCTTCTTTTTATCTCCTCACATAATGGCCAAAATATTTAAGGTTGCATAGCACTTTTTTTTTCATGTTTATAGCAAAAGATTATCAGAATTAACAGTACTTTCCATTACCTATGAAATATCATATTTTTATATATTTGATAATGTTTACAATTACTAAGTATATTTGATTGATAAAGGTATGAGTTCAAGAATCATAAATTCAACGATCTTTGCTGTTTGTTTAATAGTGAATAAGATAGAAAACTGAAAATTTTTACTCTTTTATATGCTCCTATCTTTCAACCGTAATTCATTGAAAAAATAGTCTTAAATATCAAGTTTATAATTTAAAAATATTTATTATTTGTACTTAAATTTTAATAGTGTTATATACCAATATCTTTGTATTTTAAAATTTTAATTTTGATTTGGTTTTGGAAAACATTTATGCAAAATTTAAGTCTTGGTACACCATGTCCTTTCTTTAACATTGCGCCACAAAACCCAACTAATTAGTCGCTAGAATTGTCCAAATTAATTGAAATACACAGTAAACATTAAAGTGTGTAGACACAAAGAGTTCTTTGATATTATCTGTCATGTTTATCTCCCAGCTGTATTTAGAATCTCATTTCCCACCAGCTGTATACATCCCAAATCATAGTTCTTCTATCAAGAGCAGTCCTCGGTTGACATATAATAATTATAGATTCACAAGATTTTCTTTTCACTTATATGCCACTATATATCACTTATATATCACTGAGAACCAGATTCACCAACAGTACTAAAGTTGAAAGGATATAAAAAATCTCTACCCTTTAAATAATTGTTTAAAGTTATTATTATCTTGTTTTGAGTTTAATAAAAATTTATGTATGCAAAGTCTAATAATAATTTAAGCACATTGTTATTATAAAAATATGAAGATAAAATATTTGAGAAAAGTAACAAAAAATTGCAGTGAATTCCATGGAGCCTTAAAATTTACCTAATAATAATACGTGCAAAAGTACCCAATAATAGTTCCTTATTTTTTTAGGAAATATTAAAATTCAAATCGATAATGAAGAATAGTAAGAGAAAAGATTTTTTTTACACGCATATAATTTATTTGAAAAATAACTATTAAAAGTGCCTTAATATTATGGTCAAATAGGCATATTAAGTTCCAAAAAATTATATTCATCTTATGGGACAACTCTAGTTGCGCTCCTAAATTTTTATAATTCGTTTTCGATGTCCAATAAAAAATAAAAAGTTTCTTTTATTCGAACTTTAATTTAAAACGGCACTTCTACAAAATTCTCCAATTATCCGATTAATTACCATCTGTAACATTTAATTTTTTAACACATTACTGTTCTTCAAGACTCATCATTTGCAAAACTCTTTGGGCATCATTCACCTCACTCAGCACCTGTTTTCAAGGGTCCGAAAATCATTGAAATGAAAAGAATTACGAAGTGACAAATAAGGCCCTTGTATCCATTATTTTATTTAAAAGCTTTTGTCTATGCGTACTAGCTTCTCTATTCTTTCCCAAAATTTATCTGTAATGAATACATGTCCTATTTATATACCGACGCCTTTTGACTCCCACATGTGTAGAACCCTTTTTAAATTTTGTGACAATAATCAGTATTATTTTTAAGTATGAATTTTATTTTACATGTTTTGATATAATGTATACTAAGTAGTTTTCTCTACTAATCCTTTATTCATAAAGATATACAACTATGTACATATGATTGTGTGGACGAACCACATCTGTAACATAATGTAAATGGGTTTGGAGTACTTTCCTGTCCCCAAGCGTCATTTTATTTTGAACCACGATCGGGTAGCGATAAAAAAATACATAAATACATAGATGTGTAGGTGAGCCCCAGACTGTACTTTTAGGTTAATGGGTTTGAATACTCATCCAACACCAAGGGCCTGGTAAATTTTAACCACGGTCAGATCACACCTGAGCTGGCATCCTCTTCTCCACACCCGCGGAAGGACTTTTGACGTCACATATTAATGTAGACACATCCCAACCTACAGATTTCCAGCAACCCAGTGAGGGAGGATACTTGCTCACCTCTTCAAATACTGCCCGCGGCGCTTGATGCTTCCCTTTGTTATTCTTAACGGGAAGCGGTATGAAGACTGAGTCACTGGAGCGCGATATAACCATACAGAAGTTTAGTAAAAAAGTTAATTTTAAGAACTCAAAGTTATTATTTTTATTTTATGAATTTCCAATTATAAAAACTATTTTATCGGTCCCTATATGAGTTTGTTAAAAAGACTATCTACTATACAAATTGCGGACTACAAATATAGACAATAAAGGTAGGTTTCTTAAATGAAAAAAAACGGCGTATGGTGTATGTTATTCTATTCGTTGTTCATCGGCTGTTTAGTTTGATTAGATCGCACAATGAATTGGTTGATAATTACTATACCATTTTACATTATTTTCAAAATATTTCTTTTTGTATTTTCCAAAATGATATGAGAGAAGATTTACTTAAAATTAGTATGGAAGATACGAAGTTATTTAGGATACTTCAAGTAAAATCATGTAATTAATACGGTTACCTCCACTACTTCTTCGTCCTGGAGAATCGCCCCTTTAGACACCTCTCGTTATGCTTCTGCATTTAGTCTAGATCCTTAAAATTTCATTAAAATTATAGTTAGTGTAATTTTTTAATGATATCAAAAATGTTAGGCATTTCTAAATTTATTTCATGAAGATGGGATTTAAAAATGTATTTAATCAGTTGCATTAAAACAGATAGACAACATCTTTTTTATTAAAATAAGTACAACGTTTTAAAACACGACTAATTTTTGTGAATTAATTTTGTAATAATCCGTGATAAAATAATAAAAAAACATTTGTTTACATTACTACTGATCCCATTTTCTTCTGAAAAGAATTTTTTGATTGAATAAAATGAATCTCTAAAATTGAAAAGGATTCTAAATGGACTACACAAATAATAAATTTCTTATACAAAAGAGTGCAGACTTTGATAATACATAATTAAATTATAATCAAATTATATCATAAAATTATTATAAAAACAGAACTAATACTAGGTTAGGTTATGACAAAAAACTATTTTGGAGCTTTATGCTCATAGGCTCAGCATTGAGTAAGATTGAGTTTTTATTTGAAACCTAGACAAAAATTGATGAATTGATGATTTTGAAAAAAAATGACAATCAAAACGAATAGATAAGCATGACGTTTGATTGACAAATGAAGGAGAAATTAGGCTGCTTGGAAATACAAAGACGAGAAAAAAATTAGAATCTATTAATTTGTTTAAAAAAAATTGTTGTGTCAAATTTCTCATTAGGACTCATTGACAAATCTAAGATCCAAGAGAAAGAAAGAGCTCCAACACCAAGTTTTTCTCTTAAAGAATTTCTTGCTTGATCATATCGAGGACACGATAGCATTAAATGATGATCCATAATTTCTCTTTCTTCACAAGAGCATTAATGCGTTGAAGAAAGTCTGAATTTATGTAATTTAGCATTTGTTGGAAAAGATCTAGTTCTAACTCTAGCTAGTCACACTTTTTCAAGGCGAGAATTAATATAATTGCGGTGAACTTTCGTGATAGAAGACATGTACGAAAAGTTAGAGGCATATTTACTATAATTCCATTCGTTCTTATTATAATTGCTAAAAATGTTTCGTATATTATAGATAAGGTCTTCAGGTGAAATCGAGTGCAGAATGTAACTTTTATTAATGGCCGATTTTGCAAAATCATCTACTTTTTCGTTCCCAGCAATTCTGGAATGACCTGGAATCCAAACTAATTGAATAAATTCGCAAAATTAGTTGCATCTCCTAAAAGTGATCCGATGTGTTGAATGATGGCTGGGGAAGAGGCTGAGAGAGTTTTCAAACTGCTTAAGCAGGAATCTGATAATATGACATATTTAGAGGGAGAAATACAAAATTTAGTCACCGCCGGATATAAAGACAAAGTCTCTGTTGTAAAGATGGAATTATAGTTATTGATTTTCCCGGAAACAAAGGAGTTATTTCTGCTTTTACAAACAGCGATTTCTAGTTTATTTTCTATTTTAGATGCATCAATAAATATTAATATGTGATTGGACCATTCAGAAGATCTATGCAGTTCAAAGAGGCCATTGATAGTATTTGTAGGAAGATTTTTAGTCTGAAAAGTATATTTTCTAACAAACATTTTTAAATTAATATTAACAGATGTAGGTTTTGCAGGAACTCATAAATTTGTGATTCTTGAATTCACTTTTCTTCAAGCCATTTTTTCACTCACAAAGATAGAGAAAGAGCGCCAGAGATATGGCTGTATGGCATTGATTCCCACAAACTACCACATGGAGATCTAGTAGAAAGTGCAAGGTTTCTAATGTACATCCTTGTAGAGAGAAAGTTTTGTCTTACAGAAAGATGTAAGACCCCTGCTTCTTTCAGAAGAAGTGGAATTGGTGTCCAGCGAGAAAGACATGTAGCAATTCTAAGAACTGGGTGATATATCAGATCCAAGATTTTTCAATCTGATTAGCTCGCAGATGTAAATACATGGCACCCATAATCGAGGCTATTTGTAAAGAAGGACTGAACAATTTGAAGTAAGTGATTAGTTTTTGCTCCCCATCTATTACCTGCAATAGCTTTTAAAACATTAATTTTTTTCTGGATGGGTTTTTTTTTTTCAATTGAAAATTATACTTGAAGGTTAAGTTATTAGTAAATAAGAGGCCCAGAATTTTTATGAGCTTAGATCAAGAGATAGGTAATTGGTTGATAGTTAGTTCAAAATTTACCGGATAATTTTTGGAAGAGAAATCAATGACTGAACATTTTGAGGAATCAATTTTCAGTTTCCATTCTATAGGACATCGGAAGATTGAGAGTACGTTAGTCTTACATATGGGCACTTAGATAGAACGCTTCTTGCATTCAAAAGAAATTAAATTGAACATTAAATAAAACGAAAAAACTGAATAGTTATTAAAAATCAAAAAAGTGCACTCGTAGTAAAAGAATATTTTTTAAAAAAAAATTATGAAAGTTTTTTACGCCTTCTTCCTGGCTCAATTCTTTCCTCAATGTTAGGTTCTGCATATTTAATATTTAGTTGAGGAGACTTCATAATATATTGTTCAGGAGATATAATTTGCTGATTCACAGAATTTTTTTGGACTTATTTTTCTTGACTGGATAGATCTTGCATGACTCTTTCTTGGAGGAGATCTCGAAACTGATCTAGGTGGATTCGAACATATCGCATACATTCTTTCATGAATGAGAACATTTGTTGGACCATTTGATCTTATCTAGCCTGTATCGCAAGTAACTTTGCTTCAAATATAGAAACCATCTCAGTCACTCCTTTTTTAACAATATCAGTTATTTCATTGTGATTCGGCTCGAAAGGAAGATGATTTATGGTTACACTGGAGTAACTGTTTTTTAAAGATTTATTATAACTTCTTCTCGCCTCAATAAATGGAAGGTGGTTCATGCTTTTAAAATATAGAATTTTTTCCCTTCAAGCTTCGTAGGGCAGAAAATGTCATTAGCTGCATGATTTCCCTGACAGTTTACACATTTACGTTTTTCATTGGCACAGGGAGTGTCTTCATGGAATGTTCAACAGTTTTACATAGGAAGACTACTTGTGTACATTTTTTACATGAGTGAGTGAATTTATAGCATTTTCTGCACTGGTGAACGTAATCAATAAAAGGAGAATTTGGAATAATGGAATAGAATAAGTTAATAGTTTGAGGTGGATGATGTCCAATGACGCTCACTAAAATATTTTCGCTCAGTTCTTCAGAATTCTTTTTTGTAAATCTTTGTAAGCTTAATATCGTTACGCCATTTTGCGCAATTTCTTCAGCAAAAAATATAAAGGAAGATCTATATTTATTTTTTTATAAGAAATTTTGAAAAAAAATGTATTCAGGTTGAAAACTGGAGTTAACAGGTACTCCGGGAATATTGTTTATCTTGTTTATTTCTACATCGCAGTATCTAAGCACTTAGTTTCGAATAGAAACTTACCTTGACGAATATGTTGAATTTGTATTATTTTCTTGTGATTCTTTTTAATTTAAATTATTTCTTGCTTTAAGTTGCAAGGTTTCTTTGGAATAAATGTAGTACCATCAGTGGGAGACCGGAAAATGAACAACTTAGTAATACCATTTTCCGCAGCTAACTGGATTAGTTGTGGAACAAAATCTTCCAAAGTCAATAATCTTGGAGTATTTATTTTGGAATGCGCAAATCGCAATCCGTGTAAATCATTTCAGTCTCTGCTTCAGTCATTTTGAATCCATAATAATGAAAAAAATAAATAAAAGATGAATAAATTAAAAATTTAAATAGTAAAAGAAAAGAACAAAAATACTCAATCTTAGTCAATCAAACGCTAAGACAAAGTCAGACGATAATTTCAACACGAAAAAGGAGAAAAAGTATCAAAGAAAACATTAAATAATGACAAAATAATCAGAGTTTAAAATTTAAGTATTTCGCAATTTAGAACAATCCGCCATTTTTTTCTCAAAAAAATAATACTAATTTTAAAGAAGTTGAAATACTTTTTCCTTCATTTCTGCTGCCATACTAAATATTATAGATTTAGACTGCAGTTACAGTATATATATATAATTTTGTTATTAGGAATGGCAACTCTTTTTTAAATATTAATTTTTTCGTTGTTTACTTTATATTCCGTTTTGAGAGGGAATTTTGAGGTTGAGGAATATTTACTTTGGATTTTAATGTGAATCTTAATTATTATTCTACACTAATTTTTTTTTTTTTTTTGCTGCTCAGTTTTGATTTTGTATTATTGAAAAATGAGTGAACAGGTTTAATAATTTAATACTTGTGAATTCCTAGTACTTTTTCGTAATTGTTTTCCTAAGATTAATAGGTATCTGGCTTTCACTTTTAGGTTGAAAATCATAAGGATATTATTGCTCGTCTTCGCGAGGAAATTAAGAACAGGGACAGTGATGTGCGTAAAGCTGCTACTATTGGAAAACAACTTTTAGAAGAAAATGAGCAATTGCGTTCAAAGATACAAGTAAATCAATAACTATTCTGAATTATTGTATTGATAAACATGTTGAAGTTTTAAGAACTGTTATAGTTTTTCGAGAATTTTCTTTAACTTTTATGAAATATGTATTTAATTGGCATTGCATTAAATGACGAGCAAATTATTTTTAAATGAGGTCCTGTTACTGATTGAATCCTATCTTTTAGGATAGTTACCAAATGAGCTAAATCGATCATTGAATATAGCTAATGTGCAAAAGAATTCCTTCTAGTGACTTTCATAATAATTATCTCTGAAGGCTCTATTTACCACCCTCTTATTTCATGAAATATAGTTAATATTTGGTTTTCTAAATGATTTATATTAAATAAAATTTATGAAGTTTAGAAAGTTTTTATTTTTAATTGAAATAGTTAAATTTTTATTTGGAAGCTTTAAGTTATTGTTAAATTTCTTTGTGTTGCAAATAAATGCATTTATAAGTGCTTATAATTTCTTCATGTGATAGTTAAACATTCTTATAATTTTGCTTTTATCGAGCAATTATTTTTGGTATATTTGTGTAATATATATATATGATGTAGTGAGTTTTTTGAAGTACACATTTTCTGCGGGATGTGTAGACAACAAATTTTAATGTTGATCTTACTCTTATAAAAATGTTTATGCTTATATTGAATAGTACTACAAAGTTTGGTTTATTACTAAAGTACCTGGATGGTTTGATCACTCTTTCCTATTCAATTTTTTTAAGTATAAAAAAAATGATATACATTGACAGAAGGAGAGAGAATCTCAAAATATTTATTTCTAAACATTTGAATTTTTTGTTAAAATTATGTGCTTTATTTGTTGAATCTTTATAAAATTTTACTTGAATTTAAATTATTTTTTAAGATATGGTTTAATGTATTAAAACATCAACCTTATATATTAGCCTTTCACCTCAACCTTATATTTTAAGTATTCAGTATCATTTAAATAGAATATGGACCTAAAATAAAGTTAATGTAGTTTACTTAAAAATCAACTGCTTATAATTTATGATATAAAAACTAAACTTAGTAGCATGACAGCCCATATTGGAGCCAAGGCCTATATTGCTCATATTTGTTTTTATGACTAAGGGTCTTGGAAGGCAAACCATATGTCCAGTTAGTTGGTAACTTTGATGCTAAACTCCACCCACTTTTTAGATCCCAAGCATGTTAGCACTCAGATTTATCTGACCCTATTAAGGGCTGAGTCAACCTTGCCCAGTCCCAGGATCGAACCTCAGACCTGTGTACGTCTGAGTATGAATGCCTCTGGTCTTTGGTTTAATATATTAATAGATGTAATTTTTGTGTTGTAAATATTTTAAGAAAATTTATAAAAAACACTTCCATTTCTGTGCCTAATAAACAATAGTCATCAAAATTCCCAACAAACTCAGAAATTACGACTTTTGTTATCTACAATTGCCAACATATAACAAAATAATTCTCTTCAGATATTCTACATAGAATCCTTTTTTTCAAACTAACCATATGTGTTTAGAGTATCATTGTTCCTGTTTTGTTGATTTTTGCTGCTTGCCACTTCTTATTTGCTTACCATAGATTTCATTATTTAGAAATTGCTCATTAAGAAGCCTTCAGAAGATATATTACTAACAACGATTTTTATAAATAAATTTTATTTTATTTCTATTTTTTATTTTAGTGTATTTTTTATTTTTTAAATATTGCCTATTTATTATCTTTGAAATTTGGAGAAAAAAATATTTCACACACAGCTCTCCCCTAAAACAGAAAAATAATTAAAAAAAAAAAAAAAAAAAAAAAAACGTAGTAGCAACATACTATTGTGCAACATCAGTGTGTTTATTAGCAACATCAGTGTGTTTTTATAGTAATCACTTATGAAACTTCTAAAATATGAATTATATATCTTGCTTTAAAGCTAACAATTACATATTCTTTAATCATTTTTATATAGTTATTGAAACTATAAGATTTTAAATTGCAGTATCTATTACAGAAGTTTTATCTTAATATACGAAATTTAAATAAATATCTTGTAATTGTAATTATGTTTAATTATAAATTTTCTTTAAATGTTTATAATACACTTATAATATTTTTGCCAGCTTTTTCTTATATTTGTTTTACTATTTCCAATTTTTAAAGTCAGCTTTATTTAAATTTCCTAATGTTAAGTATTACATTACATTTATGATTTTATTAAAAGAATTTGAGTGAATTTTAAAACTTTATGTATATATTGGATTCAGAAAATACAGAACTCCTGTAACTTTAAATTGTTTTTCATTTGAGATATTTATTAAAAAGCAAGATACTTGTCAGTTTTAAATATGCAGCTTTTTTTTTATATAAAACTTTAAATTCTCTTAATTAAATTGTGAACTCATTTACTAGAAAATGCATTTTAATTTTTTCTTAAACAGCTAACAAATATTTAATAAAGATATTGTTTAATGAATAAAAAATGTTTGTAGTTTGTCATTATTCTTCCTGAAGTAACTTAACAGTATTAATTATTTTCAAAAAATAAAATCATGACAATAAATGTACATTTAATATTTAATAATGCTCACAAGCATCAATGATAGTCGTAATTCTGTGGAATATTTAATTAATTAATGAATACCAATAGTTCTATTACTTGTGATTTGTAATTTTGTACTGTATTCATTTGACATGGATAAAAAGTTTAAATACAGGATACTTTTATACCATATATTTTGAGCTGCTGTAGCTGGGCAACATATGGCTAAAAACATTAAATTACAAAACAACCAGAGATCTTTACATTTTGAAGTCATTGTTGAAACTCAAAATATGCATTTATACTTTTTGAAGTTCTATATATTAAGATTAATTAAATGCTAAGATGTTTTCTGGATCCAAAGTTTGGTCAATATTCATTTTCAAAAATGCATGTGCAATTTATAGTAGAACGATAATAAGCTCACAGCATTGTTGAAGGACAAAATCGATCTCTAGATCACTTGTATATTTAAAAAAAAAATAAGTTTTTGATTTCCAAATTAGAATAATTTTAAATTTATGGAATAATCACTGGGTATTTATTTTTTTTTTAATCAATAGTTTCGTTTGAGTAAAGAATATTTTCAATAAAGTTTATAATTTGGGAGCATGTAATTCAGGAGGAAGTATAAGAAGCTTTATAATACACATTAATTATTTGTTAATTTTGTATGCTTTAAAAATTCTTTTGTTACTAGATTACATAATCATAAAACATGTTGGTTTTGTTATTTCTTTAACATTCTCTGAGAAATATTTTTTTAAAATTAAAGTCCCTATTTTTTGTTAAATAACATTAATGTTTTTGTTATTATTTGGTAATCATTTTATTATCTTTACAAGTGTATTATAATTTTAGCAGCATTTTTTAGACCTTATTTGAGTTTCGTACTTGTCTTTCATTTAATGAATCCATTATTATTCCTTAAGTGTAAATTATTTCATATTAATATTTATTAGAAAAGTCCTGTTTAACTTTGTTGAGTGACTAAATTTATTATAAAATTAATGCAGTTTTTATGTATGCATTCCTTATAATTCTACCATTTAAGTGTATTTTAATTTGTCTAACCTTCTGATTTTTATTTTAGAGTTTAGAACAAGAAAAATATTCATTACAGTTGGATCTAAATGTTAAACTTCTTGCTGTGGAAACACAGACTTCTGAACTAGAAAATCTAACAATTCAACTTGATGAATTGAAAGGACAGAAACAGGATCTTGAAAAGGAAACAAAAATATTGAAACAAAAGTTTGAAAATCTTTGTAAAGAGGTAAAATTTGTATGGTTAGGAATTATATATTTAAATTATTAACATATTCATATATTCAATAAGCCTTAAATTTTTTGTATTTTTGATTAAAATCCTTGGAATTTTTTGTACACTGTGTACATATCCCTGATAGTTTTTCAGTTCACCTTATGTTTATTTCACAGGATTTTGCTCACTAGAATATTACAAGATCTAATCAATTACTATTTTTATAATTCTAAAACATGAAATGATACAAAAATGTCATTGCGTATCAGTTATTTAAAAAGAAATGCAAATTAATTAAAATAAAATTATTTGGTTGATATAAATAGAACTTTTCAATGAAATTGTTTCGAATTACCACAACAAAATATAGTGAAGATTGAGAAACTGCCCTCTTTTTTAAGGTATAAAAATATTAAAAATAGTCTTATGACATGTTTTTTAATTATCTTTTACTACTAAAATTAATCTCTTGGAATGTTTCATTAATGTTATTATATTTTATAAATTGATATTATCTGAGGAAAAATATTATTTATTTTCTTCTATATTTAAGACCATTTTTTGTTTTTATCTAATTTATTTATGAACTTCAAAAAAAAAAAAAAAAAACTTTATCCAGAATAATTTTGTGGGTACTATTTTTGTTGCTACAACCAATAAATATATACTATTTCTTAAATGCATTTATATTCCATCTTGATTAATTTTATTATTTGAATTACTTTATGTATTTATAATGACAGTTTTTTTTACTGTTTATTAGGTATCTTAATTTATTACAAAGATTCTTTTGATTTGTAAAATTGTAATCCAAATGCCTATTAAAATTTTCAATTATTGCAAATAATAATATTATGGGAATTTTCATGTTTTAATTTGAATCACATAATTTATTATGGTTAGAATGTTCTTTATATTTTGATTTTTATTTTAAAATTAATAAGCATTCATAAAAGGAATTTTTTTTGTCAATATTGATGAAAATTATTTAATGTCTCATACTTCAAATAATTTTAATAAATAAGATTTTATTTTGAGTATTTGTATTTCTCAACATTTTTTTCTATCACCGTTCATGAACTTAAAAAAAACTTTTTATTGCAAAAATGTCATAAATCATTTCAGTGACAAAAGCTTATTCAGAGGCCATGCTGTGTTTTGTGGGTAAACAAACAATGCATCAAGAAATAGTTTCAGTTATATTAATTATCAAATTTTTAATATTTATTGGCCAAAACCCTTAGCTGATTGCTTGAAAAGAATTGCAAGATAGTGTTATGAAAACTGAAAGAATTTGAAATTGATTTTTATATAATGTTTCATACCATGTTATATATATTCTGTTTAGGATTTGAAGTGCTTATACTTCCAATGGTTAAAAGAATTGGTTGAATAATATGCTTTTATTTAATCAAATTTTCTTTACTAATAAAATATTGTTTCATTTTGAGTTGTTAAAATATCACTACCACTTTTCTAAAAAAGTGTTCATGCATTCCAGAAAATTAAATGAATTTCACAAGAAAATGTCTTTTTCATATAATATTGTAAGATTCAATCACATAACATTGAAATTTTGCCCGTATTAGAAACTATTTCCTATTTGTAAAAACTATACAATATACTTTAAATCAATGAACATTTGTGATTTTAAAACTTACCAGTATGTTTTAAATAATCTTTCACTTTTTTTGTGAATTCTTATTAGATTGCCATTTTGAATTTCAAAAAGCACTCTATGAAACAAATGAACAAAGAAATATTAAAATTACAAGAAATTTTAATTCTAATCATAATGAACCATAAATTAAAGAATAAAATGTATTGAGTGTTTTAAATCTAATACATTGAATTTTATATTATATTACTTTTTTAATTAATTTACTTTATGGTGATTTATATTATGAATATAAAATCTACATATTTTATAATGAAATCTGTTTGCCTGCATATATATTTCTTTTAAGAAAAATATTTTTGTGGTCTGAATAAGAACATGCTTTTTCTGTCAAATTGTTTCTCATCTTATTTAAATATTTATATTCTAGTTAAAATCATTTATAGTCATTATTTAATTGCAGGTCATTTTAATTTATTTCTTAACACTAATCTACAATTGTCCACTAACAACCAAATTATTATTTTTATAATTTATGTTGTTATTTAAATAACTGCAAGTCAAGTCCCACCACATCTCAATTTTGTGTAACACAAAATGGAATCGTCCACTAATTTTCAGGATTTCATGCCAAATATCCATGTTAACTCCTGCTGGTAACACTATAGTCATTTTGGCTGGCTAGAACAGTAAAACTCTTTAAGTGTGGTTGTGGGCTTTTATATTAGTTCATATCGAAAATGGCAATTTCTTAGTGCAAATTCCTGATAAATTTTGTTACATTATAGACATTTTAAATTAAAATCACAAGGTGGACATTTATCACAAGAAGTGAAAAAAGCTTATAATCTGTGTGTTAGAAAAACAAAGTTAGTTTCCTCATGTATGCTCTGTAAGTTTTAACCATTTAAGCGGTCAATTTTTTTACCAGAAATGCTTCCAAAAAAAAAAGGTATTTTTATTGCATATAATTAAGTACCATACTTAATTGAATAAGAATGATAAGAATTTTTTTACTTTTTTCACTTTTAATTAATTTTGATTAGCTAAGTTTAAAGAAGGCATTTTTATTGGACCTCAAATACGAAAAGTGATTTGTGACTCTGTTTTTGAAGGAAAGCTAAATCAAAGTTGATGAGCAGCTTAGAAATTATTTATGAAAGTGGTAAAAGTTTTTCTAGGTAACAAGGACAAAAATTATAGAATCTTGATAGAAGAACTTTTTGAGTCCTACCAAGCCATGGGGTGCTGAATGTCACTCAAAATTCACTTTTTATATTCTCATTTGGATTTTTTTCCCATAAAATCTTGGCATGGTTAGTAACGAATAAGGGGGAATGTTCAATTAGTTCTGTAGAAGCTCAATATCAAAGTCATTGGGAATTAGCAATGAGGGAAGATTATTACTGTTTAAAAAATGCACCAAATAACATAAGAAAGTGACATCTTTTCATCGTATTTAATAAATATTTAATGGTTTTGTCTTCAACTTTGTTTTAAATATGTATATCATCTCAATTACTATAGATTTGTATGTTAAATTAATGAAATTAATAATGAAAAGATGTATTTAAAATGCTTTTTCAATTCCTTTCAGTATTGGTAAGATGGTCATAGCATAAAAAAACTGCACATGCTACAGATTTAATATTATTTTTAAATTTTTCTTTGAAAAATTAGCTATAGACCAGTAATTCCATTTTTGTTCGGAAAGAAAAGTAAATTTTTGTCGACTAGTGTAAATATGAGTAGATGATTCTAAAATGATGATATAATGCTGTTCAACAATTTAATGATTAAAGAATGTAATTTTGCCTTAGAAATGTGACTTGGAGAAAAATCATGAAGATTTGGAACTAGAAAATTCTTCTCTGAAGCATAAAATACAGCTTCTTGAACAACAAATTGAAAATTATCAAAATGCTTCTGTTCTTTGTGGCAATGATACAACATTTGAAGAAGAACGTCCAGATATCAATGTATACATAACACAAAATGTAAGTTTTAAAAAAAATCATTTGTTTTTACTTATAAAATCTATATTATTAAGTAAATTCTTTTTAACCATGAAGTGGTTGTTTCTTTCCTTCCAGTTGAGATCATGATTACGCCACTGTATTATAATTCTCATTGGTTCAAAATATCCATAAGGTCAGATAACATGTCATCTACATCACATCGTATTGATGTAGAATATACAGTATAGTCAATCTGACTTGTTATCAAATTTGCTGCCTGTCTGTAACTTGCATTCTTCAAGGGGCAGCAAGCAAGGCATTCATCTTCAAATGCCTGAGTGTCGTTGCGATGAGTAAAAATACATTCATGGTTTCTACCGGTCATAAAGAAATATTTTTTTAATTATATATATATTTTGTATTTGTAAAAGTTTTCAAAATCGTGAAAATTACCTGATGTTTTAAATGATTAGTTTTTAAATTTTTAGGTATTCCTTCTAAACATGTTAAAAATAGAACAAAAGAAAAAGGAAATTGAAAAAGAAAAGACAAAACATCCACTTTATGGATAATTTAAATTGACTAGGATGATTTAAATTATTTATTTTAAACTAAAAAATATTACAGTAAACTTAGCTGTTCTTGCTGTATCTTTTTCTTGGAAATACTTTCATAATTATTTAAAAAGCTTATAAATTTATCTTTAATTCATGCATTTGTTTTTGTGTTTTTCTCATAAACTATTACAATTCAAATATTGCTATTACAATCTGATGTTTGATGTTGTTTCATTGTAAATTATGTATTGCATTGTTAAGGGATGAATTTGTTAGCATAATTAAATTTCATTGCAATGTGGATTTTACTCTTGTAGATTAGGGATGTTGAATATAAATAGTGAAATTTGGGAGACTTAAGAGTTTAATAGTTTTGAAAATATTGTATTCTTTAATTTTGTTTGCATTAATGCTTTAATTAATTTCATAATACTTTAATTTTTTTCTTTTATTATAAATATATTAACAGTCCTTTTACATAACCTGATAGCATTAAATAGGAATGGTAGCTCTCAGACAATTAATGTATAAAATTTCATTTAGTTATTGTTTCCTAAGATAATGGATCAAGGCATTTTGTTAGCATAAGACACATTTTTGTTCAGTGTTATTTCAAGATTTCAGTAATATCCTAAATGTAAATAAATGCCACATAGTTAGTTTTTCCATTTATTTCAATCATAATTTTTGAGATTTAACTAGAAAGTATGTAAACATGCTAATTATTTTTTTTTATTTTATAAATATGAATTATTTTTCACTGAAAAATTTTGAACTTGGCCAGAATATCTTGCAATCACAACTGTACTATTCATTTGTTGTATGATAAACAATTTAAGGTAAAATCTTAGTATGTGCAACACATTTGGCAAGATTTTCAAATTTGTTGTCAATTAAGAAATTACGTGATTTTCTGTTAACTGCAATACAAACTTAATTTACATGTCCAACGGTTTTAAATTCTTAGTTTAATACTGGTCTATATAATTTTTATTACCAGCATGTTTAATATTCATTAAAAATTCATGTTATTTTCTTTAATCTCGTTTTCTGCTGGGCCTTATCAATATACTTCTATCTTTCTTTTGCATTAATAGAATTAGAAACTTAATAAAGCTGATCTGGTATTATATTGTATTCAAATAAAATGTATTAATTCATTGTATTTAATTGCTATTAATTATATATTCATGTCAGTTTGTTAAAGGTGGTGTATCACAGATACTTAAAAGCACCCGGTTTGGATGTTGAAAAGGTTAATATATTTATAGAACTGTGGAGGCAGATAGTATTTGGTTAATGTATAATGCGTTAGCAATATAGTTTATTTTTGGTAGTAACGGCAATGAACTATTTAATGGATATATTTTGATTTTTTTTGTTATCAAATTTTAAATTTATTTTACATATAATTATTTTTATAATGCTTAATATCAATAGACTTGTTATTTTTATCTATGTTTATTTATTAATGTACTATTAGTTTCTAATCTATCAGTTTTTATTAATAAAACAAAATACTTTTATAGGCATTTAAGCTAATAGCTAGTTTCTTTTATTACTATAAACTACTAATAATGATAGCTCTGCTTATAGTTATAACTTTTGGGCATATAGTCTAATTGTGGGTATCGGTAACAGGACATCTGTCTTCATTGACTTAAATCTGTTATAGGGACTAACATTTTCGAATGCATAAAAACCAATAACCCACCAATCAACATGAAATCTCAACAAACCAACAACAGATCACAGTAAAAGCACAATTTTCAAAATCCTGATCATGCTCAATCTCCATTTTTGAATATTGCAATCTTGCACTATTTTTTATTTCAAATATTGAAATAAAAATTTTTTTATTATATTTATATACTGAGGAACTAAGAAACTAAAGTCCACAAACTTAACTGCACATATTTCACAATATTTACATATTACGAAATTTACGTTTATATATTATGAATATATGCTATTTTCCTGTATACAATCCAGAATGGTTTATTATCTGCAAGACCTTTTTCAAATAAAATTATAAAATGTGTTCCATTATCTGCAGTAATTTTTTCCAGCAAATAATTTAAAATATACAGTGTAATAATTTGGCATTGCATAAAAATTAACAATATAATAAATAGCACAGGAAAAACATTTACTATGGAAAACTTCTGATTGGATCCACTTCATCCTTATTTGCAATTAACTGAGGTGAAAGCACCAGATTATATGCCCTTATAACAAATAAAGATTCTTAATAAAAATATTTTGAGTTAAAATCTTATCTTAAATATATATAAAATGTAAATATTAATTTAAAAACTATAAAAAGTATTTAATGAATAAAAACAAAGTATCTGCTTAGAATTTATATCACAACATACACGATCTTATAAATCTAAAAAGTCTAAATTAACAGTAAACTTACTTGTGCACCATCTAAAATGTACATAGTTTAAAGTGTGCTCATAGTTATTAAAAACCTAATTATCTTTTATAAGTTGATTTGAGTTTAACGCTTAAGTATAGAAATACAAAAGATTGTTTGCAAATATGTGAATATTTTTGATATTTAAAAGCATTGTTCATATATTCATATTTATTGTGAACTGTCTATACCTAATTATAATTAATTTAATTAAATATACCGTTTTATCTCAAAAATATTAATTACTTTAAACCTTTTTGTGTAATGTAAAATATTACATTTTTATATATTATTGTAAAATATGCATTTTTTTCTTTTTAAATAATTCCATTAATTTTTTCCCAGTCATATGTATACAGTAAGCAAATCATTATTTAAAAATATCTAAAGTTTTAGTATTGATACTATCTGAGCACAGTATAAATAAATGTTTTTTTAGTAAAAATAAGTGTCCTTAGCATAGCATTTTAAAGTCAAGTTAACATTTAGGTAATATTATCAGTTTTGCTGCTTAAAATATTGTTTCCAATTATTAGTTAATAATTACAATCAAAACTACTTTATAGTAATATGTATGAATTCAATGTTGTGCATACATCACAAGTCTTTCATGAAGATCAGCATAAAATTGTTACTACTAAAAATATAACTTTAAACATTATTAACCCATATAAAAGAGGTTTAATCTCTTATTTTACTACCCAACATGTTTTCTTTGGACATTTTTACCCTCGTCAGTCAAAGATTTTTATATTTACTTTCTTCTCAAATAAAGTTTATTTTTTATTCATTACCTGTATAATAAAATAAAAATAACTATCATACAAGGTTAATAGTTATAAGTAGCATCATAAATAATTATGGTAGCTTACTATAGTATTTACTTCTATATAAGATAAAGATAATGTTAGTTTATGCACTAAATTTTCTAACAAGTTGAAACAAAAATTTGATAATTGTAAAATTTGGTATGGAATTGTGGGAGTTTTGTACGATTTCCAATTTTTGTGCCAAGCACTGCAATTATCTTGTTAACCTAAATTATGTGAATATGTGGCAATATCTGTTCACCAAATAGCTATCATGCTTGAACTTCACCTTTACAATTACACACTATTTTAAATTTCAAATATTTCTATAATTATTTACTGCAGAACTATTAAAATAATAATAACTGGAAAATAATTTCACCAAGATTACATAATGAAAAAACAAATGTAAACTAAGTGTCACACATTCTACAATGGGTGACAGTCGGCCAACAAAACTAAATCTGTAATGTAAATAAAGTGTATTTTTATGAAAACTTGAACATTTGTTGTTGGATAGTGGTGTTTACTTTAAAAAAATCATTTTAGTGCAAACTAGCCCCAATTTAAAGTGGCCAATAAAAATAAATGTAAAATGCAAACAAACATTTATAAAAACTGCTTTCAAATTAATCAGCATTACTATACTAAATAAATCTAAATACCTATATATGGACTATTTATAAACAATACTTATAAAATATTACATACAACAGCAATACATAAATTAAAATAACTCACTATATCAGTGCTTGCAGAATCATTGGTGCAGGCATACTCCAATGTTCTCAGAATGATTACATAACCATATATATTCTATTAGGAAAACAATAATTCAGAATAAGGAAAACAATATGAAATAAAACTTATTTTATAAACTTTCAACATAGATTTCTCGTACGAAGCTTGAAATAAAAAATTCACTGCAAACTAATATTCAAAAAATTAAATTTCAATATTAAATCCTTCTTTTCAAAAGTTTAAACAATAATGAAATCAAAACAAATTACTAATCAAATGCTTCAAGATCTACTAGCACACAAAACAAAATTCGTTATGAACACTCATGTTATATCATTAAATGAGAGTTAGTTATACAAACACATTCTGACACTATAAGCCTGTTTGTTTCATTTTATCCCCCACACTAAACGCTTGTCTTTAGACTAAGATTTTTCATATTTTTTACAATTTGTATGTATTTTTGCTATTTATGATTGAAAAACCTGTTTAGAATTTAATTATTTCTCATAAACAAATTGGAATCTATTTTAAGCTTTGAATTTGTTTAACATTTTAGATTTATAAGAATTTCATTATTATGGTATATTGAAAATACAAATTTGATAATTTGAAATTTCCATGCAAAACATATATATAAAGTTTACTATGGTTGGTAAACTCATTGTTACTCTCAAAATTAAGTTTTTTCTTCTGATTATTTACTTAAAGTTTTTTAAATGTTTTGTGTTGTATACTATTAAAAATGATTGATTTATTTCCTTTGACTGTAAATAATACATAAAAAATTGATAATGAAAATTGTCTTATCAAATAGGCTATGCATGTAAAAAGTTATGAAATTTGTGATGTTTAGAGTTGCAAAAATTTTTTAGTTGGTTTGCTATGGCACACAAAAAAATATTTTTAATTTTTTTTATTAACAGATGTTAAGTAGATAAAATTAAGAATGTTTTATTTCTATTAAAAAACTAAAATTATTTTTGTTGCATTGTTGATGAGATAATATTAAAAGCAACTAATTTTCTTTAGATAATGATGTTTTAAGTACTTGTAAAAATGAATATATATATAGGATATTTGTCGTATCAACTCTTCGTATATTAGAAAATAAATTATCTTATGTGTATATAGTAACTTGTTCCATGTGAAGTCGCTTTTTTAAAATTTTTGAGTGTAGAGTAAATATGATTAAAAGTTTTCTATCTTATTCTAGAATTGCCAGTTTTAGAAAGTAGAATCACTGTTAGCTGATAAAATCACAATTTCAGTATTGTTTAAGGTCACATCTTATAATAGTTTTTACCATGAAATTTTTTTAGTTTTTTTATATTTATAAAATTAAAAAGTTTATAATTAAAACTATAAATTACTTATATTCCCCCCTTTTTAAAGCAAAATTTTACATAATATATTTATCTTAGATCTTTTTAGATTTTTAAAATTTTTTAATTTTTTAAAATTTTTTAATAGATTTTTATTTTAATTTTCAACAGTTAGTTAACATGCTATTATTAACTACATACAGTTAACATGTTACAGTTTGTATCTTAAAAATTACTAATAATCAGTTAATAAATATTAATAACTTTGTATCAGTTATATGTTACAATTGCATAATATAGTGTAAATAATAACTATGTTTTTCTTATAAGTATAATTTATTTATCTATTTTTGTTCACAACAATACATGAAATTGAATAATTATTGCATAATTTATGAAAAGATTTATATCAATATGTTGAATACAATAATCGTGTTTCATAATTACCTGTGATATTGTATTGATATCATTTCATAATTTTATCAAAACTGATTGCTAAATTTATTGCATTTATTCTTTTTTGTAGATAAAATTGCCTTATACTGTGTCTAATAAATAAAGAATTTTCCAACGATAAAATTCTAATCAGTTAATGCTCTTTTTAAAAAGTTTAGTTAAATTTGTGTCAACATTCTAAAAAATTTTAAATTTATGTAAATTGCATCTTAAATATTGTATTTGATATCATAATATTTTTTTTATATATAACATTAATTTATAAAAATTTTCAAATGTACATTTTGTGTAAATTTATGCTTATATCTAACATATAAGCATATATTTGATTTTCTTATGAATATATTTGAATGTAATATTAACGTTACAGTGCATAACATTGGAATTGTCAAAAAAAAAATAATAAATAAATAAATAAAAAAAAATAAAGAATATGTAACAATCCTAATATTTTTAATTTTAAAAATTATTGTAAAAGTATGTTAATGTATTTTTTTAATTTTGATTATTTTTCTCTTGTAAAATTTAGAAAACTTTACAAGATGCATTAGCTGTGGTTCAACATGAATTAGAATCGGCAAAATTAAGAGAAAATAGATTGATAAATGTAGTGAAGGAGTTAGAAGAAGCTATTTCAGATAGAGATAAAGAACTAAAATCATACTCCACTCAGATACAGGTGATATTTTAATTATAATTTCATATTGGTGTAATTCTGATAAATTCATTGTGTAGGCTTTTTTTTACATCATTATTTAGATTCTTCATTCAGCTCTACTTGAAATTATTAATTTTTGGAAATGTACAAAGTCAAATTAAGTCTAAATTCACTAACATGAATTAACTGATTTTTTTCATTATTATTTCTATGTTTTAAAGAAATTTTTAATTCTTTTATATAGATTCTTTTTAAGTGAAATCACAATCTTTTCTTAAGCATCAATATATTCAGTACTGCTTTTTTATTTGATATGTATGCATATGTTACCATTAAAGTATATAATACAGTTATTTTATAGAATATCTAGTTATTCCATGAAATAACTGATCGTGTCTATTAAAGTTTGTAATATATTAGTAATTTGACAATTTATCTAGTTATTCTATGAAATAACTAGGTATTCTCTATAAATTAACTAGGTATTATTTGTCAAATTATCTGTGATGTATATTCACATTGAGTTTTTTAATCTTTTAAATTATTTTTCTGGAAGATTAGTGAACAATCCAGGATAACTAACAGGTTTTTTTTTTTTTTTTTTTTTTTTTGAGAGAGAGAAATTTTCTATTAACATGCATAAAAGCATATGTAAACAATGAAATATAATTTATTTTCATCATTTCCTAGAATTTTCTTTTAATGTGTGCATATAAAATTTGCATTGAAGAAATGATTTATCATTTATAGTAGTTATTGCTTCAAATATAATTACTTATGAAATATTAAGATATATAATATTTTTACTTAAATGTTTTGGATCACAGTTTGATCAAATCTGCCAATCCTGTACTTACGGGAAATTTATATATTGTTATATTCATTGTGATAGAAGATGTAATATAATGTAGATATAATCATAGCTCTTCCAAAATGGATTAATGGAAATTTCTGCAAAAAAATACTGTATCAATCTTATTTTTAATACAATTCCTCTCTGTTTGCTTTAATCGAAATAATTTTCCTAATTTCTGAAAAACTCGTCTATTTCAAGACATTTATTAGTTTATATATATATATATATGTATAATAAACTTGGTTTATACGAAATAACTGGAATCAAGATTACGAAGTTACAAAAAATCAATAATCCAGATTATATTTTAACAAATTTAAAAAATAAGAGCTTAAACTAAATATTTTATGTAAATGTTTCATATCTTTAATGTACAACAATAAATAAACTTATATATTCAATAAAAATATTCGTTCAAAAATCTAAGTTCATGTATATTCTTGTAACATGATTCCAATTTGCAAAATTAAGAAAAATAATTATAAAGAAAATTATATCCTAACTTTTATATATATATATAAAAAAAAAAAAAAACAATCATCAAACTATGAATTATTTTAATTTCTAATCGTTAATTGTGCAAAAAATATCAAATTTATGTATCTGGGAAATATTTTTATTTGTCACCATCACAAAATTGGATTCAAAAATTAAATGAAAAGCTTTGTATTTTAGTTGTTAACATGACACATTCAAAACTAATATGGTACAAACTATTTAGGTGTATGCATTTGTAGCCTTAGGGCATAAAAGAGTATTTTTCTGAATCGTATGATGAAAAATGCCCACATTGGATGATGATTTAAAACGTGTTAAAACAAGAATGAAATATGATTTCTGAACTAATTATGATATGGATTTGCTTTTTAAAATCTAATATATTTTTCCTTATTTTCATTCATATTTATGAAGTGTAACTATATCTGTAAAGTTTCATGCATAATGTTTTCTGTTTTGAATAGTTACCTATGTATTCATGATTTTATGTTGATTATTTTACTGAAAAATAAGTCTTAAAATTTTTAAATAGGTGTCAGTCGCATGTTTAGCCACCTATGTGGCCCCCCACACCTGACACTTTGGATTGAAATACTTGAAATAACCTTGCTTATAATAATAATAACAATAAAGAAAGATTTGCAGTTTCCTGTAACTAAAAATGTCATCCTTTGTATTGACCTTTCACTTTGTCTTTCCAGTTTTAATTCATAATCAATGAAAGATGGACATATTCATCATTTATTTTTTAAAGAAAAAGAAGATAAAAATTATATTTCACAGTAAAAAAGTAAAAGAAAAAAATTACTATTAACACTGTAGAATTCTTAAGTATATTTTTTAAAAGTGGTTTCTATATAAATTTCTTTTTGCATCTGGCCTAATATGTATCAGTAACTTGAATTTTAATTTAGTAAAATTCAATGTACTTGATTTTGAAAAAAACACCATATAATCAAAAAGTAAAATTATTAAATAACGAGCAAAATAATTAAATAATCAGCCTTTTAATTATTACTTTAACTTTTATTTTCAATTATTTCATCTTTTGTGAGATAATTTCTTTAGATACAACAATATGGTTTTGATGTTTGAGTTCAAAGTATTTTCCATTCTTTACTTTGGTTACATGGATAAAATATGCATAAAGTTACGTGGATGAATCTAATGTGCATTTATTATCATTCCTTCATATTTATTTTCTATAAATGTGCGAACTTGTAAGTGCTCTTCATAATTATATATTTTGATTATGTTTAGAGTAAGTATACCATGTTTGGTAATAATTTGTTAATCAATTCCTTTTTTATTTCATATTTTAAGCAACATATATAATTCTTCTTTTTCTCTGTAAAAAAATATGTTGCACTATCTCTGAAAAATCTTTAAAAGGGAAAAAGTGTTAGATGCTTATTAAATCCCTTAAATTGTTTCAGCTATTTCTTAATTTGTTGTGAATGTCAAGTTGAATGTTCACAAATGCCCTTGGCTATTTATTTACCCACTGTGTGTTGTCAGATACACCAACAAATTTTGAATAAACACAGTAATTTTCGATTATAAACAACTTGTCATGTGCCCATCCATTTTTTTTATATACTGTTATGTGTTATTTAATATCCAATAAATTTTATTTTTTAAAAATTTCTTATTCACACATTATTGTAAAAAAATTTTAAACCACACATTTACTCTAAAATATTTTTATAAGAAATTTTTATATATCTTAAGATATTACATTACTATTAATTATTCAAAAGTAATTTTCAAAACTGACAACTGCCATTAAAAATTTAAAAATGACATGAATTTTCAAAAAATTTTTGAATTTTTTTACCTGAGAGGCTGTTGATTCTCCTGTAATATGAATATGAAATTTTATTTATTGTTCAAATTTATATTATTTATATTTTTCTAGAAAGAGAAAGAAGTTTCTACTGAATTACAATGTGAAATCGAAATGTTGAAACTTGAACAAGTAGATGTAAATCGCAGAGGGAATTCTATGTTTGGAGAACTTGATGACAGAAGACAACTTGTGGAAAAGGAATATAAGCTTCTGAGAAATAAATATGATAGAATATTAAAAAATTATGAAGAAAATAAAGCTGAACTGACACGATGCAAGGTAATTTGAAATTCTAATAATTTTTGCATATCATGTATGCATATTTTCAAATTGGTATTAAAGTAAATTTTTATACTTTTTTGTTATTAAGATATATAATAAATGAATAGTTGACTATTAAAGTTGAAAATTAATATTTATAAGCTTATAATTGTTTTCAGTTAAAAATTTTTATTTTCAATCATTCACAATTTTTAATCTTGTCTTCAATTCTAAACATAGAATATATCTATGTTGTATTATAATTTTTGAGAACAATTACAATTATAATGGATCCTATTTTTTAAAATTCTTTAGATTAAAAGATTAAGAAAAAGTTCTTTAGATATTTATTTAACATTGTTTCATTTTAAAGATTTTTTGCTTATAACATTGTGTGTAACATTATATTTGCTGTTCAATAATGTCTGTAGATTGTCTATGTGAGTAATTTCTAAGTCACTTTTTCAAGTTGTATATTTTAGTTTAATTCTAAATGTGATTGTTGATTTAAGGAAAAAATCCTCTTACAACATTGTTGTTACATATAGCATTAGAATAAAATAATTTTATTTCAGAAGCTTATAAAAGGGGAGTAAAACAATATTGCTGGACTACTTTATTAAAAAATTAAAAATAAATCAATGAAATACAAATTTGAAATGACACATAATTTTAATATTGAACTTTTTAACTGTCACATCCAAGATAACTTCAGGCACAGCATTGGTGTTCTAAAATGTCAAGCTTGATTATTACTCAGGGTAATTTTTTTGAGTGCATCATATTGTTATATCCAAATATATATATATCAAGAGGTTTCAAATGATAGAGGTTTATGTTACCAAATCATCAATGATATTTATGTATTCAAATCATTAAAATGATTTGATAGTTAAAGGGTTAATATTTCCATTTTAAATTGCAGTTGCATATGGGATTTTAAGTATTAAAATTTTCCTTTGAAATGAATATAAAAAGAAATATCGTAATCTGGTTCTAGCTTACAAAAAATCTTTAAATTTAATTTCTTAAGAAAAAAAATGCTGAGAAGTTATTTTTCTATATGCAACACCAGTAACAACTGTATTATGCTGTAGGTAATGTTCTTAAATAAAGTAAGCCCTGAAACTATTATTTAGTATTTTTAAAAGTTTCTCAAACATAACTATGGAATTAAAAAACTTGTGTATTTTGTAAATGACTCATATCAAGTGAAATGTGATTTTGAATTGTGCAGTTGAACTTCATGTCTCATTTAATTTCCTGACCTGAAATGCTATGCTATTAATATGAGGTACTTCAAAGTCATTTTTTATGTCAATGACAGGAACAACTAGGCGAAGTTAAGAGAGGAGATCTACTGAGATGGAAATAAATATTCTTGGTATATTGAGGATTGTTAAACGCAGTACTATTATTTAATTCTCAGAATATACTATATTTTTCCTTCTATATGTTTCCTAATACATTTCAGAAATGGACAAAAATGTTTCAAATCATTATCTTCATGTTTAATATCGTTTTATTATTTCACATACATGTCATTAAACAATATCAGGCATGATGCAGTCAATGAAGACTTTTCTAGTTGATAGTAAATTTTGAAATTTTACTTATTGAAAGAAAAAGTTTCACAGTATTTGATCCTTTAGTTGTCTTTGCCATTCAGAAATAGAACTTGAAGAGATTTTATATATTTTATGTATTAATCATAGCTCTTATCTTAGTAACAAAATTTGCTTATTCATTTTAAGTTTCATTTGTATTGATGATTTGAAAGTGTTATAATACTTTTAAAGAAGCTCTTTAAAACCTGCTTTGAGCGAAACATAGAATGTTATTTAAGCATTATTCATAAAATGCGTTAACCCCTGACGCAATAATTTTTTTTTTAAATATTTATTTGCATTATAGAGTGGGTGATCATTTAATGAACATTTCGGACTGCCAACAAATTAGACAGCGAACATAAATTCAGATAATGAACTGAAAGAAATTTTAATGAACACTTTTTAGCTCTTAGAGTATAATGTTCAGGGTTGCCAAACCCAATGGACAAAAATTGTTTTTCTCTTGAATTATGCTGCTGGAAAATTTATATCCAAAGTAGATCATCAATTTCAATTTTGATATCATTCAAAACTGAAACTAATAATTTTTGATTTCATTCAAAATCAAATTCGGATGGATGCCAACATCTGCATTTAATGATCTTTTGAAAAGTGAGAGGATGTCATAGAAATGATCTTAGAATGGCATCCAAACAAAGCTGATGTCAGTAAGGTTGGGGATTTTCACAACTGCATTCCTTTTAATCACTTCCATAAAATCCTGAAAAAGAGAGAAAAGGTATTGATATTGGATTTATTATTTAATGACCCATAAAGAAAAATGGAAAGGACTGATTAATATGCAAGACTATGTTTATTAATCTGTCCTTTTCATGTATTATTTTTTAATAAGCGTATTAAGAAATTATCTGTCCCTTTTTAATTTAATTTTTAGGGTCTTCAGAACGAATTAATTGATTTCATAAAAACATCTAACTACTTTGGCTCGGCTGGGCCTTGCGTTGGAGGTTCCTGGGTCCTAGGACCCTCACCCTCTGCTGGAAGAATAGGTGTGTGCAACTATAACTGTTAGTCTGACTGGCATAAATGAAGTGATTCTTGGTGGGCGGGGCTTAGAATTTTACTTGGTTGAGCTATGCTCTGGGTCGTTTTTAAGCATTGATAATTTAGGTTTTTAATAATTAAATTAAGTTTTAAATTATATTATTCTATTAAGCAGTTTCGAAATATTACAAAAAGTTAATTTTGTTCAAGTGCTCTCTGTTAGTAAGTTTTTTATGGTTAGTTAAAAAAGGGAAAAAACACACGGAGAGGAGAGCTCTGATTGGCTGTCGGCAAACAGTGCTCTAATTTTGAATTTCCCGCCAAAGCTGGAGATTGAATTTTCTTTAAAAATGTAAAATAAGTAAAAAATTAAAGGATAGAAAATATTTTAATGAGTTAGTTGTTAGTATGTTAGAATAAAAAGTAATAAAAGAGTTAATTAAGTAAAATAAAACAAATCTTAGCTTTTTTTTGGTTTTTTTATAAAAACATCTATAGTTAAATCGATCAGTTAATGAATAATTCATAAAATGAACATAGAACCTGTAACAGATTATATACGTTTACTGATCACCCACTGTATCTTTAAATGTAATCAAATTCTACATAACTACTACAATATTAGCTTAAATTTCTGTATTATTAAATTAAAAAAATATAAATAAGATAAAAATATAAATTTGAAAAAAAATTAAAGTTGCAAGAAATGAGCTCCTTTATGGAGAAATGATGAAATTTGGAAATTCTTAAATAGATAAGAAATGAAATTTAGTTTTGGAATGATGTCTAAAAATAAGTCACATTAAAATTTTGATTTGAAATAGTTTAGAATAAAAAATCTAATTTCATAGCTAAATCTTTTATATGTAGATTTTAATATTCTATTAAAACCTACATATAAAACAATACTATACTATTCATACTGCCTTCTCGAATTTCATGGCTGAACTTGACTTTAGACATGATGGTATAAGGACCCATGCATTCTTATCTAGGCTAACAGAGAGGAAGATTCGTCTGTATCAGCCATTAATTTTTAAGGAAAAAATTCTTTCTTAGCATAGGGACATTGCTACTGCTCTTAGTAAACACTATTGTAATGTTTCAAATACTTATATTTTTGGAGGAATATTCTTCCTATTGAACTTTGTATGATTCCTTCCTGCCTTTTTCAGGATCTGGATTACCTTTTTAACACACTTTGTTATTTCTGATTTGCAGAATGCTTTTAATCGCTTAACCTGTGCTGGCCCTGATGAACTTTACCAGATTTTTTTTTTTTTTTTTTTTTTTAATCTTTTTGGTTCTAAAGGTAGGATAATTGTTTTACATCTCATAAATATGTCACGAGAGGGTCATTTCCCGAGTACCTAGTGGAGGAAGGCCGATATTGTACCTTTGCTAAAACGTGACTCTCTTGGCATATTGATAGGCCTCACTTACTTCAGTTTTTTGTAAAATTATGGAGAGAATGGTGGTGGATAGACTAAATTTTTATTTGGAGACTAATGATTTGATGACCTTGTTATTTGGTCAACTGGTTCTAATATACAAAATCTTGAGGCTTTGCTTCATGAGGCACTATCTAAACTTGCTGATTGGGCTGATGATAATTAAATGCTAATCAACCCTGATAAGACTACCTATAAACTTTTTACTTTGAGCACAAAAAGTTATTCCATTTGTCTGAAACTTAAGGATCTGCCGCTTTTAAGAACTGTTGATGCTACTTACCTACTTACTGATTCCCCAAGCTTTCTTGGAATAATCATGTAACTCTGATTAGTGACAAAGCCCTTAAATAGAATGAAGCTTTTGAAGTGACTTTCTGGCATTACTTGGAGTGTGGTTCAAGATGTCCTCACTAATACTTACAAATCCTATGTTAGGCCTACTTTTGACTATGGTTCAGAATTATTGATTACCAGCTCCAATAGTTACTCTCAAAACTAGACATTGCTGAGAACTGTGCTCTTTGTTTAGTGACTGGTGCAGCTAAATCTACCCCTATTGCTTCCATGGAGCTCCAAACTGGCATTGAGCCTTTGTCTGATCATCGTAACAAACTGGCTCTGATTCTTAGTAAAAAACTGATTGGAAGTAATAGTCATTATTGGAATAATTGCAGATCTATTGTAAGAAGACTTAAATCTCAATCTACCTTTTTTGATCATATTGAATAAATTGGTGATTCTCTTGAGACTTGCCTGTTATTGAAGATCAACCCTTTATTGGCAATTTTGCAACTGGTTACCTTAAAACAGCTGAGATAAATATTGAGAAATTAACTTTCCTTGTAATAAGGGCACTTCTTCTGAACCTGAACTGAGAGCCTTTGTCTTGGCATAATTCAATGAGAGGTATCCTCTGCCTGATTGGCTCCATGTATATACTGATGGATATGCTGATCCTGCCCTGAAGATTGCTGGCACTGGTGTTTCCTGTCAACTTTTTCAACTAAGTAAACCTGTGAGGCCTTTTTATATAATTTTGATAGTAAGATCTCAGCAGTGCTTTTTGCAGTGGAGGCCTTGTTGAACTTTAGACATGGCAAAATTGTTTTTCTCGTTGACTCGCAGGCTGCAATCCAGGTTTTGGTAAATAGAGGTGTTTCTACCTCATCTGAAGAAGTTAGGTGTAAAAGTACCTTATGTAATCTTATTAAAAAGGGTAGTAAAATTGTACTTCAGTGGATCCCAAGTCATGCTGGGATCCCAGGTAATGAGAATGCTGACTCTTTGGCAAAATTTGCACTGAACTTGCCCCAGTGTCGTTTTCCTATCCCAATTTGTAACTTCAAGTCTGGTGGCATCAGGGCTTAAGCCATCTAGAAAGCTACACAATGCTAATTTGGCTGCTGGTAAGAGTTGGGAGTGCCTGTTACAGCATAAAAATAGAGTCCCTCTGGATTTGCACAGGAGAATTGGTGTTGCCTGCTTGTGGTTATTGACAGGCCATGACTATCTTCAACAATATCTATGTTGAATTGGGCTGGCTTCCTCTGCCTCTTGCCCCTTGTATGACCGTAGCTCTATGGATAGATGTCATCTTTGGGAGTGTTCTGGTCTGAGGGATATAGACTTTGGAAATATTTCCCCCTTTAGTTCTTTACATCTTTACTAGTCAGCAAGACAGCATATGGCCAATTGGCCAAGGCTTGGCTTAGGATAAATAATATAAATATTCTATTAGTCTTTAATTCTATTGATATGGTTACGACGTTGTATTTCTAGTAGGTACTTATTTTAGTAAATTATTTATGATTTAATTTTACAAAATTATAAGTTTATCTTCTTAAAGATTTAATGAAATTTTTTGATATATCTTTAAGCTACTATATGAATATTAGCTTTTATATAATTTGATTTACATCCATATAAATTGGGAAAATCTGTTTTCTTTTTATACATTCGAATTTTTATTTAGTATATCTGTAATCAATTTGAAACTAATGCATTATTGTTAAATGCATTCATTAAATATAAGAATTCTTAAAATTCATTGAAAGTATCTTTAAGATCCTTAATTCTGAAATTTTATATAACCTTAAAGATAATTTTAAATATGATTTATTACTTAAATCATATTTAGCAAAAATACTTTTAAAATTATTTTATTTTGATATTTTTTTTGTTGATAATTGCTTATGTATTATATTTTCATTAATGGGGTATTTCATTTTATCAAAATTAAATCCATTTAAATGAAACTGCTTAAATTTATTTGTTGATATTAAAATGGCTTTATGTAATATTTAATTTTTTCTGAAGATTTTTGAAATTTACTCTTAAAAAAATATGTAATGTTAAGTCCAAGTTAACTAAATAAAAATAAATTTTATGTATGAATAATTCTTTAAACTCTAAATTTTGAGAGCTGCATTTTTGTCCAGTAAGATGCTAAATGTGGTTTCGTTTCAATTTTTGAAGTTTTTTAGGTACTTAATTATTAATAACATGTTACCAGTAATAATGTTTGAACTAAGTTTTTAAATGTAACTCACCATTTTTTTCATATATATATATATATATATATATATATATATATATATATATATATATATATATATATATATATATATATATATAATTTAAGAAATGAAAATCTTTCTTCCAGGGTCAGATAGCTTTATTATTAAGTGCTACTAGTAAAAAATACCAAGACAATTACATTGAAAAGTTAAACAATATGCTTTCTAATTACAAGAGACAAATTGATACTCTTACTGTTGAGCTGAATAAAGCAATGAGAAAAAAGCAGCAACAAATTCCTGAACCTACTGGAAATGATAAATATGATTACTTAAGGGTGATGAATCAACAAGCTCAGTATGTTTTCTTTTTAACTTTTTATAATATTTTTAAGAAATGATACGAATGCAAAATCTTGTGAAAATAGTTAAAAGTATTTACAATGTATGTTATCACACTGTTGCATATATTATGTTTATTTTTCTACAATTTTCAAAATGTCTTATTTAATTGTCTTAAAACTTATTGTCATGACCAATTTTGCCTAGTTATATTTGCTTTTTTATTGTTTATATGTCATTACTGGCTATGAACTGATAATTTCATTTGTGCCTTTGTTGAGTGACCTTAGATTTTTTTTTCTTTTTGCAAAATCAGCTGTATGCTTTATTTTAAAATTAAAAATCATTTTCCAAACTAATCATACAAGCATGGAATGTAATGCTGGGCCATTTAGCATCCTACTTTTTCTCACTCCTAAAATCTCATTTGTTTTTGTCTGACCTATGTGATGTCTGTTTTAATTATTATTACATCCTCCTGGGTATGATCCACAGATAACTGTCGTTAATCCTTGTTCACTGTAGAAACTTGCACACAAATCCCACTATTTTCCTACAGCTTTGTCACATCACTGTTTTCCTACAGGCCAATTTTTATGGACGAATAAAGTGCAGGATATGTTTGTTGTGATATTATTAACAATGTTACCCTTAATACAACCTTCATAAATCAAGCTCCATTTTTACAACTAAAGCTATTGCTATTTATCAAGAACTTCAGCTTATGAATTCTATAACTACACATAAATTTTTCATGTACACTGCAGTTTAATATATTAGGCATTGAAAAATTTAAACTTTCATTGTCATCCTGATGTGCCCAAAATTTTAACAGCATAATATTCCATTGTTTCCAAGAAATGTGAAATTAAGCTCTTTTGAATCCCATGTCATGTAGATCTTGATGGTGACGAAAAGGTTGATGCTGTCTGCATCAGTTCCACATCAACCATCTATTCCTCTGTTTAGAGGAATAGATGGTTGATGTGATGTTAAGAGGTGATATTAAGAGGAAATGTCTGAGAATATTAGATCATTTACTCCTCTAGCACCATTTTCACGTATCTCACTTCATTTTCTGTTTAACAGCTATGAAGTGGTGATATCAGATTAACTTGCTTTTATACCAGGCATATTTGTGTCACATATCAACATCTGTTTCGAAAACTTAGGTGTGAAACATGTGATTCGCCATTTTCTGTTTCTCATACTGTAATTTCATGTTTAGTTTTTAATCTTTATCACATTTTATCTTTTTTAAAACTGGTATTTTTAGGGGAAGGAATCAAATGTTTGCTGCAATTTGTCATTTTTTTGGACCTTCTGCCACAAAATCCAACCAAAACCATACATTTTTTTTTTAAAATTAAATCTGAAAATTTCTTATAGTTGCAATTTCATGCTATTTTTTTTTAAGTCTCAGATTTTATTTTAAACATAGCAGATAGCAGTTTTTGTGTTTCAGTTTGTCTAAATATTCTCTATAATGGGTTGATGTAATATTAATAACTTGGATGATATATGGCTTAATGCTGATTTACTTTTGTCTACAATTTTTAAATATTTTAATCTGTGTTGCAAACTGTTCAAAATTTCTTTTGCCTTGATTATTAAATTAACTCACTGTATTTGAAAAGTCTTTATAGAAGGTTATATCCATTGCCTTTATATCCTATGGATATTAAAAAGTCTAACAACTGCCTTTGACTTACGCTGCTCACTATAAGTGCTAAATTATTGGCAATGTAATTCACTATGTCAAAAAAGAAGATGGCTGGATGATGTGTTGAATGACTTAAAATGTTTAAAGTTAACTAACTGGAAAAGAGAAAGAATAGAGACAGGGTTGTCTTGCATGATTATGCAGCAGGCTGAGGCCTATCCCAAGCTGTAAAGTCAACCAAAAAAATAATTTGCTGCATTTTTACTGCAACTGTTGAACTGACATGATAAAAATTAGTTTGTTATTGTTTTTTGGTGCTTAATATAGCTGTAGTGATTTTGTGTGGTCTTTATTGCCATAAACAAATATTTTATGGAAATCAATGTGTCTTCATTTTGGCTATTTTAATATTCTGCAAAATAATTTTTGTTGAAGAATGTTTGCAAATTTGTAAACTTGATATTTTTTCTTTTATTTCAGAAAGAAAATAAAAGAGCTGGAAAATGACTTAATGACTGCTCGAATGCAAATCGTTAATGTGGAAGATAGTCTTGCTGATTCTTATTCAAATTTATATCAGGCCCAGAAAGAATTCAGTGACTTGAAAATTGAAAATTTAAAGTTAAAACAACAGATTAAAGATCTCACATCAAAACCAGACTCTGATGGTAAAAAGAATAAGTACTTGTATATATTTGATCATGTATAAATTTTACCATAGTTTTCTGAATATAAGCTACAAGATGGAAGTTTAGCGAAGTTTAAAACTATATGTTAAATAATCCTATGATATTCAAATTTATCACCATACATGGAATATTATTTAACAAGTAATATGTATTGCATATTTTATCCTTGATTGGAAAAATCAAAGTTGTAAAGTAAAACACTTGAGATCAGTGATAATAATCTTGACTCTCTTGTAGCTATCCCCTAAAGCTTGCACATTTCCCATTCATTACTTTTTTGTATATCATCAGTTTCATTTTGTTTTTATTTTCTATGTTATGGAACATACAGGAAAATAAACCATTTTATTACACGTTACAAATGCTTGTATTTGTAGATGATTTTACTGGAAGATATGTTCCCACACCCTTTCCCATAAATAGGAAAAATTCCAACAATAGAGGAAAAATGTATTGAAATGAAAGTAGATACCTTTGACTTAAATAAAAAAATTAATGTGTTATCTCTTTTACTAGATTAAATGTAGCCTAAACATAATAACTCATAAGAATATTAACACTTAAAAACAAAATGTAAGATGCCTGGCTTAAAACATATTATAATTCTGGTATTACAAATTTAATTCCTTTTGAAGGCAGGCATGAAATCAAAAATGTTTACACAACAAAAAATTCAAACTCTTAAAGTTTTGCTCAAAAAATTTGAAATTTACTACATATTAATATAACTAGCATATAGGCACAGCAACTAATTTGGTTGCTGTATTTTTAGTTATATCACTATTACAATATCAAGATAATCTTTTTTTTTTTTCATACCTATCATATTTTACATCCAAGTGTGTATGATGTCAAGACCTTAAATAAATACTTTGTTGGTTTAATTCATTTTTATAAAAAATGATTTTATTAATATATGTGGTACCAGTGGCTATGATATTTCAATATTAATATTTGTTGTTCCTTTGCAATGAATTTTGCTCTTTTTGAACCTAAACTATTTCTGTAATCTGTCATATAATTATTCAATTTAACAACTTAGTCTTTTAATTAGCAAATCATTGTATTCAGCAAAACATTTTTTGACAGGTTAATGATTCATGTAGGAAAAACAAGACTGCTTTGATTTGAATTAAGGATCAGTTCAAACAGCAATAGTTAACTCATCAGTAATTCCTAAAGTTAATCCAGCTCTTTCATTTCATATAAGTGGTAATTCTTGAGTTTATAGAAAACACAAAGAAACAAGATTAATTTTTTTTTTTGTGCATAAATTAAAAATTTCTGACTTACAGTTATTGATTGGATGTTTACTAGTGTAATTAAAACAATGATAATCTTTCTTAATATCTCCACTTTTTTTGAAACAAAGTCATGTAATTCCTTCATTTATTTAAGGGATGAGTTTTTACAAAAAAGGAAGCTTATATAATTCTCACAAATGAAGTAAGTCAATTACCTAATTTTGTAAGCTCAAACTAAATTTCTGATTGTCTTATACTAATGTGAGTTGCAACATTCCCACCTAACATTTGAAACCATTTGTTTAATATTTATATCGATTTTTCAACATCAGAAATTCCTCACAGTTTTATATGATAATCAAAATATTGTTAAATGCAAAAGCAAAGTGATTGAGTTGATAAGTCATTTGAATATATTACAATTTTATTGAATTGTTTTATCATGTTTTTTTGGAAAATCTTCAAATTTTGAGAATGTTATCTTTTATTGTTTATCTTCATATCACTCATGTGAGAAATTACATTTGATGTTTCTCTCTTATCAAGTTAAAAAAAATCTCCTTTAAATTTACTTGATGCATTTTTTTGTTATGAATAATCTCTCCAAAGAAGCGAAAAACAGACCCTATTCTTTTAATTAACTAGAGCCTTTAATTGTTGATATTTTTGTTCTTTTTATTAACAAATTTAAAGATTTCAGTTCTAAGCTTTGTTTTTTAAATATGCATTTATCTTAAATTTTTAAGTCTTTTCTTTGGTATGCCAATTTTGACTCAGTTTTCGTCCACTCTTAATTTAAGCAGATGTGATAGCTGAAAATGTAGAATGCTTAAAAAAACAATATTCATTCTATTCACAATTGAGGGATGTTAAAAGGCTTTACAATAGCTTATACAGTTATATGTCCACAATGCTGTATAAGAAACTAATGTCTTGAATACAAATTGTTTGAAAAATATAACATTTTGCTTCCAAAATTCTCAGCAAGTATCTGCTTTTGTTTGTTATTTAATGCTTGAATACTTATATCTGACTTCAGAGAACTTTAGTCTTATTATAATTTTATTTTACTTTTCCCAGTAAATTTTTGAAATTTTATTTCCCTTATAGATTTTATCTTTTTCTCTTACATCAAATTTTTTAAAATTTGATGTAAGAGAAAAAGATTGCTTTTTATTTATTTCGTACCCAAAAAAAGCTTGAAAAGTAGGTTTATAACTTTGAGGTATAAATACTGTTAATGGAGTTGTTATTTGGATTAAAAAAAAAAAAGAGTTTTAAATAAAGCATATTTATAGTTATGACAAAAAATTCATTATTAAATTTTATTGCATTTGATTTATTTTTCTCTCAGTTTGTATTATAATTTTCTTCTGTCTTATTGTTTCTAATTTATTTTACTGATGAGGAATTTTCTTTTTTGTATTAGCAATAATTTAAAACCTATATACCTCACTTAAAATCCATGTTCTCTACTATTTGAGGGTCGAGCTGACAGCTGAATGGTATTTTTTGAGAGATATTTTTTTGAGATTTTTTGAGAGAGATATTTTTTGAGAGAATTATTAAAAATATGTGTATTTTACTTAAGCAAACTCTAAAACCTAACCTTCCATTACCTATGCAGAAGTATAATTTTATTGAATTATTCCTTACAATATTTTAAAAAGCAAAAACATTTCTAAATATTTGGAAAATTCTGTAGCAGTGAATACTTTTATTTCTGCTCCTTATGAAACTATTTTTTGTCTTTCATCTTCCTTGAATAGAAAGAAAGTATATTAAAAAAAATTCAGCTTCCACTTTAGGAACTCATGTATTTGTATGTTTTCCAAAATAAATGTAGTCTGTTCTTACATTTTAGTTCAATTTGTTGAATTTTTCTTAGAATTTCTATTTTAGATAGTATTTAAGTTTGTTTCAAAATTTTCCATTTATTATTAATGAAGAAAAGTACATATTTATTGGAGATACATTTTGAAATGAATTGACTTAACATTGCTAGTTCTTTTAAAATGTAAATAAATTTAAGAATTGAATCAACCAGTTTTCTCTTGTATTCTTCTACTCGATTTTAATTTTTTACTGTTTAATGTAGGCAATACAATAATTTACAATTTTAAAATTTGTATTTAATTTATACAGTAACTGTTTAAAAAAAATTAAATTATGAAGATAGAATTAGCTCATAAATAACTAGTACAATGTTTAAGATCCATATAATGCAAAGCATAGCATTTGTAGTTTTGCATTATCTATTCCTTTAATGAAATTTTTAGTCTTTCTTTGCTTTTTATTTATATTGTACCCAAAAAGAGCTTGAAAAGTAGGTTTATAACTTTGGGGTATAAATACTGTTAATGGAATTGTTATTTGGATTAAAAAAAAGAGAGTTTTAAATAATGCATATTTATAGTTATGACAAAAATTTCATTATTAAATTTTATTGCATTTGATTTATTTTTCTCTCAGTTTGTATTATAATTTTCTTCTGTCTTATTGTTTCTAATTTATTTTACTGATGAGGAATTTTCTTTATCAGTAAAATAAATTAGAAACAATAATTTGTATTAGCAATAATTTAAAACCTATATACCTCACTTAAAATCCATGTTCTCTACTATTTGAGGGTCGAGCTGACAGCTGAATGGTTAGCGCTCTTGCCTTCGGTTCCACAGTTCGTGGGTTCGAATCCCACATTGGGCATGGATGTTTGTAGTGGTTCGGAATCCATTTTAAACCATAGGTCCCTGTCTAATTAGCCCTCAAGTGCAAAAAATGATCATTGAGCGACAAACAAACCAAACCAAATCAACCAACTACTATTTGAGGGAATAGGATTTGTATGTTATATAATATTTAAATTATATGAATATATAAGTTAAAAAGTGCAAAATCAGTATTTGAGAATCAATGCAATATATTAGTTTTCTTAGTGTGGCCATTCAGAACACAATTTGGATTAATTTGTCACTACTTACAAATTATTGGTATACATATACAATTAATTATCAATAAACGATAAATATGCAAAAGTATTATTAAATTTCAATACTTTATATATTTGAAAACTTTAAAATCAAGTTACCACTTGTTATTGGGATGTAACTTTGTGAACTTACACTTTTAGTTCCTAAAAATATTGATTTAATAATCACAATTATCTAAAAAATATTGATTTTATATACATAATAATAACTACAGTATTTTACAATTTATTTTTTAAAACTGGTGTTCATATTGACCACTTCCCAGTTTTGCCTGAACACCATTCGGGTACATGAAAAGGAGCCTTCCCTGTTTTGCCCCAGCGCCGCTCGTACAACTAATTTTTTACTTTATTGCAATGATTTGCCTGAATTTTTTCTTTCCTTATTATATAATGTTTCTAACAGATGGCTCTGGTAGCTCAGTAGAGGTATCATTGCAAAGGAGCACAGCTCTTCTTTCATGTGAGAAAGTGACTTAGATGTATAATTACAAAAGATTTTGGTGCTATTCTTTTACGCGGGAAAAAGTACAAATTTTGTTTTCACTAGCTTAGTAGATGACACACTGCAAATTTTAAGTTGTACTAAAGAAGAATAAGTGATAATAAGCAGCTCATCACAGAAGATAATTCTGATATTGAATCAGATAGTGAATCTGAAATTTCTATAAATGATTCTGGGAGTAACGAAAGTTCGTTTTTGGATTTCTCTAGTGATGAGGAATCAGAAAGTTTGGATGATATAACTCAAGTTCGGAACTTTTGTGAACTTGATATTAGTAATCCTCCTTCACCTCCACCACAATTTCCTTTCACTGCAAATGCAGCTGTTCATTTGAATATTGATCTAAGTAATGGAACTCTGCAATTTCTTGATATTTGCTTTGATGATGATCTGCTTGAAATTATAGTTTCTGAAACAAATAAATATTCAGATTGGATTATTCGAAATAGTAATATTCGATGAAAAAGCAGAACAAAAAAAGATGCCGAATATGACGCTAAAACACATGAGTGTCCAAAATTAAAGAAACTCTACTGTGGTCTGTTTTCAAGCATTTGAATACTCGATACCGAGAAACTATAACACCCGAAAGACATGTTACAATTGATGAGAGCTTAATATTGTATAAGGGAAGATTACACTGGAAACAATATATACCTCTAAAAAAGATCATGGTTCAGCATAAAAAGTTTCGTTTTATGTGAATCAAAGTCAGGTTATGTATATCAACTTATTATATACACTTGGAAAGATACACTTTTTTGATGATAAGTACCAGCATTTATGAGAGTCCTCTCAAGTAGTGATAACTCTTATACAATCACAATTGGAAAAAGTGTATTGCCTAACTACAGACAATTATTACACATCACCAGAACTGGCAGATATCTTTCTCAACAATCAAAGAGATAAGTATGGCACCCTCAAACTTACCAGAAAAGACGTTCCAAAAGAATGCAGTCAAAAAAACTAAAAAGAGGTGAAATTTGTGTGTACTAGCGAGGACAGGTCTGCCTAATCAAATGGATTAATAATAAACCTGTATCTCTATTATCTAAAATACTCAATCCTGTAATGATTGAAGTGTTGTCTTACTAGGATGAGACAAGGAAAAAACAAAAAGTAGTGATGGAATATAATAATACCATAGGAGGTGTAGATAGAATGGATCAATATCTCACCAATTACCCAGTCACATAGAAGAGAGGAAAGAAATAAAAAAAAATTATACTTTTTCCTTTTGACCTTTAAATATCCTTTGACTTTTGAATCCACCTTTTGAATATATCCTTGTGGAATGCTTTTGTTTTATACTAGAAGCATGGAGGAAAGTACACGCATGTGAGTTTTAGACTTGATATAATAGATCGTCCTATCGAAAGACATGGGACAGTAAATGACAAGTTTTTTTAGCATTAACACAAATGAAAAAAGAGCAATGAATTATTAAATAATCCAGATTAAAAAGCCTATCGAAAATTAATATTTAAAAAGTTAGTTTTAGTACAATTTAATTTTTTTCCAGTTATGTAAGTTTTACAACAATTTAGTAAAATTTTATGTTAACAATATTTGTAAATTTTTATTTTTTGTATAAATTGTTTTATTTTATTCTCACTAAACATACTTTATCATCAGTTTCTTTGCTATTAATAATTTACAAGTGGAAATCAAAAAATAAATTCTTAAATTTTTTTTTGGTGTTTTTATCACTGTAGGTTAAGAAATTTTCACTGATTATATTTTTCTCCTTTTTTTTGTTCATTCATAAATTATTGTAGTTGTTATTATCCTTAAAATTTTTGGAAAACCATTCAATAAATATTTAAAATCTAGTGTATGTCATTGCAAATGTAATTATTTCATTATCATAGAATTATAATTGATTGCTTCATTCAACACTAGTGTACAACTTAACAAGTTGAAACTGCTTCCATAAGAATAATAAAGCAATTCCAGCATTCTCTAATACATTTTCTATCATACATGATTGGCATAAAAGCTGCTATTCATTGTATAAAAGAAAAACAATATACTAAAATTTTTTTTTATAAAATCTAATTTTTTTAACTGTTTATTAATGAAGTAAATCAATATGCTTATTATATGATATTAAGGGCTTTCTTTTATTTTTACAGAACCTACAGAAAAGAAACCAGTTATTGAAATTTTACCTGGCTTTGAATCCAATCCTGAAACAATGAAAAGAATTGAAATGCTTACTAAAGAAAACATTAATAAAACTGATGATGATGACATCATTCCAGGGGAGTTAATGATGTATGAAGATGGATTTAAACAAATTAAGCCTCCAAGGCCTTCCTATAGGGCTGTATTGCGAAATTTAAATCCTGATTTTAATAATGAATGCAGAAAATCAAACAATGTATCAGAAGAGTCATCATTTAAAGAGACTAAATCAAAAACTGAAATGCTTCCCTTATTGCCTGTTGTTCAGTCTAATGATCCTCCTGCTGAGACTGAAAATAAACGAAATGTGAATTGTGCTCAGCAATAAAATTTATGCTTGTGAATTTAAATTGTGTGTGTTGTCAAAAATATCTCATTTATGTAAATATTTTTAATTATTTTTAAAGTATATTTTAAAAAGTGAATTTTTTACCTATGTGAGTTGTGTTATTGAATATTGATATTAGATGCATTTATTTTTTAATAATGATAAATTTTACAAAGTTTCTAAATTATTTGATTTTTATTTTTAAGCATTATTAGATTTTACATCATTCTTTTCTTCATGTAGAACATACACAACCATAAAATCAACTTTCAAGATGTGTTACAATTTTAAAATTCAGTATAAATTCATAAATTCAGCAATGTATAACATAAATATTAATAAATTTAACATTTTATTAATTGTTTTATTTATTCAACGATGATGTGATAATTATTATTTGTTAAACAAATAGATATTACAGTGTTAAATGTCAATGGAAAATTCAGCATTTGAAAATTTATTTTCATAGGAACAGACTGAAAATTTACTTGGATAATTTTATTATAGAGATATTAAATTTTGATTGTTCAAGGAATTTTATCATTCCAATATTTTTTGTTATTTTATTAAAGGATTCATTTTTATTCTCACATATATTCATTGAAAACATAAATTTTGCTAAATATCAAGAATACTTTTCAATTTAAAGATAATATAATAGATAAGATGATAATATTTTATTTGCATGTGTGTATTATTAATTTAAAATTTTTTTTTAAAATACTTTATTCAACACTTTGAGTTTTCTCTTTCTTCATTCAATATCAAAAGCTGAAAACTAGAAAATTAAGTTAATTCATTAAATTCAATATCAATGAAATATCTCTAGAGACTCTGACTTATCAAGAAAATTCGAAATGTAGGCAATGTTAACATTACAAATTTGGTAAATTTTTATCTAATTAATAATTACAATTTCTTTTTAATATGAATAAGGCAGTCTGTTTAGATTGTTGCATAAAATATTTATGTAAAAGTTTTACATGTGATCAAACTGACAGTTATAAAAGTTTCAAGGAAACTTGAGGGAGAATATGGACAAATTTCAAGGTTATTTAAATTATATATGTATGTATATATATATGATTACATTACAATTGGGTATTATAATATAAATGACAAATATTAAATTGTTCTTTATTACTACATTTTTTTAAAAATAAATGTAAACAAGGATGTTTAAAAATGAGTATATTATGTAATAAATACATTTTATAATGTTTGTATGGTATAGTAAATGTATTTAAGTTGTACATATGTAAAATAAATTTTGGCTAATAAAATTTTTTTAAGTAAAAATTCCTGAGATTAATTATGTAACATTCAACATTGTTAATATTTTATTTTTAATTGTATTTAAATTATTACAAATTATAATTGCATTTAAAAGTATGTGTGTGTCCTTAATTTTAAAAATGAGTGATTTTACATTTCATTTATTTGTAGATTATGTTTTGTATATTGATCAAGTTGAAAATATATACTTTGTTAGTGTACACGATTATATAAATAGTGTTCTAATTTCTGTTGCAAAATTTTATTGATGCAATTTTATGACTTTTTTTCTTAATAAATATTTCACACACGCAAATTTGAAAATCTTTTAATCAATGCATTGAAAAGAACATGAAATATAATAAAGTAGGAAATATTAATAAATAAATTTGTAATAAACTTAAGAATTTAAAAACAACATTTAAATAATAATACATAATTTCTGTGACAATTAAAATTCATTTAGTAGATTTATCCTTTCATCATGTGAGGAAGATATTAGCAAACTGAAGTTTATATTGGTTACAAAATGATATGCCTCTTATAAAATTGATAATTAATAATTTTTTATTTGAGAATAAAATAGACAAAATATTAACTTTATTTCACTATACATAAGCAGTAATTCACATTATATCAGTTCTTATCATTGTCTTTAATTTTTTTTATGTAATTAAATATAAGTATTTTATTAAGATATAGATAAAAAGAACTTGTATTTTGAAAGGGGTTTATCATATAAAACTAATTTGTTTTGTAAAAACATTAAAAATAATCAGCTTTTGCAGAAAATTTTTATATTTTTCATGAATAGAATAAAAATGTTTTCATCTATAAACGTGAGCAAAGAAATCTTCAGCATTGAAATTCAACACATTTACTTTATTTTACATTAAAAAGTAAAAATGAATAAGCTTTATGTGTGTGTGTGTGTTTTTTTTTTTTATTTTTTTACTCTTTTTTACTGCTTTTCACTAAAATATAAATCGCCAAAAGTGTTTATTTTTCTTAGAATTTAAATTATGAGCTTTAATGATTTTCATGAAAAATTTAAATTTTCATGATGTAGATACTATTGAAGACAGAATTGTTCAACTTTGCTGTTGTTGATTATATTACTTTATATTTTGTTAGTCTTAATACCTTTTTAAGTTATCTCAGAAAATAATGGTTTTTATAATTTTTTTTCTTCCGATATTTATTAAATACTGAAAGTAATGCTTTGTATCACAAAATTTGGTCTTGTAAGTATAGTTTAATCTCTCTCTTTATTTTAAAGAATCTTTTTTTCTGCTACTTAATGTAAACTGAAATGGCAACAAAAAATAATATCGGAAACAAGGCGATGCTAAAAAAGGACCAATAGTAATGTTTAGAAAGTATTATGAATCTAGTGTCAAAAATTTATTTTCATTGGAAAAAGTAACTATTGTGTTGTAGCAGTCTTTGCAAAATCATGTATCGATAAGTTAGAAACATTTGTTGAATGTTTGAGAGAATCTCCCTTCTTATTACTAAGCCAAAAAATACAAGGTTTTTTCATCTATTTGGAATATATTTCTGAACGCTGGCATGTTAAGAAAGCCGAAAGCATATTCACTGCAGTGGGGAAAATGGTCCGTTTTTACAATTGCATAATTAATATTTTAAAAATGTTTTACTAATATTAGGTAGAGAGATTTAATGACATTCATTTTTTCCCCCCATCTCGAGTGCTTGTGCATGGATAACAACTTTAAAGGGTGAAGAAATATAGGCTTTAAATTCAAAAATGAGCAAATTATCTAAGTATAAAGGAATTTTTTTAATTAAAATATTTATGTATTTTAAAATTATTATAATTTTTTTATGACATTAAAAAATACATAGTATTTTTTTTATTTCTTATCACATGTGGAAAATCATGTGTGATCACGTTTCTAATGAAATTAATTGGAATATGACTTGTTAAGTTTAAAATTAAAGTAAATAAAAGAAGAAAAAAATGAGCGGAATTTTTATTTTATTATTATTTTTCTTTTTTTGGGAAAAAAAGCTATTTGCAGCTGCTTTTAATTATCTTTAATAATTCACATTCACACGTGTTCAATTATCTGTGAATTTTAAATAAAAAAAATTGTATAAAATAATTTAAAAATAGTTAAACCAATTGAGGGAAAACGAATTTAAAAAATCATGAATAAAATTTATGATTGCTTTTTTCCTTTTTTTACTGCTTTAGTAATTTTATAGAGATTATTGATTATATTCATAAAGGCTTATAACCAATGCTGTAAAAACGTAATTTAAATAATATATATTTTCGTCGACAAAGAAAACACTAATAAGGGAAATAATGATCAAAATCAATTCATTTCTTACGAATTAGATGTTTCTTTTATTAACGTGTTACTTTGTTTTAATGAATATAAAAAATGTGATTTTAAGCATTAATATTGCTAATTTAATTCTCTGCATTCTTTTCATAATGATAGAGTCCGTTTTTTTTTTTTTTTTTTTTTTTTTATTATTGTATTTAATTAATTTGTCATGATTTTATCAAAATGAGGAAAAATATTACGGATAAAAAGTTTGTTTAAAGTGAGGTATATGTATTTTTCTACATGTTCTCCTAAATTATAATAAACAACAAATATAAGAAACATGGTTATGATGACCTTTTGTTGAAATTTTAGTTTAAAGTTAAAATACCATGGTAAAAAATATCTGCTAAACAGGGATATGAAAATAAAACCGAATTCATTCACAAGCAGATATAAAAGATTAGGACCACCAGAAGGAAGATCTCGGTGGCAAAATTAAGTACAGAGCTCAATGAACAACCCAGTATCGACACATTGCTCAAGAAAAATTGTATAAACAAAACATTTGGGACAAAGCTGCAATTGTCACATTTCTTGTGACAACCATAAATCGGAAACGGGGGAATAGTACGATGCACAGACCATAAAATATTGGCTGTTGGTCTATAGATACGCGTCTTGTTTCCCGATATTTCCAGCTTCTCGCCATTCCTCTCCACGTGAGATTTCCGTGTGGCGTACTTTTGAAAAACTAGTTCTCAAACTGTCTCCTCCGTAGGAAGAACCATAAAGGGTGGTTCCATAGTGCATTAGGGCCTCATTTGATTATTTGGAGTGGCTTCCTTGCTAATAAAGTTATAAAATTATGTAATTTTTTGGGCAGACCATCTGCATTCTACGGCCAAGATATTCTACATAAAATATTGGCTGTTGGTCTATGGATACGCGTCTTGTTTCCCGATATTTCCAGCTTCTCGCCATTCCTCTCCATGTGAGATTTCCGTGTGGCGTACTTTTGAAAAACTAGTTCTCAAACTGTCTCCTCCGTAGAAAGAACCATGAAGGGTGGTTCCATAGTGCATTAGGGCCTCATTTGATTATTTGGAGTGGCTTCCTTGCTAATAAAGTTATAAAATTATGTAATTTTTTGGGCAGACCATCTGCATTCTACGGCCAAGATATTCTACATAAAATATTGGCTGTTGGTCTATGGATACGCGTCTTGTTTCCCGATATTTCCAGCTTCTCGCCATTCCTCTCCACGTGAGATTTCCGTGTGGCGTACTTTTGAAAAACTAGTTCTCAAACTGTCTCCTCCGTAGAAAGAACCATAAAGGGTGGTTCCATAGTGCATTAGGGCCTCATTTGATTATTTGGAGTGGCTTCCTTGCTAATAAAGTTATAAAATTATGTAATTTTTTTTGGGCAGACCATCTGCATTCTACGGCATAGATATTCTTTTCCGTTTGGAGAGGGTACCTATTAAGATGATAATTAACCAAATCATTACGTAGTCAGCCTGCTTAATCGTGGTTTAGGGAACACTGCTCACCTGTGTCTGCCCAATCACTGGACTTAAATATTATAGAGCTTCTGTTATCGGCTTTGGAAAAAAATGTGAAATACCATTGTCCTTTACCTGCATCTCTCTTGGAGTTTGAGCAATTTTTTTCATGATAAATGGTACAATATATAACATTTACCGAAATATAGAACTTCATTTCAGGCATAGTAGTGGTTTTGATTGCAAAAGATGCTCGCACATTATATTAAGCACAAAACTTTTTTTTGCATACATTTTTCTTTATTTTGGGATACCCATGTAACTGCATGCAGAAAGGCGAAATACAACATGTATTTCCCACTATTCTACCGGTGGAGGATATCGGTATTATAACTTTCAGCTATGAAGAGATCTGTCTTACAATTAAACCATGAAGAGCTTCAGTACGCAACGTTTGGAATATTACATTGATCATTGATTCGTCTTTCCATGGCAGTACAGTGTAGAGATAGACATTGATTCTGGTACTCCTAACAATAAAGTTGGTTGAAGGAGCGGGACATTGCCATTTTCTTTTCAGACAAATTCTGATTCTGTGAGCTGCTTTCTGGTGGCCGTAAATGTGTATAAATACTTCAAGGTTAGCACTTGTCTCTTGTTTCCACCCTGTACTGCCAAAGGGCCCACCAAATGGCTTAATGATAAAAGCAGACATTGAGTACAATAACATGTACATTTCTAATTTGGATCGGCAGTCATTTTTAGAGATAATAGGTACAGTTGTGATATCTTAAGATCAGCAGTTATGCCCCATATTCAAGGTCTGCCTAACACCATCTTTCAACAAGGTAATGCCAGGGACATATTCATCGAGTTTTGACCATTTTCGAAATAAAGGATATTTGGTTGTTGTTCTGGCCCATTGGTATTCAAATTTCTCCCCAAGTGGATAACATCTGTGCTCGGTACAGAATGAATAGTTTTTGCATCTGTCTTCCATATCCAGTTTAACTCCTTACCTAATCGACCTGGATGAAGGTAATATTAAATGTTAGGGTAGATATTGTTTTTACTTATTTCGCACGCTAGTAAATCCTCAAATTTATTGCAAATTTCATTATTTTTGTACACAAAAATATAAATATGTTATGAATACATTTATTTGCTTTCATTCATGGTGTTTTAATTTGAATCAATATCAATTTTTAAATATTTTTCTTCAAATGTTTATTTCTTGTCTGTTTTGAAAATATATTTGAATCAGTGTTTGAAGTGTTGTTTTTCTTTACATTTTTTAAACTGAGCTGGAAATTATTTCTTGATTTTTATAAGTGATAATTTAACTCAAAAATATATACCAAAGCATTTTTTAAAACATTATTTAACATTAATTTTTATGAATTGTTATATTTTACAATATACTGCACGAAATTTTGATTTATGTATGAATTAATGTAAGCTATATTAATAATGATAATGTTCATAGTCATCATTAATATGTATTATGATCATTAGTTTAAAAGTTATTTAAATTGAGGTAAATCGACTTGGTACGAGAGTAGAAGAATTTTCTTATATTTGTTACTATATTTATCATCTATCTAAAATCAATTTGTACTTGTACTATATTTTCAATCTTTTCATCGAAAAGATTTAGCTAAATTCTATTTGGGAAAACATTTTAGGGGGAATTGCTCATTTATTTTATGATCTGTTAGGACCAAGTATTAATTAAATAGTTTATTTTGTTATAACTAGTGGTAATATTTCCCCTATTATATAGAATTTATTAGATCTTGATAAATAAGATAAGAATGTGAAAATTTTCCAGTGATATTGAGGAAAACAAAAACTATTTTAAAAAATAATATAATTAATACATTATTATAGAAAAGTTAAAATAAACAAACAAAAATAAAACTGATTTCTTGGTTGCAAATCCATTGATGGTACAAGTGACGTTTCAGGCATTCAGAACCTATTGTATAAGTTACTTCCTCACAAATATAAAATACGCGAGATCGTAAAATATATAATACATTTGAATGTTTGAAAGAATAATGAAGCTATATTCTTTATAAAATATGCTACTAGTCACATTTTAGGAAGCTACTCAAAACTTCCTTTGGTGTTGGAAATTTATAGTTCCCTATGGAAATCACTGAATGGAATATCTTCCATAAAAAGGAAGGATGAGTCACTTTCCTTACATATTTTCCTTTATACTTTTAAATCAAAGGAATAATATTTTTTATTGCTTAAATTATTGGTTCGTACGATGCATATAACATAAAATTTATTAAATTTAAAAAAAAAAAAAAAAAAAAAAAAAAACGGAAATAATATTGAATAAAAATCCTACAGAATAATATTTTTATGCTGAATGAAACCAGCTATTTTTATACTGGTTTCTTAGGAACGAATGAATATTATTCAATTGCTTATTCCAGTGTATTGTTCTCTTCTTAAAAACATGTTGTTTCTTATGTTTTCTGCTTATGATGTAGCAATTTGATTGACCACAAATGTGTGCACTTCTGTTTATTTATTTATGAAGTATTTGAGCAATTGAAATTATATCGTACAACGCAATTTTAAGAATCCATTTTGAATCTTAAGAAATCTTATATTGATGCCATTCTTTGATTCAACAAAATGATTAATTTTAAATATTAAAACGTTATAATTTATATTAGCTATATTTTTTAAATTATTTTTAAGTAGGAACACATTGTTCTATTGTTATTGGCTTTATACTCTTATTACAAGTTTATTTTGTATATGATATCAATAATTTTTTCGGGTTGGGGTGCGGAAATACGTATCGAATCCGTTCATTGGTTATGCTCGCTATACCACTGATAAGCAGTTAACAGAAAGCAACTGTTGTACCTGACGACATCACGAAAACTAGTATAATCACTTTCCCAATGAAAACTATAACCATTAAAGTCACTGAGCAACAATAATGGAATAAGCAGCTGATCAACTAATATAATCCAGTTTTTCTTGGTCGATGCCATCATGAATTGGAAAATACAAACTAAAGATTGTTATCAAATATGTATTGTGAATTCTCCCAGCTATCATCTCTTGAGTAAAAATGAATTGATGAAAAGTGCTGGAAAAAATATTGGATTTAAATATTACAAATACCTCCACAGCTAGTACACAATCATTTGCACCTAAACAGTCTTTTCGAAATACATTTCAATTTAAGCATACGGATGTTATTTTAAGATATAAGAAAGTTTCCTGAAGAGCCAAATATGCAATCTTGTAAAATTGAAATTATTGATATGATGTCAAAGGGAGAATTTTGTGGTATTTCCAAGAACCATAGAAATTTGTTTTAAAATTGAAAACCTATCCCGGAGCTGACAAGCAAGTCTTCAGCGAATTCTCCTAATGAATAACGTCATGTGAGGAGTGAAGACTGTCCATAGATAGTCTCTAGAGACAGTGGCCTGTACGATATGGATAGGAAAGACTTGCAAGAGTAATCTCTTTCAGATTTTTGTTTAAAAATCCTTCATAGCTTTAGCAAAGAAGCTCTTCTATTGATATTTGCCAATGAAAGGTTCGGCTTTTGAATAATAACCGGGAGTAATGTTACTGGAGAAAATGCTAAACAGCATGAGTACTGCATGACTTGGTAAACTTTATAACATATCATAAATTATTCTGGCTCAAAGTATGAGAAAAATAACAATCATTGCGCACACAAAAAAATAACACTTTATTCATCTTAAATGTGGAGACTTTTTTCTCCAGTACCCACATTGAGGACAAGTTATAGAATATGATAGGACTTCACTATAACAATTGAAACATACTTCCTTTTCAGTGCAGTTCAAATTTTCATGACCAACTAATGTGATGAAAGTGCAAGTTAATTTTCTTCTACATGCAATCTGCGAATGTCTAAACATTGGTGCTAAAATAATTACAATAGGTTTGTAATAAATAGCTGGAAATGTAAGTTTATATACTTAGCTTTGATACACTGCCCGATACTGAAAATGCAACATCAAGAAAAAATGGCCAGAAATGTATGCGAATTTCAGGGTAGACGCACCTTACCAGGTTATGCAAATAATGTGAAATGCGCAGCTCTGCAGCGCATGTAGGATACGATTTAATGTAAGGAACCGGCAAAATGAGAAATATTCGCACCATTATTGTTGTTTAGAAAATAATCGTTGAAAGTTTGTTGTTGTTGGAAAGGACGTCTGTAATTACAGAGAATGACAAGTCTTTGTCGAGTGAGTCAGTTCCAGCAGACAGAGGAGTTTACGAACGACATGTTGATCGGACTGAGAAGGGCAGGTCGGTCTTTACGGCAAAGCACAATTGACAGACCCCTCAACGCGTCCACAATTCAGTGACTGTGGTGATGATGGCTGGAACAAGAGACTGTGCAGCGTTTGCGAGGTACCGATACAGCGAGAGTGATGTCAACACGCATAGATGTGCGCTACCGCTAGGAGATAAAGTTCAAGCACAAATGAAACTCTTTTAGATAGATTGTAGTTTTAAGATGTGTCCAACGGGATGTGCTGGGGGATCCGCAAAGCATATATACCGAAATTCTGTGGCACGAGACAAGACATCCTGGATGCTCTCATAATGAGCAGAACTATATGTCATCAATTGGTTATTATTGGCATGCGCTTATGGCATCTGTTAAAAGGACACAACATAGAAGCTAACGTCTGGAATGGTGTCGGATTAAAGTGATGTGGATAACGGAGAGGTACAATATCATGTTCTCTGAGTCACGGTTCTGTTTCTTCTGTAATAGTCGCCGCGTACAAGTGTGGCGTTGACGTGGAGACAGGTCCAATCCTGCAGCGTGAAAATCTGGTATCATGGATTGGGGCCCCATTGCGCACGATTCCATGTCATTTTTAGTCAGCATTAATGGCATTATGACAGCCCAACGTTAGGTAGATAATGTTCTGTTGTTGGTGACCCAACTCTTCTTTCAGGGAGTGCCCAATGTTCTTTATCAGCAGGATAACGCCCCACCGCACATTGCTCGCATCAGCCATCATCCCCTCAGGGGATGATGAAGATGCACAACTGCTTTCCTGCCGTGCTTGATAGATCTCTTACCAATTCAACACGTTTGAAATATGAGTGGACCCTGCCACTACCTTCTTTAGAAGACGCACTTTGGCGAATGATTGACAAAGCCATTCTATAGGACGCCATCTGTACTTTGATTGACTTTATGACTAAATGTGTTGCTTCGTACATCATCATCCACAGTCGTCCTATAATCTACTGATCCATCCCTGTTTTCGCTCTGTATTAGACATATTATTTTGAAATACAAATCACTTATTGTTCATTGCCGTTTCTCTCTATTTGCTGAGTTTTGTCACTTTCTGGTGATTCCTTCTTGGTGTTGCATTTTTAATGTCGGGCGTGTATATTGAAATAAATCTGGTGTTTCAAATTATAGAATGAGATTTTTTCATCAATAAGATATTAATTTTTTTGAACAATTATGTGTCTAACAGCGCAGACATTTTGACTTATAGGATTCCAAGAATTTCGTCGATTAAAGTTCAATAAATCTCTAATTTATAGATCACACTTTGAGATAAGTTAAAGTAATCTTGAAGCGAGATAGTTGCTTCAAAGTTAGTTAACACAGAAATATTTTCAAGAATTGATTATTGTGTAATTTATAAATTCAATAATAGTTGGTCATTCATCAATCATCTTCTGAATGACCTTACCTTTCCCAAATATTTCCAATATTCCCTTTTCCTTAAAACAGTATATGCATGATTGCAGAATTAGAAAATTTGTTACCCATTATTCAAATACAGTTTTGTTCTAAGTCTTCGATTTTAATAGCTCCGAAATAGTAACTCTCGTGAAAAGATATCGCTTGTGGACTTCCATTTCATCCTCTTCCATGTTTCTTTTTAAGTCTAATGCTGCGTTTACAACATTCTAGTTCTCAAGAAAATCTAGGCGCTGAAGATTGTAATATAAATTAATGTATAAAATAATTATCGTTAAATTAGGACAAATAGTAAACATTAAAAAGTACACAAGAGTTGAAAAGAAATGCACAGGATCACTTATCGAATAATTGAACTGCATATGCGCAGTCAGGTTTTTCTTTATAGGAGAATACGGTTCTTGAACCTAGAGGCAGATTTTCGCCTCGGTTATTCATCCTGAAGTTGATGGTGATTACCATGTCAGCTTTGACCCGGTGTTTCATTCGCAGCTAGCAATGCAAAAGAGCGAACTTTACAATAATAATGAGTCTTTTAAGTATAGTGATAAGAGAAGAAAGATATAAATAACTACGATCTTGAAAGCACCGGATATATATGAATTAAGTTTCTACTGAGGTAGCAATTCATATGTAATGTAGTTGACTGATGTAGTTAATTACATAACAAAAAAAAAAAATTGAAAACACTAAATGGCCGATCAAGTCTTTTAATATTTCTATTGAATTTGTTAATTATCTTCCAATTTAAAATTTTCATTCACCACGCAAATAAAAATTACACAAATAGGTTTGAAAATAGTGTATTCTATCCTTTCAAATTTTAGGATGTTTTTTCCAGAGAATTTTAAAAAAGATGTTTCTGATTCCAACTGCCCATTGTTTCTTCAAGAACTTAAGTTTCGAATTGGTAATGTTATATAAAAAACGTCTGGGAAAGGTTAATACAGCAAATATATTTTGCACAAAATGTTAATGGATCGAATATCATAAAAACTCAACAAAAAGAAAGTGCTCGCACTTAAACTTTTATTCAAGATATATATGATTTCTGATACGATGATCTTACTTCAAACTAATGGACATTTTCCTTTTTCAGAATTCTTTCTTACTTATTTATTTACTTTGATGTGGCATCAATTTTACACACCACAGTTCTAGATTACTTTTTTTTTTTTTTTTATAAAGCTTCCTTTTTTTCAAGAGAAATTTTAAGTCAATTTCAAAAAATATACATAAGAATTAGATATTTAATGTAAAGAAAGACAATTTCCAAATGCAATTTTAAATTTTGATTTTAAAGTGTCAAAATCTTTTACTGAAATATAATGCTTCGGTTTTTGAATTCTCATCTAGTAAATGAAGGTTTTATACTCAAATGAAAAGTTAGTACTCTCTCTCTCCCTTTGATTAGTATAGCATTTCTTCCAAACAAATATGTAAACAACTTGTTAACACTAGTCTAAGATTTAATCTGAAACACTTATCAAGAGTAAAAATACATTTTTATAGCTAAAAGTTTGTTTGTTTTCATTGTATATTGACTAAGTACAAAATTTCGATGTGAAGAAATCATTATATTTTCTCTACTATCATCATATGTGAATGATTTAAAAATTATATCCCAGAAAAACTTTAATAAATCTACATAAGAGTTGCAAAAGTAACATTATGTTTTGTATAAAATATTAAATAAACATAAAACACAATAAATTCATAGATTGTTTAAAAAATTTTCTTAGATGTTCGTCCTAATATAATCAGTAATTTAAAAAAAAAAAAAAAAACTTTTAAATTTTATAAAATTGCTAACTTAACTAGAATGACATAAGATATGTATTTATGTATGTAACATAAGAGTTCTGCCATATATATTTAATGGGTCGTTAAATAGGAAATTTTAAAATATTAGTGATATTTTATTGGCATAATAGTGATGTAAAAGCTTAATCTAGCAAACAAAAAGTTTGTACAAAAGCAACAATTATTAGATGTGATGCCCAAATATTTTATCATAAAAAAATATTCCTTCATAACAGTTTCACCATTTCTTAATATGTTCTCAATAATTTAAAACATTTTGAAATTCAAACAACTTAGTCAACATGTTTACTAACTTCGAAAGTTATTTGGTACTATACTCAGAGCATGCTATGAAAAGATATCCAAACAGACTACGGAATTTAATAATTTAATGAATTAGTGAAAAATTTTCAGGTTATCTACACCTCATTTGTTATGTTTATAGTTATCTACACAAGATTCTCATTTTGTTTAGCAAAAAAAGGGGTTTTCAATAAATCAAAATATTTTTCTGAATAGAAATTTCTGTTGAGTAAAATATAGTTATTTATATTCAGAAAGAAAGAGATATATACAAGCTTTTCAGAAGCCACTGAAATGGTTAGTTCGTTAACGATACATTAAACCACCCAAAAACTATTCCGTCAAACTGCTCTAAAATACACAATGTGAACAAATAAATGAAAAATAATGTATATCAATGTTTATTTTCCGTTTTAGCTATTTTTTTTTTTTAGCTTTTTTAAATCAACAAAGACAACTACATAATGTAAACAAGATTCCTCTTCGTTTATTTTTTTCTACCTAAGTAATGAAACGTAATTTAAAGCAAATTTGTAAATCCTTAACGATATTATGAAAATTAGAAAAATATTTAACAATATTAGTTAAGAACGGTAAAAATAATTCTCTTTATGTAAAAGCATTTAACAAGAATTCTGTGAAAAGTCTTATAACGAATTCCTTCCTTTAAAGTCAAATTTCTCTCGTATAAGCAGCTTTTAATCAATTTCGCATTTAATACTAGTAATGTATATGTTTATATAATTTGTATACCATAAACAAAAGTAATCATTTTCTGATGAAATATTTATGAATATCTTACAAACTATTATTAAACAAGTAAAAGACATTCGTTCATTGAAATTGAATGCTAGTAAAACATTAAAACACAAGATGACCATAACAATTCATTTTCTTTAGTGAATTAAAGAAATTAATTTGTTGTCATATTTTTAGAATGCATTCGAATAATTCAGATATCATCACTTAAAAATATCTTTATGGTGACAGCGTATTAAATGTGTTTGGATACAGAATGTCAATTCGAATATTACGCGTTGAATATAGTAACACATATCTAAAAAAATCATGCTTGTACGTAAATAACGACACTTAAACATGTTGATCTATTAAGTTCTGGATGCTTGCATAATGGTTGCTCTTTACATACAGTGAAAGTAACTTTTTTAAAATTTTATAAGTATATCAAGTTATTTTTTTGAATCGATTTAATTTAAATGTTCAAATGGAATGATTAGTAACAAAATAAATATACATTTCATATGTTTATTTACTTCAAAATAATATTTTTTAATTTCCATCTTTTGATTTTTTTGTGATTAATGTGGATTATTTTTTTTTCACTATTATGAAAATATGCATGTAAAATTAAAGGTATTACTTTTCTGCTAGAGTAGTGATTAATAAAATAAAATCAATGTTTTTTCCTAACATAAAAATTCCATACTTTAATTCACCAGAAATGGTCACATAAGAAATAAAGAGTTATTCGAAGGTATTCCTTTCATTGTCCAGAGTCGCCTTTTCCTCAGAATTCCAGTCTAATAACTTATAATGAAATGTTGGATAAAAAAGACAAAAATTTCTTTGCCATGTTAGCAAAAAAAAAAAAAAAAAAAAGTTTTTACATTCTTACAAGTTGATATGAAGGATTTCTTTCTTTTTATTCGAGAGAATTTCCTCACGATCTGTTCAGGTAAATATTGATTTTAGGGCATTTTTGTGAGAAAACTCTTTCTTATTCATCTAACATTTTTCAAAATTAAACACAATTATAAATAATAAATATGAAGATTTTTTAATTAAATTCAAAATATATTATCAAAATAGGATTATCATATCATTAAAATTTAGGTTAGTTAAAAGAAATTTTTTTATGAATATTCAAAATAATGAATATTTTCCAAAGTTTCCATTGGTAAGGAAAATATGTTTAAGTATATGCACATTTTTGGTAAAAACTTTTGCATTTACGAAGTTCGATATTACACATTATAAATAAAAAAACATATTTTTTCCCTTTGTTTTCGAATCTAAATATATAAATTGTTGTATTTGGATATGGATTCCGATCTGAATTTAATTTTAATTTTGATTGCTATAAATTAAATGTATTTTAGCAACATTGGATTTTAGCTTATATATTTCAGCTTGACTTTTACTTCTTTTATTCTGGTCTGATATTTTGGTGTGCCTTTAGGGTGTACTGGCTTCTTTAAGACTATTTCTTGGGCCAGTACAGAGAAGCCATACTTTGTACCAATGTGGTCAAAACCCTTTGATGAAGCTGGCCATGTTGGTACTTCATTCCATTTTACTTTATTCTATTTTCTTTGAAATTTTAAAATATATATTGAACATTTTTCCAACTGTTTATTATATTTCGTATTTTCAATGTATTGTTCTCCATCTAGTATTTGATTATTATTATCCTCAATTTGGTTTTCGACTAATTTTATCAATATATTATTATTCTCCATTTAGTATTTTTAATGCGTTATTCTCCATCTAGTTTTCGATTATTATTCTCTATCTCTCACTGATATATATTTTTATAAATTTGGCTTTTGACTAACTTTATAAATGTATTATTACTCTCCATATGGTATTTTCAATGTATTATTAATTATATATATATATATATATATATATATATACATATACATACATACATACATATATATATGTATATATATATATATATATATATATATATATATATATATACATATACATACATACATACATATATATATGTATATATATATATATATAATCAACAATACATTGAAATATATTTGTAATAGATTTTTTGAAATATATATATATATATATATATATATATTTTAAAAAAATGAGATTTTAAATGTAAATCGAAGATACTACAAAAAGAATTTACATTCAAGGTAGTTATCAAATATGCGAGTTGATAAGCACAATGCCACTGTGATGATATTTTTTTCTTAGTTTATTTTTTGAAAAAAAGTATAAGATACAAAAACTATTACTTGATTTCATGCATAGTTTTTCTCTCTCTCTCTCTCTCTCTCTCTCACACACACACACACACACACACACACACACACACACACACACACACACACACACACACACACACACACACACACACACACACACACACACACACACACACACACACACACACACACACACACACACAACACACACACACACACACACACACACACACAAAGGCTATTTAAATTCTTAACATCAATAACTGGTTACTTTATTATCGTTATTGTTAATTACCGATATTGGTTATTTAGTATTTAATTATGGAGGCTTTCACATATTCTGCATGTGTATATTAAAAAAATATTTTTTGCTCTGTTGTAAATATGTTTTGCTTCATGTTTTAGTTGCTGTTCTGCATTTTTCATATTGTATTTCATATTTTTCATATTGTCATTTTACCAAGCCCAAGGTAACTCGGCTCTTATTTGCTCTATCAACTCGACATTTAAAATCCTTTTGAATTCATCAAATGTCACTAAGATGTCGGAGATTTTTGATTTATTTCTTAGCACTGGAAATTACTATTTTCAGAGAGTAACCGTTGTTAGTCTTCACAAATTGAACTTAAATAACACATTACGACAAATAATTTAACAGAAACATAAGATATTCATACAAATATTTACTTATATTTTTGTAGTAATATTTATCTCTCCCTTTTCTATATTTGCTGCTGTCTGTTTCCCTACAATCATATTTGATATATATATATAATATATATATATATATATATATATATATATATAATGTAAAATGATATTCTCATTTTATATATTTTTCTTCTCTCAAAAGGCATACGAAACAAAATCTTTTAAACATATATACTACTGTTTCAATCAGTATTAATGATTAAGCGTATTATTTCTTTAAATTCTAATTTCATATTTTTGTTATTTATTGGCTGATTTTTTCCATCAACGAATCATCAATACCTTCGTTCTCGGAAAAAATCAGATTCTTCAAACTCAATTCAAACTCGAAATCTGTTCGACTGCTTTAAATGATTTTACTCTACAATGAGTATATATAAAAATACTTTTAAGTTAATAATCATTTAATTTTCATAAATTGCTCAGTATAATTTTCTCTGCAATATCATGAATTCCCTAATTTCAGCATAAAATAATTGATCTACCTTGTTTTTTTTATTTTTTTAAATTTTTTTTATTACTCTTATTGAAATTCATACTTAGAGAAATGTGCAATTACAAAAATGCCATACTTCTTAAGCATTATTCTCGGTATACATTATTAGTTGATTTAAAATGATTACTTTAACTGTCTTGATATTTTACTAGTAACTTGTGTGCATCAAATAATCGAAGAATTTAATGTCTCACCACACGAAAACATTAACATTTCAAATGTTAAATAAGAAATTTAAGAACTCAAATGATGATTTCGTTACTTGGCTGTGGTTCAAGTTTGCTAGATGATTGCTTAAGCTTAACATCTTTTATGAAAGAAAAGTAATTGAAAACAGAAATGGAACACAGATGTTGAAAAGTTTTGGTATAATTTAATTTTTTTGAATTAACACCAAAGGAAATGTTTCGTATATTTAAACTAATTTATTTTGTTAGTATCTTTCATAAACAATTAATTTAGAATTTTTTATTATATTGGGTATGATGTAATCTTTAATTTTCTAACTGCATATTTCCTACTGTATTATAGTATATATATATATATATATATATATATATATATATATATATATATATATATATATATTAATCAGAATTTTTTGCATTTTTATGTATTATTAATGGTGACTATAGATTAATATTACATTTTTTTTCCTGCAAATAAATTTGGATTTTCAAGGAATTCAAGAAATAACTTTGCTTTGTTTATTATTTTGCACTAGATGGAGCCACTAAATATTTTTTATAGTAGAAAGAAAACTTTTAAAATTAATTTAACATATTTAATTATTATTTTTAATATTTTAATAGTTCATGATTCCCCCCTATTTTCATTATTTGTGCAATTTTGATAGAAAAATTAGTTACTTGCACTCACGTGATTGTATCTTATAATTCATATTTTTTTAAACAGTCAACTATATAACGAAAACAAAATTAATGTTCTTACAATTTTTTTTTATAAGAAAATGAACTAATATATCATAAATGAAATGTCTTTATCATCCATGAAAAATTTTTTTACAGGATAAATGTGGAAAAGAAACAAGAAGGAATTTTATTTTAGTATTATATATTAATTTTTGTTAGAATTTTTAATACTCCTTAAGTGCTTAATACTTAAGTGCAATACTCTAAATTAAGTTGAACAATACCATGTATATCGGATTCCTTAGAAAGATTTTACTATTCAAAAACTTTATTTTTCTCTAAAAGCATAAAGTGTAACAGATGTTATTGAAATACAAGGTTTGTTATAGCTGGATAGCTTATGAATTTTCGATATCCTCGAAATTGTAAGAGCTTGTTCAATTAATCCTAGTGTGCAAAAAATGACTATCGAGTGAAAAATTAACCAAGTTTGTAAATCTCAATTATTTAGGAAATTTGGTTTTAAAAAATGATAGATATAAAAAATTTGCTTATGCAAAACTACGAAAGTTTTGTAATTAATATCAATATTATTAATATCAATATTTAGGAATTAATATCAATATTTAGGAAATTTGGTTTAAAAAAAATGATAGCTATAAAAATTTGCTTATGCAAAACTACGAAAGCTTCCTAATTAATATTAATATTATTAATATTTGGGAATTAATATCAATATTTAGGAAATTTGGTTAAAATAATGATAGCTATAAAAAATTTGCTTATGTAAAACTACGAAGACTTCGTAATTAATATCAATATTATTAATATCAATATTATTAATATCAATATTTAGGAATTAATATCAATATTTAGGAAATGTGGTTTAAAAAAATGATAGCTATAAAAAATTTGCTTATGCAAAACTACAAAGGCTTCCTAATTAATATCAATATTATTAATATTTAGGAAATTTGGTTTAAAAAAATGATAGCTATAAAAAATTTGCTTATGCAAAACTACGAAGGCTTCCTAATTAATACCATTATTAATATCAATATTTAGGAATTAATATCAATATTTAGGAAATTTGGTTTAAAAAAATGATAGCTATAAAAAATTTGGTTATGCAAAACTACGAAGGCTTCATAATTAATATCAATATTAATCAAGCAATAGTATAGAAATGAGAACACATAGATTGCAAGTATCGGCTAAGAACCATACAGAACATACTAAAAAAAAAATGAATACTAAAAATTTTATGCTTGTAAATTACAAATGAATAATGTGTGGCCTTTTATCTCTTAAGATAAGCTGCTTTACATAAATCATTTCCTTATATTCAATAAAATGTGCTTTTTCGAAAACTTTACATGTGCAAGAAGTTTAATAATTTGAAATCGAATTCTTTGGAATATAAATTTTATTCCATACATGTTCATAAAATAATTCTACGCGAAAAAAGTATTAAGTCAGTTTAAACTTGAAAATGTTTTTGGACTGAAATCAATTTTATTATTTCCAAACACTGAAAGAATATACTTCACAAAACTCGTACTATAACTACGCTATACAAAAACTTGAGACTAATTAGTTCCCATTATAAATAGGAAAGGGACTTTGCTTTTAAATCAAATTTGGCATGAGGTATGGCAAATTTGAAATGTATGCAATTTAAGCAATTTTTTTAAAATTGAGATTTAAGTATTTGTAGTGTAAAAAAAAAAGTGATAATTTTTTTAAATGTTTAATCGCAGTTGAAAATTACAGTGAAAAGCTTTTTAATGTGTCAAACAGTTTGGTAAAATAGACTTTTTGGCAAGCAATTTAACTTAAATGAAAAAAAATCATACTTATATAGTGAAATATTTATTTGAAATGCATATTTAAACGACTAAGTTTCTAAGAACTGAAATTTTACTTATTACAAAAAGTTTCATTTTAACTTGAATTGAAATTAACTGTAAATTATAAAACAAGTTTAAATATTTTACAAAGTAACGTATAGATTATTTACACTGGAATAATTTCTCAATACTTGAAAATAAAGCAAATTTTTGTTATAACTTGTACTAATGGTGCAGCATGTTTAATAAATTTAACAAGTTAAAATTGCATTAATACATTAGAAAATAGAAGTAAATTTATAATAGATAAATACATTCAATGTAAGTTTCAGTTATTTATTGCAATTGCTGGATTTTAAATTACTATAATGACGATTGAACCAAATACTAGATTAAAGAGTACAAGTTTTTATTGATAAAATAAAATCAACGTCAAATTAATAGTTATGCGTCAGGAACAAGATTTATTCAAATCTGTCAAAAAGGCTGCGATTATAAAAGAAAATTAAGCTAAAAGTTAAAACACAAAACCAACTAAAATTATTATATACAATCAAATTGCAGTACAGATTATACTTTGAGTTGTGACTAATTCTCCTTGACACCAAAAATACTGAAGTAAATTTTAAAATGCGAAGCAAAGATTAGATGCGAAGCACAAAATTCGAAGCACAGGTTGAAAACTTCGAGTTAATTTTAGTTAATTTTGACAACTTAGCTTTGATTATTTTTGCAATTTCAATTTTCAATTTTAAAATATTCATTATTCTCTTCTCGGTTTGCTCCTCACATTTTTCCAACAAGATAACGCAATCTTTTCTCAGTGAAACCAATTCCCAAAGCACAGTTAAAACCTCTGTGAGATAGAAGTTGAGCTGCAATTGCAGTTCACTCTGCTTAACAGTAATGCAAATCTCGAGTACCATTCTTGTATTATAGATAAAGGGAATAATCAAGTCTTTTATAACATCATTTAAATTCTCTAAACTTTTGACGATCGATGTAGTTTCCATGTTTTGGATTTCTGGATCGTAAACTGGAAAGTTGAAACCTACTAAGTCGAACTTAAGGGATGATGTTTTAGATAGATTACTGAATATTGAACTTTCGGAGGAAATTACTGGATTGGATTGTTCTTTAGCATTTTGGGACTCATAAGATTGTGTTGAACATTCAGAACTTACAGTTCCTATAGAGGTTTCATTAGTAATGTTGCGTTCTCTACACTTAAAGAGAACTATTTCATCATCTAGTACATTAATTATTTGAATTTCTAAATCTTGAATTCCAATTTGGAAAGTGTTTCTCACGAATGCTAGTTTTCTTCCTTGAGGGGTAGAAAAACACTGATCTGACTGAGGCTCTAGAAGTTCAACTTCTGTTCCATTGAGGAAATCAACAAAATCCAGGAGGTCCTCCAGAAGTATACGAGATACTGGTAGAGTGATATATTTAATACTCAGAATATGCTTATAAGTATTTGAATTAAGGTAACAAGCATGCTTGAATTCCTCAAAGCTGAAAATACGCCTATATTGCTTTCTGATTTCCAGAGTTTTAGAAGAGTAAAAAAAGGAGTTATTTATATCTATATCTGATGATGCCGATGGAGATCTGTCTGTAACTAGAGTTTCTAAGGAGTCTGAAAGAGCTGACATTTTCTCCGAAGTCAATTCAGATTTTAAAGATGGTGTTGTAGAATATCCAGAAAACGATGTGGACCTAGGAGAGAAACTTTCCAGTGAAACTGATGAAGTGTAGTATTCTGAAGCTGAAGAAAGACGTTTAGAAAGAATTCTTTGAATTTCAGACGATTCCGACTCTTGTGATACAATGGATGAAACATCGCTATCAGATTCCTGATGTATAAGAATATTTGGAGACTTACAAGTTCTGTCAGAATGTCTCGAATACTTTGTTAAATTTTTCAGAAGGTTGGTAGAAAATTTGAGAGATTTTTCTAGGAGTAACTCATTTTCTCTCATTTTTTCCCTAATATTTTCAATTGCTGAACCAACAGAACTCTTTTGTAGAAGTTCGGAGGAAGAAGGAACAGTCTTGTTTTGATCTTTTACCTTATTAGTTTCTAGCATGGAAACATTGGATTCAGTGGCTTGTTCCAAAAGGTTCCCAAAAAGACCGTTTTCATCGTTGCAATTTTTATTCGAAGAAGTGTCTGAAATCTTATCATGTATTTTCTCAGAAGTAGTATCGAAGGTTTCAGATTTTGAAACCACTTGAAGTGGAAATGAGAATGGCTTTACAATTATATCCGAAGCATTGGAACAATTTTGGCTTTCTTCAGACATAGCTATATATGTAAAATTATTAAACTTATTAATTTTTCAAAAAAAAAATTACAGTAAAAGAGATATATTCTCGATTCTACCAAGTATTTTCGATTATAATTAAGTAGCTTTTTGAATGTTCAAATTTGCATAATCAAATACAAAATTCTTCATAAATGTTAGATATATTATAAACTTAAGTCTCTTTAAAGTTGTAAAATATTTCATTGTTAATGGCTTAATACCTTAACAACATATATAGGTCTTCAGAAATTTGTTTTGACACCAAATACGTCACTTATGTATCAGGTTTCAAAGTACAGAAAATATGTAGATATTTTCTATAGACGATGTATACACATAAGCTGGTGCATTTTTCTTTGCTTCCCTATTGGCTTAGAAGGAAAACGTTATTTTCTGGTACAGTAAGCCTTTCTTTGATATTCTAAGGCGCTGCTACACCAGATCAACTTTGGCAATATGTGGCAGTTGTTTGGTCTGTTGTATCCTAAGTAAACAATCAAAGTCTCTTTGAATCCATACAGAGGCGTGTTGCAGCAGTGATCTCCAACAATGGTGGCTACTAATTTTGTCAGGAATCACCCTTCACAAAAATCTATAAATTTAATCATTTGATACTTGGTCTCAACATGTTATCTACAAAATAAATTTTGTTGTGATATCTTTTGTCTTGCTATTTGGGAGGTCAGAAGTGAAAGTTTTAAATGGAGTATTAAAGATGTATGACTCAGAAGCTTAAAGAATAAAAATAACAAATTTGTAAAAACCAGAAGTATGAGGTAGTAAATGTTATTAAAAAAATTCCAATGTTTTTCAAATATATGACGAGAGATTTGACAGGGGAATTTCTCCCAGTAAAAAAATTCCAGATCTATATTACTTGAATTAAACAGAATTTCAACCGATAAAAACAAGACAGCAAATCAAAATGTATCTTACGCAGCTTATTCCTTATGTCCTTTCCTTGTGTGTGTGAATGAAGTATGAATGATGCCTACCCTATAAACGGGTCCCTATGGCATGTGTGAGGGTGCGATGGTGGCCCATCCCCTGTTATGCATCCGGGGCAACGCCTCGCGGCTAAGAGGTCGCTATGTCTGGCTGGTTCCTTGGTATTAGGGAACAATAGATTAATAGACTCTGTTTCGCTTGTAACTGTCTACAATCTGCCATTGGAGAAAAGTATATATATATATATATATATATATATATATATATATATATATATATATATATATATACTTTGACTTTTTATCTTGAATTCGAGACATTTAATGAGTTTGTTTGTTTGTCGCTCAAATGTCATTTTTTGCACACAAGGGCTAGTTAGACCGGGACCTACGGTTAAAAGCGGATTCCGAACCACTACAAACATCCATGCCCAAAGTGGGATTCGAACCCACGAATTGTTTAACCGAAGGTAAGAGTGCTAACTATTCGGCTGCCAGCTCGGCAGACATTTAATGAGAGATTAATTTTTTAAAAGTCCCCGAAAGACTGATGCCTTAAAGCAACGTAATCTTATTTGGAAAGAAGCAGTTTGATATGATTTAGCCGAATGCTTAAATACTAGATAATAATAATTCGCTTATATTTAAAATGGTGAATATAGAAAAATTATATTGAATATTTCGTTGCTGACTAATTTCTCTCTCACCCCCCTCTCTCTCTCGCAAGATTAATTTCTGCTCTTCTGGCAATTCCTTCATTAACTATATCAAGACTACACCGAAAAGCTTCGTGTTGAGAAAATCTGCAAATCTGGTGTTTTAGAGTCTCTACATTTAATTCACAGTTTCTAAAAAGGAGGATGGATAGCTTTATTATTGACTTTATTACCCAATCATAGCTTAGAATTACATCGAAATTGTCTTAGCAGTTTTGATTATTGGAATATAAAAAGGAATAGAAATGTTATGAACTTCAATTTTGAATCAAACTCTCCGTGCTTTTTAAATAATTGATTTTCAAATAAAAATTTTAAATAACTTAATCAAGGACATTAAACAAATAATCAGCAATTGGAAAATGCAAGTCTTTTTAAAATACATATATCAAATGTATATTTTCGAATACAATTTTATGCTTTTTAGTCTTAAGTTTTTAAAATTTAAAATCAGAGTTTGTTAAAATTCATCAGCACGTTTTTCTGACAAATATGAGATGAGTGATAAAATTTCAACATTTTCTAAAAGCAAACAATTCTAATTTATTCAATCATTTTCTTTAGTTCGTAAAGACTAATTAGAATGGAGTCTGGTATAAAATAGAAATTACTGCAAACATCCATATTCATGGTAAAAACCAAGTTCACTAAATTTTGAAATCAAAATCCTTTTAGAAAGTGGTAAGCTACTGGATATATATATATATATATGTATATATACTCGTATATATTTGTCTATTATTAAATAATTGCAGCAAAATACTTAATATATCATAACTTTGTTTTTAGAATAATTCTGTAAGATTTGGTACTAATATGACTGAGATTACACTAGCTTTTACTTCAACAATCTGTTGGTTCGATTCGAACTTAAGTCACATGTCATTGTGTTATGAAAAACAAGGTACAGTGAGTGTAAAAAGTATTCGTACAGGACAATTGCTTTAAAAGAGAAATCCGTTTATAAAAATTATAAACATAAATTTCATTTTTCAATCAATAATAAATATATAATAGAACATATTTTCACTAGTTTCATGTGAAATTTACATAAAATTAATTTTATACGTATATAAATATTTACAAAATTGTAACAATCCAACATCTTGGTGTACAAAAGTATTCGTACACTAAAAGAAATGCAAAATTTTTTTAGTTGCATTTTTTGATTGGTTTAGCCATTATAAGATGTATTTAATTGATGTCACCTTGTATGTTACTTACAAAGGTTCTTCTGTGGAAACTTTAATGTAGTGAGAAACTAGAAATTCTGTAATGGGTCGTAAAAGTAAAGAGACAAGTGTTTCGGAAAGAGAACTAATTTTAAAGCTCCATGAAAATGGTAAATCGCACAAGATTTCTAAACTGGTTAGTAGACGCCGTTTAAGTGTGCAGTCAATGAAAAAAATTTGCTGTCATTCTAACAGTTCAAAACAGTTCTCGTACTGGGCAAGCATGTCTATTGATATAATCTGACAGGCTGTTTCTGGTACGTTCATTAAAGAAGGATCCCAAAATAAGTGTTCCTACATTAGCAACACAACTAAAGAACATGTGAATAGCAGTCTACGTAAGTACTGTTCGAAATGCATGCAGAACTGAAGGTTTACATAGCCGTGTTGTGAGACTAAAACTCTTTGTTAGTGAGAAGAATCGGAAGCTGCTATTTTTTTTCGCCAAGCACTACGTTATGAAAGTCCAGATTTCTGGAAAAAAATTATCTTTACAGACGAAAGTAAATACAACAGATTTGGATCGGACGGGAGACGAATGGTATGGAGAAGGCGCAATACAGAAATGCATGCTAAGAATTTAGTGCCAACAGTGAAACATGGTGAAGTGTGCTTCTTTGGTGGGCAAATTACAGTGCAACAAAAATGGGCTTGAATGGTGATTACATTTTCATGCAGGATAACGACCCCAAGCACACAGTCCTAAACACAAGGCTCTTGGTGCTACATATAATACTCGAAAGTTCATGAAATTTCCTCCTCAATCGCTGGACCTCAACCCCATCGAGAATTTTTGGGATGTTCTCTTGATAAAAATTATTAGATCCAGACTTATTTCTAATAAAAATGATTTGGAATCTGCTCTTAATCAAGAATGAGACGCCATATATCAAGGTATTAGTTGAAATATAATGATTGTATATTGGCCAATATATGCATTATGTACGAATACTTTTTACACCACAAGATTTTGGATTGTTTCAGTTTTGTAAATATTTATTCATGTATAAATTTCACATGAAACTAGTGAAAATATGTTCTATTATATATTTCTAATTAATTAAAATGGAATTTGTGTTTATAATATTTATTAACGGATCTCTTTTAAATCAATTGTCGTACTGTACTAATAGTTTTTACACTCACTGTACATGTGTGAAATATTACATTTCTCACCAAATAAAATTTAACTTTCTGGTAATTTTTTTTTAATTAAGGTAATTTCTTTTTTTAGTTGGATGAAGATTCAAGAAATTCTTAGTAAAATTTAAAACTTAATCACAGCTTTTTATACATACCAGATTGATAGTTAAAAATTAGCCAACATTGATAGATTGGCTCGGATATCACTAGTGATTAAGGAGACAAAACCATAGATTTTAAATTCAGAAAGCTTGAAGCATTTGTAGAAATTTACAGACCATTAGTTTCGTATTTAGCATGATTTCATACAGATTCACAGTTTCTGTAAAAATTTTTCAGCAATTAACTAAGACGTATTTGAATAACTTAAAATCAATAACTTAATTATAAGTGATTAATTAATATTTATACCATATATAATTTAAAAATACATATTACTGTCGGTTAGTTTTATTAATTAGTAATCAAAGAACTATAAATGTAGCATTCAATAAAATATTGTTTAGTCTTCATATTTTCAGAGTTTCATACTTTTTAAAAATATTGAATGGAAGACAATTCATATTAATTTTTTAGCTATAAGATTGAATAATTGTGAATTAAAAATGGAATATAGTAATAAATATTTGTGTGTGTAAGCACACAGAATACTCAGATTTCTAAGATTTGAAACCTTAGTAATCTCTTAATTTCAAAATTTGTGGTTTAAAACATTCCACTTATCTATGGAAAATGTGTAATTAAAACCTTAAATAAAAGGAGCGATATTTAAATTTCATTAGAAAAAAGTTTAGAAATTAAAATTATAAAGATGGTACTCAAGATTAAAACTACAATTTAAATAGTGAAAAGTACAATTTGAATAAACATGAGCCAAATTCCAGTTAATTTATTTTGAATTATTATATAAGTGTAGGAAGAATTTGCCTGATTATATTGATCTAGTTTGAAAACTATAAATTCTAAAATTAGATTTTAAATTACTTACACTTTAGAAGAATTTCATGGAACCTAAATGTGGATATCCTTAAGAATGAAAATAAATCAAGCGTTAACTAAGACAAAATTTCGTAAAAAAAAGATTTTAATATCAAAAATCTAGGAAATTTGAGAATTTTGATCCTGAAAAAGAAATTAGGTATATGAAGGAATATATAATTGAAGCTTTTATTCAACAAATACGAAATTATTCATAAATTAATATATTTAGAGTTGGCATTTGAACTATAATACAATGGTTAATTATTGAATTAAATTTTCTAGCAGAAATAGGTCATCATTTTTTGGAAAAAATAGCGGTTAATAAAAACATTAAGTTTAATATTTAAAACAAAAATTAAAATGTAATTCACAGTAAAAGAGCTAATTAAATCTTTTGAATCAGAAGTACACATTTTAATCCCAAATTCAAACCAAAGTCTTATTTAAAAAATTTAAAACATTCACGCATTACAGTAATTAAATAGCAATGAATAGCAAAACTGCAATTTAATACGAACTGATGAAAATGTGCATTACTTTTTTTTTTTATACAAAATCTTAAATTCTACATTTGGCCATTAATTTCGCAAAAAATAAAATATTTTTAAATGGATAAGCCAGCTATTTAAAATTAACATACAGCATTGGATTTTTATTGTACTGTTTTCGTTATTTTAATTTTTATATATATATTGTAATTTAAGAGTATTTAGATATATTCCACTATTTAAATTAGCTGATTATTTTTTATAAAAAGTTTCGAACTCATTCATTAAATTTATAATGGCTATAAATCATGGGGGAAAAAATTTGTTCATACAAATGTTTTGTTGAGCAACTTGTAATGCTTTTAAATTGATATTAGAACATGGAAATAAAGTTCTTAATATAAAATAAAACCTCTAAAGTTTAATTTTTATCATGTTTAATGAATAAATATAAAAAATATTTTGTATCATTATCATAAAAACAATCATTGATGAAAGCAAACAAATTTATTAAAGTCAAATTTAACTTGCCTTAAATTTTTAAAATAGTTTCGGGGATGACTAATATTACAGTGTAAGATACTATACTATCCCAAATATTAAACATTTTACAAACACTCAAATTCAATTTAGAAAACAATTACCTCAATGTAAACAAATTATACAAAGCACTTTTTAGGTTGTTGAATATAACACTAGTTTTCACAAGGAATTTCAAAATGTGAAAATGTCAGATATTTGCTGTCCTTAAAAAATCCGAGTTTAATTTTAATAAATTCCTCAATGATTCCAGAAAAATCGTGGCTGCTTTAAATTTTATTCTTAAAATGTCTATGATTTTCACTTTCTCTAGTTCGTCGTCAGCTTTTGCAATTAGTGACACGCAATAGTCCCTCAGTTCGGCTAACCTGGTAAGTATACATTTAATTCCAGAAAGGTAATTTTCAATTTTAGATTCTATTTCTTGATGTTTTGACTCTAAGCAGACGTCTAGTACCATTCTTAGATCAGAAATGCAGCGAATCACATACTTCGCTATTTCATTATTTAAACTTCCCAGTTGCACAGGGATAGAGCTAACAGCTATTGATTGAATCTTTGAATCAAGGTTGGATAATCTTGAGCCTTCCAAGGGAGATATATCATCAGATTTGTTCAAAACATTAAATGGATCAGAAGTTTTTGATTCAGTGTCAGTACTTACTTTTTCAGAGTTCGGCTGTATCCCACAAAATGGAAGATGTTGCGTTGTTACTGTTTCCAGAGGATTCGATTTTTCACAATTTAAAGTGTTTTTCCAGATATAATTGTCAAATGCTTCTGAAACGGCAACAATTGTTTTCTTTTCGAGATTCTGTACACCAATTTCAAAACCTTCTCTCACAAATGCTAGCTGTCTTTCTTCAGAAGTAGCGATGCATAGGTTCGATTTCGGTTCCCGAAGTTCTATTTCTGTTCCATTTAGAAAATGTACAAAGTCGAGGATATCTTCCACAAGAAAACGAGAGAAAGGTAATGAAATGTATTTGATATCAAGGGTTTTTCTGTATGCATGGACCATGAGGTTAGAGGCATTGTGAAACATTTCAAAATCAAATAACTTCTTGTAGTGATCTCGTATTTTTTTAGTCGTTGACGAATAGAAAAATTCTTTGCTTTCAATCTCCTTTGACGATGTTTTTGTAACAGGAGTTAAACTACCGGCACTAGATATAGTCTCGGTATCTGTATCGCACGTTGAAGGACGTGATGTCTCATTATCAAGTTCAGAGGACTGATCGGTGGGAATATCTACAGAAATAGAAGAAGCAGAAGAAACTGTTCGGGATTCTCTTTGTTCATATATATTCTGAAGTTCTAATGGTAATTTTGAATGTTTTTCAGAATTACTTGATGAAGAATCGCCTGACGTTTGGCGCATAAACTTAATTGAATTCTCTATCCAGTTTTCCTCATATGCTTGAGCATGGTAAAATGGAACTAGAGGAGGGACTTCTAAGTTTTCATAACTGTTTTGAATTGCAAAGGATCCTGAATGTTCATCAGACATTTGGGATGATTCACTTGATGATTTTTGTCTCAAACACTTGTTGGCAATACGTCTGAATAATTCACCACGAGTTTGACAAAACCTATCTAAGAGTTCTTTATTTCTACGAATGTTCTCTTGGATATTTTCTATTGCAAGTAAGAAATCAGATTCAGTCACTGGGTGTTCGGATTCAGACTTAACAATCGTGTTCTCTTCAATTGTATCAACAGTTTCACCCAAATTTATATCTGACTGAAGACTTTCTTTAAATGACTCAGAAACTGACATATTTACATCAGCAAAACATCCCACACAAGCATTTGAGTTATTTCTGATAATTATTTCCTCTGAACAAGTTTCAAAATTTTTAAACATTGTCGTGCAGGCATCAGAAGTGACACAATCCAGTCTTTCAGATGCATAAATTTTAGAATTTTCTGTTGTAGACATGTTTTGATCTGAAGCCAAGTCTTTGTTGGATGTATGGACTTTTTTCTCCTCAGACATTTCAATTTATGTAAAAACTATCGCACCGTAAAATAAGCTCATAAAATAATATTCTGGGCTTAAAATAGAGCCTTTCCTTGTCAATTAGTCAATGTTTATAAATTTATAATTTACATAGTACTTACCAAAAGCTTTGCGTTTATACTACAGCCATATTTTAAGTAAAATTTGCTGATTAACATCTAACTTTCATATACGATGTGGTTTGTTTAAAAATCAAGTAAAAAGGCATAAGTATTGATTAATTTAAGGCATTTGATGACAATGACTAAATTCTTTTAATAGCATTTTTAATGTTTTGCTCTGTATTATCACAAACATTAAATGGATCAGCTTTAACGAGGTATTAATTTAATATTGTTATTTATTATAGTAATTTTGATAAATGATGCTCTATTTATTAAGTTTTTTGATAAAAATGAAAGTAAAATATATTTCTCCGGATTCCTTTTCCTAGATGATTGTGCCAAATCAGCAGCTGAATAAATAAGCCTTCAGTTCGTCACTATGAGAATTTCATTCTCACTTCACTCGTGTATATTTGTAGTAATTCTGAATCAAATTTAGATTTTAGGTGAGAAGACAATTCGCTGTTATGCCTAAGAAAACAAATGAACAACGATAAAAAAGCAAATGAAATATCAAGTCGTTATTTTTGATCTGAATTTCAGTAACTGCAAATATAGTTTCTTGGTGTATTTTATTTATATTTTTATTCTACGCCGTTCATTGCCATCTGTACCATCAGTCTAATAAAGTGACAATGAAGCATAAAAGGAGATAAAATTTACATCCATAGAGGTGTCTTTAAAACAATGGGGGTAATGTCTAAGGTGATCACAATCTATTTTCCTGGTGGCACATAAGGCAACAAATACCTTTACTTTAATAAAATATAAATGATTCAGAGAATAGTCATGTCTGGTAAGTGAATGATAGCGAGCAACTACAACAGATCGAGGAGTTGGAGAATCTACTACACTGCCGGTCACAGTAAATGTAACAGCCAGAAGGAAGCATGCAAGTAACATGAAATTGATAACATGCATTCCTGGAGGTGAGACATGCAAAAGATTATAATTTCAGCGCAGTCGCGCATCACACGCGACGGTGGCGTCACTTCAAAGCGCTATTTAAGGCTGAGGTTTCAACGATTTAAAATTCGTCAATTTTGTTTTTCTTGTGGTTTTGTTTTTAAAACTGAATTATACCTCGTACAAAACAGTGATAATTTTTAAATCAAATATTCAAGTTTGACAGAGGAAGGATAGTGGCCTACTGGGATTGTGGATTAATTTCCAGGAAGTCGTGTTGACGAAACGAAACAACTGTAATGTGGATATACGATCATTGGATTTGGACAGACCGACGTGTTGATCGTATCCCTTTCAGTGAACCACTTGACATGATGACAGACAAATTGTACGCATGACTGTGACGGGATAGCTCAGCCACATTATGAACAATCGCACAGCATATTCAGTTTATCATCCAGTGTCTGAGCGTACCATTGACACCGTTTGCAGCAGATTAGTCTGTCTGCAAGACGTCCATTGCTTCGTATACACTTGACGCAGAACTATAAATGTCTCTGCCTCCAAAGGTGCGATTAAAGAAGGATGTGGATGGCAAAATGGAAAGAAATTGTCTTTATTGATGAGCCACTCTTCTGTCTGCAACACCATGATGGCTGTATTCGTGTCTGAAGCCACTGTAGAGACGAGGACGATGATCAGCTGCGTTATACACCACCACACTGGTCCGGTATTGGGTATTATGGTATGGGGCAATATTGGATATTACTCTCGCACTCCTATAGTACACATTTTTGGTACTTTAAACAGCCAGAGCTACATCTCCGAGGTGTTTGAGCCAGTTGTCCTTCCTTAACTTCAGGACGTGCTCATAGTCATATTTCAACCAGATAATGCGTGACCACACGTAGCACACATTTTCCAACTGTTCTTCGTCAATTGCCAGATTGAATTGTTTTCCTGTTCGTTTCACTTTCTGGATGTTTCGCCGACAGAAAACATGTGGTCCATGGTTACTCAACTATTTACCCAAATAATATCGCCAGCAACCACAGCAGATAAACTTTGGCTACGTGTGGAAGCTGCTTGATCTGGTGTGCTCGAAGATTACATTTACTATCTCTTTGAATCATTGCCGAGATGTATGCCAGTGATCTCCAATGATGGTGGTTACTCTGGCTACTGATATTAGCAGGAGCCATACTTCACATAAATCTATAAATTTAATTAATTAACGTGATCAACATGTTATCTACAAAACAAATTCTATTATGATGTATCTTGTCTTACTCGATGTTATAATTTGGGTGGTTAACTGTGTTTATTAGCAAGAGCATCCTGGTTCTCTAATGTCAGCAGGCTGAAAACACGGTTAAATGGCGGTGGGAAAGCTTGGCGGTTGGGTGTAGTAATTTTGTATGTGTCATAAGAAACATGAACAGTTGAAACGAAATGGTTCCAAATATGCGTGGAGTTCCATTTCAACAATAGGGATTGACTTGGCCCTATCATTGATTAAACACAATATGCTGTTTTGGTAGAGTTTTTAAATCTATTTTTATTTTAATAAAGGGAGTTATAAGAACACCATTTCCATATTCAAACACATGAGACGTATAGGATGTGACAATACGTCTTGAATTGAGCCTCATATGATACTAGTTAATTTCTTTACCAACTTACTTCTCAAGTATCCCCTATCAACAGTTGAATTTAAGTGTTTCTTCTCTATTAATTTAGTATTTAAGGCAATACTGAAATAAACAGTGTCAAATATCTAAGACATATGTTTTTTTTTTTATTAGAATGAAGTTGAATGTCATGAAGTTTTCCATTGAGAGAAAACAATTCGCAGGTTGTCTATGTTAGTATTAATGGATACATTTTCTTCATGAGACCAAATATGAAGCATATGTAAATCCTGTTGATGCATCACAATCCAAGCCAGAAATATCAGGTCTCCTAGTGCACATTATCAAGTCATCATAAACAACAAAATATTTGTTCCAGGAACCGATTTTTTATCACATTTTTTATAAATGTATTTCATATCAGTGGGATACACCCATTGAGTGTCCCATTATATAAATAGCAAGCACTTCCATCAAGGTATTGCAAAATAGTTGCAATATCCGAATTAAACTGGCATTGGAAATAAAATAATAAAAGCACTTTATGACAGAAGTGTACTTTGGATGCTGCAGCCCAAAATTTTAAGGCGTTTTGTTTTCGTCAAAATAGCAACAGATTCTACACCTTTTATTATTTACAATCGGCATTCGTAGCGAGAACCTGTTAAAATTATGCAGGATTAAGTGTTACTCTATTTATGCTGTTTGTAGATTTGGAAAATATCACAGAAGTTTAAAAGCTTAGATCTTCCCGAATAAGGATACAAAATTGTCATTAATTGACAGAGACAGCTTAACGTAAACGTAATGAATCAAACAAATGAGTATTTTTCAGAATTGTAAAATACAATAGACTTAGTTATAGATGTAGAGAATAAATATGTATTCAAAACTTTTCCTTAATTTTTAAATTTAATTAAAATGTTCAATAAACTTAATGCTATCCTAATTAACATATGCATTCTAAACTATATTATTCCTTTTTTTTAACTTATTATAAACTAATATATCTCATATAATTGAAAATTATAAGAAAAAACTTTTGAGTACAACAATCTTTCTGAAGTACAACAAGAAAGCTTAGTTTCAAATTTCACGATCAAAAACAGTGAAAAATGTATTTTCAAGGAAAATATTTCTTTTAATTGTAGATATTCATTTATAATGATTTTAGTTAGCAGCAAATATTTTTGCACGCATTAATACAAATGTTTTTAGATTTATAAAAGTATATAAAAATAATGACAAAAAAGAATATTAATGGAAATGTAAAAGTGAGAAAAATGAATCCAAGTTGTTACTATAAAATTAAAAATATTTGTTTATTATCAAATAATAATAAGATAATTTAGCAATTTTTTGAAAAAAAAACATTTTGATTTTTTTCAAAAGTGAAGACGAAATTTTATAGTTAAAAGTAGCAAAATAAAAACTATAATTTTAATGTAATTTTAAAACAGGGAAGAACGATTGTTTTTATTTATCTTTAAAAATACATAATTTCTAACATACACCATTTATGTAAAGTATATGAACATATTTATTAATGCATATGCATTTATATGAATATAATCTGATTATTCCATAGCAAAATTAATATTGTTGCTTTGATCTCATTCTTATATTCAATATATTATTATATGCGGTAGCATTCGAGAAGTTTGCAGACAAAACTTTGAATGCTTTTCAATTTAGAGAATTTAAAATCAAACAATTAATGTGCTTGTCGCGTGTGAAATATTATCTTTGCGTGGAAAAACAATAATCGCGAAACGGAAGAAAGGTTGCAAAACTACTGTAAAGTTCTTGCTCATTACATAAATCACATATTATTTACTGAATTTTATTATGGTGCTAGAAGCACAATGGATAAACGTTCTGGATGTAAAATTGAAATTTCGAGTAAAATAAGGGTAAAAAAAAAGTTTACCAAATTAAGTTAGAAAATCGTATTGTAAAATCATAAAAATGTATGACAAAAAGGGCATGAACATTCCCATTTTCAAACTGATTGAAATACTTATGTATTCCTAAGCATTTAGAAATACATAAAATATTCAATTATAAATAGTGGGTGTTATTTAAATTTATGGTTTTACATTATTAGTTAATTAAAAGATAATGCAGTGCCATTTTTCTCTCTGCGGAACGTTTTTTGCAAAATAAAAATTTTATGATTTATGTTTTTATTTCACTGAAGGATATACAATGCTATAATCTCTTAGTGGTAAGATTTTTGCAAAATAATAAAATCTTATGATTTCCGATAGAAAATGCTAGATTTTTTACAATCATTTAAAAAATTTTCTTGTTGCCGTTTATAAATGTTATGGTTATCAATAGATATCTTCATTATTCATATATTTTTTAATTTTGATGATTTTAATGTTGTATTCGTAATTTGAATTTATTGAAATACCATAAGAAAAATTGTTATTTTTTGAAAATTATTATTAAGTTTGATGATACCATTTACGTGAAAAACTTAATAGAAGCTAAATGGTTAATTATTATTTGGGATTATTTTGAACAAATGTCAAAATAATTGTTTTTATAAAAATAAAATAACCGTATGCATCTTTATATAATAATTTCCATTCCAAAATTGCTTTTAAAATCAAAATTTAAAAATGCGACATGCCTTAAAACATATTTGTTTTTAAAATAATTCCAAAATTTGAAAAATGCATTTTTCGCTCATAAGTTACTGGCAAGTTCATTTCGGTTTCTATTTTCTTTTATTTTTTCTTATTTTAATTATTTTATTATTATTCTATTTGCAACTAAGTTTAATCTGTTTTCGTACTCTCATTTTTCATTCTGCCTATTTTTTTTTAAAGTTTAATGTTGAGATTAAGCGTTAAATACATTTCGTTATCTTATTTTCGGATTGTAAGTTTTATCTAACATTACACTTAATCATTAACAAGCCGCAGTAAATCACTGAAAAGAAATTTGGGATCAGCAATAGCTTGTGCGTGTGTGAGAGAAGGGCTCGCTCATGTTTTTAAAGTATTGACTTTGATGAAGTTACCAAAGATGATCAAAATATGAATGCCTGGGTAAATGTTGCATATGATGTTAAAACTCTAATTAATATGGGTAAAAATTTGAAGCAGAAGGTGCCAATTTAAGTGCTGTCGCTTTATGAATCAGAAATGCAAACTTGAAAATGCAAACTGGCAATTTCATTGAACAGCTCAAGCGAGCTCCAGTGGCTCATAAGCTTCACGTCGCTTTCCGTTAAGATCAGCAAAGGGAAGTATCATTTGCCGTGAGCAATGATTGTGAGGGTGATCACGCACCCTCCCTCACTGAGTTGCGGGAATTTAGTGGGTTCTAGATGTGTCCATGTTAATATGTGACATCCAAGGTCCTTCCTGTAGTGTGACAAGCGGATTCCAACTCAGGTGTGTCCTCGTCATCCGATCGTGGTTCAAAAATAGGAGGTTCTTAGTGAGGAGGGAGTATTTCAAACCCATTAACGTAAGGTACAATCCATGGCTCGCCTGCATAGTTATGAATGTATGAACAGCTTAACAACATTGGGTAGCTTAGAACAAATGCATGTAATAAATAAAGATTAGTACATTGAAATTATATAAGTGCATCTTAAACCACATTTTAGCATTGATTTAAATAATGCTGGCACTTATGATAGCTCGTTTATTTTTAACTTTTTATTTTTTAACTTTCGTAAACATTAAATAATTAAAAACAAACTGGTTATTCAAAATATTTTACATTTCTTTAACAAAATCAATATGCGAATGATAGATATTGAGTGAAATAATTGAATTGGGTTTGAAAAGGGTTGATAGAAACAAACTGGACAAAAATATTTTCATGCTGCATTTTTTTATTTTTAATACTATTCTAGAATAAAATAACCTATGTTTTTTGATGAATTTTTACGAAATGCAGATTCTTATAACAAATGACAGTGAAAAAAATATTCACATTTTACAAAATCTACTGCTTAATTAATTGTAATATTTTCTATCGATACCCCTTATTTTTGAACAATTATTTTGTTTATATATATATATATATATATATATATATATATATATATATTATTATTATTAAAGTGCTATAGAATAACATAAGCTTGGAAAATATAATAAATGATTCATAATTAAAGTTTACTGTTGTTCAAAAATAAAATAAAATAAAATTTTTATTTATTACCCTAAACGTAAAACAAAAAATTTTATAATTCCTTAGAATTTTTCATGAGGAATGCAATAGAATAATTTCGTTTGGAATGAGATGTAATAGAGTTTATACTTATTTTATTTACACTTTTAGAAAGTAGATTTTATATACCAACTTTATCTTTCCATTTAATTTTCTATTAAACTTTATTCTTCTTAGGGTGACAATATGGGGTGCGCTACTCCACTTTTCCATACTGAGCATATTCGGTGTGGAGTCCGACTGCTTCAGTACACACTTGCCATAGGAACCCGTTTATAGGGTAGGCAACCATTCACACCTCATTCATACACAGAAAGGAAAAAGACAGGATAGATAGAGAGAGAAAGTACATACATACACGAACCGGGATTCGAACCTAGGACCTCCCTATCCATAGTCAGGCATTTTGACCACTAGACAGGATGGTCAGCATCTCAATTTATTGTGTTAGCTAAAGTGTGGAAAACATTGCAAACATGTTATTGTATAAAAATTAATTATTTTATTTAACATTTTTCATTTATTTAATATTAATTTAATAATTTATAATTTTATATAATAAATAAAAAAATTATAAATAAGTAATATAAAATTAATTAAATAATAATAACAACAAAAAATTAATTTTTTATATAATTTGTGCGTTAGATTACTATTACTATATTACAATTACTGCGTTACATCATTATTGTTATTATAAGTACAGATAATATATTCAATGTGTGGCGAACAATATTATCTCCATAAAATGTAAAACTTTGACGAGACTATAATAATCTATTAAATTTGATTTGAATGTAGAAATTTGGCGGCAACAGTAACTAAAATTTATATCAATATTAGTTTATATTATATACATACCTTTATCTATCTATCTATCGAGATCTATATCTATCTATCTATATACATACATACATACATACATACATACATACATACATACATACATACATACATACATATATATATATATATATATATATATATATATATATATGTATGTATGTATATGTATATATATGTATGTATATGAATATATGTATATATATATATATATACATATATATAATGTAATTCAAAATTTTGAGAGATATCATTTAAAAAACATTAATTTTCTTTACATTGAATTAAAAATTTCTTTATTCTTCTTACGTGGGATAACATTTTTTTTAATCACTCTTTATTAATTTCATAATTTTTTATTTCCTTTCTCTTTCGGTCTCCAATAGTTTAGAGTTCTTACAGTGCAGAGTAGTAATAGTATCAATTTCAATAGACAAATATTATTTTCTAGTAAAGATATCGAATTTCAGTAGATAAAAATGGTTATGATGTCAGGCTTGCTATTTGAGAAAATAATTTCGGAAGATATGTTTTCCCAAGACGTGCGAAACAATGTTATTGTAACGATTCCAATATTGAAGTTAATACCAATTTCAGTATATAATAATAATAATTTCAGATAATGAATTTAAGGGTTTTAATTGTTACAGGTAATAAATAACATGAAAATCACGAATTGTTTGCTCAAAAATTATTATAATAATACTTATTTTGTGAGAAATTATAAATATTATTCATTAATAATTGTTATGATTTTACACCTGTTCGATATTTTGTCAATATTGTTTTACTTTTTATGAGCACAATACTTTTAGTTTCTTTCTTAAAAGGATTTCATGAGAAGTTATTAATTTACTCATTAATAATTGTTATGATTTTTACACATGTTCAATATTTTGTCAATATTGTGTTTTAACTTTTCAATAAAAACAACTACTTTTAGTTTCTTTCTTAAAAGGATATACTTCGACTCAATGATTTTTTAAAGTAATTTTCAGTATTTGTATAAATTTATTTCTTTTAAGAATCTTTTAAATAATGTACCCATGAGCAAATCACTTATTTAATTTATCTGGATTAACTGAATTTGGAGTATTTAATACTCTTGTGTGACATCATGTATTTTAATGTATACCATTATAAAATATATACTTTTATGAAATTAGAAGGGATAAAATGTAAAATAACTTTTCTTTTTTTCAATTTATTGATTGTCGTATAATAAGTATTAATCTCAGTATAAAGTGAGATATTTTTACATTCGTAAGTGAAAGGAAATGAGAAAATACTGGAAAATTTTGTATAGCATAATTCTAATTATTCACAAACCACCAGTATTAATTTATCAATATTTTTCACTTATCCATTTTCGATTCTTCTCATAATTGATAAATGTGATCAGCTTTCAATCTAGAAGCTAATTAGTTCTCTTGTGGATGCAGTCGGAAACATTTCCATCAATTTTATCTCTCATGTATTCTTCTTTAAGAAAAAATCTTCCTACCAAAATTATTTCAATTTTACTAACACTACTTGTTCATTAGCACCTTCTCAAAAGTTTATTTTACATTACAAAAACATTATTATCAATTTTTATATTCGTAAAACAGTTACTTGAATATCAATTAAATATGTATACATAACATTGCAAAATTTAAAAAAAAAATACTAAATGTAGATTTTTGGAGAAAATTTTCTTCTCATAACCTGAATCTAGCAGTGGACGGTAAAAACACTGCATAAAAGCGGAATAAAAAAAAAGGCGAACACAAAAATAAAAGCATAATAAAAACAGAAAGATAAACTTCCCATTATTAAAAAAAACAGATATTTCATGTACTCTAAATATGTATTTCGTTTCCTAATAAATGTTATATATTACTTATTAAAAATTATATGTCACTTTAACTTATATTTGAGTTAAAACAAATTAAACTGTTTCATTGTATAAAGAATTGGTACTCACAGGTGCTATAAAACATTTTTATTGAACTTGAGAGAAGAAGTAGCGAAGAAATCTGATTAATTTTAAGCAAGCAGTACACACATTGTGAACTGTAATCCTTAATTAGAAATCAGTAGATGCAGGACACATGTTGAGTTATGTGCATACCATTGATATTATACATATTCGATCAATCTATATTTAGATATACATTAAGTGTAAGCTATAAGCACTAATAGCATAATAGTGAAATTTCGTATCGTCATCTTCGGGCGAGAAGAGTTTTCTATAAGGCAATCAAAATATGTGATTTAATTATAAAATATTACTTATTAAGTACTATATAAGTTATAGAAATTAAAATTGTGTATGTCGAAATCTATATTGTACTTTTGAAGTCATTGAAAATTATTGGATATTTAAATGCAAAATTAATGATTAGTGTTAAAGTATTAACTTTTTTCATTATCTATTTTACCAAGATTATTCATTAAATAATGTTTGTAAAATAGGAAACTTGTTTAGTCAATTTGTATTGAGACAGATCATTTTTGGTTAACTTTTTAGGATTTTGAATGAATTTATGTAAGTTAGTTTGAGCTTCTGATTACAAATAGTACTTTTTATTGGTTCCATATAAATTGTCAAAATTTTAATAATAATTTGGTTGATATATGCTTATTTAAGTTTAATAAAAAAGTTTTGTGCTTAAAATGCTGACAAATGTTGGTGTTTGTAGTTCATGTATAAAACAAATTTTTATTTTTTTATATTTTTTAGAAGATTTTTTTAACTATCCACAAACAAAATACTATTGTTGTTTTGAGTAGAATAACGTAAAATGAATAAATATTGCACATTACTATATATATGAATTTGTTTTGCATTATATATTTTAGATTATGGGATGAATTATACATTTTATATATTTTAGGTTATGTGTAGGGTGTAATTTATGCAATTTCGAAGGAGTATCAAAATTGTAAAACTTTTAGTTTAAAATCATGAAAAACGTTTTATTAGATATCTAGATTAAATTTTATCAAATGATTGTATAAGTATGGATGAAATCATATTCCATTTAACAGTGTAATTTTCTTTAATGTTTTATTTTTGATCTTTCAATAATTTGTAAAGTTTTTTGATATTTTTAACATTCGAAATTAATATCAGTATTTTAGTTTTAATTTTTTGAGTATTTATTCATACTTAATTTAGCATAGTAAGTTTTTATGTAGTTTATAGTAAAATTTTAACTTATTTAGTCATTATATACCAGTTAATTTTCAATTTTCGTAGCGATTTAAAACAACCTTAAATATTTATCTTTAAATCATTTTTGATGGAAATTACCAATTGAGCTACGATTATGAAGAATTAGTCCAAATATTTGCATCATAAACAGCAACAGTTTGTTTGAAATTCAGACCTCAAGAGAAAAAGCTTATTTAAAGTTTAATAATCTTGTCCTCTTGTAAGAATAGAGTACAGATTTAATTTATTTAAAGATCTAACCATCAACATCAAATTTTGTTTCTAGTATAAAACATATTATTTTCATTCGAATGTTAGAAATAAATTCCATTTTTATAAAAAAAAAAGATATAGACTTCTCCCTTTACGCTATTTTATCATTCATATAATAAAAGGAAGGAAGATTCATATAATAAAAGGAAGGTTGAAGGAGGGCTATTTAGAGCTGCTTCAAATGGCAGAATTAAATACTTCGTAAGTTCTTTCTCGAAAGGTAATAATATCCTCCAAGTCCTACTTTAAATTTACTTTCCAAGTCAATTTTCAAATCTTTTCTTTATCCATATCCTTATTTAATTGAAACGGTATTGGCACAGGTGTCAAAATACGACTTCTATTATTTTTGTTTCTTCCAAGAACATCAGACGTGAATACGTTTTTACTTGATCCAGGGAGTAAGAAGTTAGATTACTGACTGAAAATACATTTTTTCTATTTTCAGTTAATCGAAGCGAAAAATATTTGGTTATTTTTCATAATTAAAAATGTTCATATATTTATAGATGAATATCGTTTTCTACTTATTATTTGACTCCGATTTTCTGAGAGACGAAATGAAATTTACACATTTTTATCAGTTTTAAATACATTCATCAGATCCCATATCAGTTTTATTTCTATCAAAATGATTTTTTTAATTAAATACGAATGCTAATTATTAAAAGATTTTTTATTTAACGAATAAAAACAAAGGACAAACAAGATTTAATTTGATAAATAAAATATATTTGCTAAATATAAAGCTAATAGGAAAAATATAAAATGTTACATTATAATATAAAAATGTAGGTAAAAAAGAAAAATATGCATGCAAAAGTAAAGCAGCATAAAATATCAGCTATTTGTTTGTCGGAAGTCAAATTGTGTAGATTTATTCTAAAAAATATACAAGCCATATTTGCGAATAAAGTAAAAATAGAAAATCTAGTAATATTACTGTTGAAAATTAGTTAAGATAACATAATTTTCAACTCAATTCTTGAAAATGTTTAAAGATCAGAAAATCATTGATATTTTTTTATCAATTTTAAATTTATTCATTAATTTAAAAATTTTAAATTCAAAAACTGTTTTCTTGAGAAAATATTTAAGATATTAACAAGTTTGGTAAAGTTAATGTAAAATTTACATAAAACTATATCATTACTGTATGTAAAATTTAAATAAAAAATTATATCAATAAAATAATAAATAAACTCAATTTTTTTTTAAGTTTGTCTAATGTCTGGAAAATACTATATCAAATAACATAAATAAAAAAGGATTTTCTTCAAAAATTAATTTGATCTCTTCTTGAATTTTTAATTTAAAGAAGCGTTAATGGAAAGACAAATGAAATTAAATAGAAAAAATTAATTTAATCTTTTAATGTCATAACTAATTTGCTGAAGCATTAAAATAAAAATAATATCATATCTTTTATCTTTACACTTTAGATTCAGGAAACTCATTTAATTAAACCCGATTTCTAATTTAAAAAACGGTGAAGCGTTTTATTCAACGTATTTCTTCATTGTTTCTTACAGTTTAATTTAAATAATTTGAATTCCTTCTTTACACTCAATTTTATTGTCGTTTTCACTTCTGATTAGTTAGTTATTTTATGACACATATTTTGATTTTATTTTTAAATTCTTTCATAGCAATTCACATAAAAATGTGAAGAACTTACATGTTTTGTTTTCAACAAATATGAATAAATATGTGATAGGTACCTTAATCGGGAGAAAAGACAATTTTAATCACCGTCTTGCTCAAAAATTATTATTATTAGGAGAAACTATTATTGATTTTAATAGTATCCAGCGTATGTATGTAATATATTATATAGACAATTCTTTTAATTTTTCTATTTTCATAAATAAGTTTTTAAAAAATGATTTTAATTTTTTTTATATTTATTTATAAAGAACAAAATGTAATATACTTTATGTGTTGTTACTCCTGAAATAAGGGAAAAGAAATATTTATTTATAAAATATTTTAATAAATTTGAATTAAATGAGTTAATTATTTCATAAAATAGTTTTCGTCTCATGGACTAGATCTATCTAAATTATGAATCATTCTTTTTTATGAAATGACTTGTACTTGACTGGTTATCTCATATATTTAGGTATAGAAATTTTTTTACTTATCTCATAAATAAATGAGGCAGATTATTATACTCATTTATTCAATTTTTATATTAGATGTAAAAATATAGCCTAGTTCTGAATTCTTTTTCTATCATTATTTTTTTTTAAATAAGATAAAATTAAGCTAATAATTATTTCAAGTCTAATGAAACATTCATGTGAAGGTAGTTAAGATACATACATCTCTCAACTCAAAAGTAACTGTAACTTTTGGATTCACCTTCAATTTCTTTAATAAAGTTTATGTAAAAAAAAACATTCAAGATGAAACAGAATGCCTCACATTGCTAATAAAGTAATCAGTGATAAGCAATTATATGCATATAAAAGTATAAAATAAGCTAGCTGTTAAGTCACACGTCTAGATAGTCACGTGGTAGTACGTACAAGGGCTGAGGTAGCATAGTGGTTAGGGTATCGACCTTTCAACCGGAAGGGTAGAGTTCTATTCGCAATGCCTCCAAAGACCCACCGAGTACATGCGATATATGCGCTCCTTAAATCTGTGGAATCGAGAGTCCTGTGGTTTGTCACTGAGCAGTTACCATGGGTGCAATGGTCTGTAGAAATTTATTCCCCCTTCAGATCAATGCAAAATTGAAAAAGTAGATCTTTTGGTGCTGCCATCTATCGGAGGTTTTGAAGAGCAAAAGTCGTACTTTCACCTTAATGGTGCTCTGATTAAACGAAAGACGCTTCCAATTGGCTTGAATTCGCGTAGCCAAGGCATAGCGAGCTTGGCTTGTTCAAGTGTCATTAGTAACAACAAAAGATAGACACGTAGATTTGCTATTTCAGTATCAAAATTTCTACAGTTTAAATGAGAAATTCAAATAAAGCCTTTTTCAAATGAAGTTTTTATATACATGAAAGATTATTTATTTATAGTTAAAATTATTTAAATTTGTACAATATAATCTCAACTAAGCATTCATTTATATTGTTGTTTTCTTCAAATTAATTTTTATTATTAAGAATCACACCAAAATAGTTGATGCATAACGGGATATTCCTGCTTTCACTATTGATTTCAGATCCTTGGAATACATCAAATATTGTTATATTGATAATATTCCTTAAGAATTCAGTGGCATCATTCAAGCAAAACTGCATATAATATTCGGTATTCTTAAAATTTTTTTTTTTTTTTTTTTTTTTTTTTTACATATTTAAAATATTAATGAATTTATAAGACTTCTTTCCTTCAAATATCGTAGGGAAATTTGTAATTTACAAAAAAAAAAAATAATAATTGACTTAAATAAATAGTTTTTAAAAGTTTCAGATAGTTTTTAGGAAAATATTTTGATATTATAACGATTGTTTCTTTGAAAACAAAATTTGTAACTTCTTAGATTCACACCATTTTAAATTACTTAATTTTTTATCGGTAACAAAATATTTATGATATTTTAAATTGGAATCATAAAAATATACTGCTATATTGTTGAATAATTTTTAATTTAACATAGATTTTTCTTTAAAGTTTAATTTCACATGACATGAATAATAAGTATAAATCCCCACCTACAAGTCTTCATGAAAAAATATAATATAATTTAAATTTTCTGTATTTATATTGGAACTATATTACTTTCAATTTAAAACTGAATATATACAAAAAAAACATAAATTACTTTTATAAATTTTGTACAATATGAAGTTTTTTTTACATAATTTAATTTTAAATTCATAATATTTGTATTTTTAATTTACATTTTTTTATTTCCTAATAAACATAAGAATATATTATATAAGAACATTTTTATTTATAGGGTTAGAAGCAGTTTAAATATTCACAGAAACTTTTCTCCGAAACTTTAAGGAAAAAGTTTAAAGATATGTTCCCCGGAAGAATTTGGAAACGTTGCAGAAAGAATTCAAAGTGCCATTGCTGTTTTTCGTGTAAAGAAAATTCAAAACATGAAAAATCGGTACAAGAAAAAACATTTTTTCCACTAAGAAGTTTTACATTTCTTTATATTTACACCAAAAATATATTAATTATGCTTATGAAACGAGAATTTTAATTCTAAAGGAAGAACATAACTTTTTTAAAATCATATATAAGTTTTAAAGGAATACAGGCACGAAAATATCTAATCCTGCCATTTTTTTGCATTATATATAATTATCTATTTTTATAAAATTTATTTTGATTTTCATTTATAAGAACTCTTTTTAATAATTTATCATAAATTTCAAAAAAATTTTTTGTTTTCCTCCATACCAAAATTAAAATGGATTTTAATACAATTCATTATAATTCAAAAGATTCGGAAATTTTTATAAATTTAAATCTTTAGATCGATTTTTTTATTATTATTTTGCATTAATTTTTGTGTGAATTATATTTTCGAATAATGAAAAGGACAAAGAGAAAATGCACAGTTCACATGTTTTGCAAATAGTAGTCGGAATTGTGATTGTTTATCACTGAAAACCATTTTATGACAGCACGTCTGCATATATCAAGCATCTTAAAGTTTAATATCATTTTTATTCTAGTGATAGGGAGATATGAAGACTAATGTATTAGATAAGGTTTTGATTTCATCATTTTACTTCAGTAGAAAATTAAAAGGTGATTGTGCTCAGTGTGCTTAGGCAGCAGAAATAGACAACTGGGGGCACATAAAATTGTTGATTCTATACTTCTAGATTTATAAGAATCATTTCACTTCAGTTGAAAATTAAAAGGTGATTGTGCTCAGTGTGCTTAGACAGCAGAAATAGACAACTGGGGACAAATAAAATAGTTGTGATTCTATACTTCTCTCTTTTAAAATCAAAATGAAAATTTGAGCTGGTGAAATTTCTTTGTGAGTTAATATCTCATTATTGCACAATGGTAAGTCAATACTTTTTCGAAAATAAACTCCTAAGATCTATTATTAGAAAATAGGCTACTGCATATATGCTCCTTTCTTGAAATGTTTGAGAGTGTTCTGGATTTCCTGTTTTGTGAAGCATTCGTATGTCCCAACAATAATGAAAAACATCATTCCGGAAGATGTACGTAGTGATGTGTAAGTGACTTATCATTCAAAAAGTTTTCAGATGTTAGGATATAAATTCCTTGAAGTAAATTAAATACACTAACAACAGAAAATTTAGAAATTGTCATCAGAATTGTAATTGATTGAAATGTCTAAGTCTTATGAGTTTTATATCTAAGATGCTATACAATTAACAAAAGTTTAGCTAAGAGAAGAATACACCCTACCACATAATGGATTCTAAGAGCACCACTGGGCATCTACAAGGGAAAAAAAGATTCTTGCCATTTTTACAGACCCCAAAGAACATAACCTACTGAAAGGATAGTCAATAGTTAGTCCGCGCAGTAATCCCCATCTAAATCCAGAACCTTCTGCTAACGTGTCTCTTTGTTGTGCAATCCCTTTCGGTATGACTCTGGAGTTTTGGAAGCAAAGAAGTCAATGAGTGCTTGGTAGAAGTCTGCTTCATCAATGGAGGATCTTCCACGAAAATGATTGAACAAGGAATGAAAGAGATGGTAATTTGATGATTCAATATCAGGTGAGTGAGAAGGATTGAAAAAGGTTTCCCACTCAAATTACTGCAGAGTATTCCTGGTCACCCATATGATATGTGGTTAAGCTTTATCGATCAAGAACAGTACACCTTTGTGATTAAACAATGCTGGCTCTTTCTGTTGCAATACATGTTGCAAACATTCCAATTATTGGTCCACAGTGACCATTTGAATCGTTGATAGCAACTCTTTGTGAACCACTTGACAAGTAGTCCACTAGACACCAGATTCATTAAAAAGAGACAAATCTTCCGACTTCTTTTTGTAAAACCAGTGCCTTGCCTTATGTTTATGTACAGCACTCTATTCCAAAATGCTCGACATACTCTTCTTCTTAATTCAGCAGCTAACTGGCCCTCTTTAAAGCTGTAAAGCAAAAGACACTGAAGAAGCTATTTCAACACGTGCATTTCTCCACACTACTGTACGAGTTACGATTGATGAAGGTGCGCGGTTGACCTGCTTTTATAACGACTTAAAATTCCTACTTTCGATTAATCAGAGTCTCAATAAAATGTGATACATAAATTGTTATACTTATTCTAACTTTATTCCATTGAAATATGGAAAAGACAAGAACTTTCTTGTTTACATTATTGAATTCAATGCTTAAAAATATATCATAAAATCTTTTAACACATCATACGTTATTCAAAGATAAAAAGATAAAAACTACGTGTTACGAAGTTTGATTCCTGACAAAACCACTAGCTATTATGCACCATTATTGCTTAAAGCATCTGCTCCATATTGTTGTTTGGGAACATCGTTTGTTAGATTATTAGCTTGGCAAATGTTTACAATAATTAGGTAAATAAAGCGATGAACGGCTTGCGAACATTTCATTTAACTGCATATGACATCAAATAGTTAGAAGTGACATAGAATAATGTGTAACTGATTGGATCTGTTGTTCTATAGATCGTGATGTCGCTGGGCAAATCTCAATCTCAACAAAAGTTGCTGAGATTCAATACCATGCGCACAATAAGGCTGCTATCACTCTTAGTAGAGCAGCGAGATTGGTGTGATTGGTTCCGCCAGTCCTTCGCCCTTTCTTCTATTCAGTGATTACCAATCCGCCATATAGTTGTTGCTTAGTTTCGTCCAACATGATCACCGATTTCTCTGATGGATAATCTTGGATCCTATAGACTAACAATTTTTTTCTCAGTCAAAATCAGAAATTTATTTGAAAGCTACGAGGCATATTTAAAGTAAAAATATTGCAACGAAAAATAAATTGCCGTAATCATAAATTATGCTTATACGTAGCACTACAATTCTCCGAGATGGGCGTATACGCTGGAATGATAACGATTTGCATATATATCATCGTCACACAAACACAAGATATAAATTTAAATTCATTTGCTTCTCTCCTTCTGGGTGTTGCCCTTTTGAGTGGCCTGTATTGTGTTATGAAAAGGCCTTAAAATAATCGTAGCAAATCTAAGTTTCAATAATAATTTTGGTCATTTTTTATTGATTGTATAAATTTAATTGAATAAATTGTTAACCATATCATCCGATTTATATTTTAAGCAAACTTAGAGGGTATCATATACTTTATTAAATTTGTGTATCGGTGTACAGACAGAAATATTTTAAATATTTCTCTTTAAACATATCATCAACAAAGAATTCTTGTTTTGCTTCATAACTGAAATTTTCTTTTCGTAAACTTCTTCATCTGCTTCAAATTACTGACTTTATCCATGTAATATCTTTACAAAATTATTTACTTGTAATTATTTGCGTTACTTATAATTCCTCATTCATTTATGTTTTGTAATTTTAATAAACTTAATGTTCAAAAAAACATTTTGAACTCCTTTATTTGCAGTTTTTTATATTGATAATTGTTATTATCATCAAAATTAATTTTAATTTTTTTATCTACAGACTACAGATTATACCCAAATATATAATCAGTAACTGTCCAAGTAAATTTATAATTTTTTAAAGGAAATATTGAAATTTTAATCAGCTTAATATTAATACTAAAGTATGCAATTTTAACTGTAAGCAAAAAAAAAAAATTATATTAAATTAGATCTAGACTTAATTTATTATTAGTGAATGCAAGAAACGAATTTATTTTTCAATGTAATTAATTATAATGAATGTATTTACTATATAATCACATTCGTTTTCTTTATGGTAATAGAATTTATTCATTTTAATTAATAGTAGTTTAAATATTAATAGTAGAATTTATTAAATATCTATTTATTATAACAAAATTTATAAAGATTTTATTTTTCGTAATAAAATTACGTAACTGTTTAAAAACAAAAGTGAATTTATCGAGCATACGACGAAGTGACAGCTAAATACTCAACAACAATGAATCCCATAATTATGTGGTTTCAGTTTTGTCCGTGTTAGAAAACTGACCAATAGAGGCTATTGGTATCGAGGGTAGTATTCAAAGCTTTCAATATTACCCTCGCTACCAATAGCCTCTATTTGAAATGTTTCCAAACAACATATCGCATATTCAGCATTAATGGGACATTACTTACTCAAAGCGATGGTAGAGTGGATGGATTAAACGCGACTCTCACATTCCGTATTCAACGATGGAAGATCTGGTGTCAGATCCATTAATTCACTCAAATCCTACTCTGGGGGTATTCGAAAGGCAATTTTGTCACTTTCTGGTCTTACTATATTAATTAGTATAATGCTTTTAGTTACGGGCCATGATATGAAATGATTGATAAATCTCTTTAAATTAAAAACTATAGTACACAAATATGTACATGTGCGTACAAGTAATACATTTATATTATAATTCTTTAGAATTATAATATAAATTTTATAAGTAATACACAAAATTTATATTATAATTCTAAAGAATATAATTAGTTACAGAGAATATTAGAAATTAATTTTGTAATACATATTCCCATAATTCTGAAAATTTTGTGAAAATTTAATTACATAAATTTATTAATATTTAATTTATTTTATTACATATTAATACTGCATATTTTAGGATTTTTTTGTAGTGATCAAAGTTTATTCCTTGTAAAATTTATATTATAATTCTAAAGAATTATAATATAAATGTATTACTTGTACATGTGCGTACAAGTAATACATTTATATTATAATTCTTTAGAATTATAATATAAATTTTATAAGTAATACACAAAATTTATATTATAATTCTAAAGAATATAATTAGTTACAGAGAATATGAGAAATTAATTTTGTAATACATATTCCCATAATTCTGAAAATTTTGTGAAAATTTAATTACATAAATTTATTAATATTTAATTTATTTTATTACATATTAATACTGCATATTTTAGGATTTTTTTGTAGTGATCAAAGTTTATTCCTTGTAAAATTTATATTATAATTCTAAAGAATTATAATATAAATGTATTACTGTACATGTGTATTACAAGTAATACATTTATATTATAATTCTTTAGAATTATAATATAAATTTTATAAGTAATACACAAAATTTATATTATAATTCTAAAGAATATAATTAGTTACAGAGAATATGAGAAATTAATTTTGTAATACATATTCCCATAATTCTGAAAATTTTGTGAAAATTTAATTACATAAATTTATTAATATTTAATTTATTTTATTACATATTAATACTGCATATTTTAGGATTTTTTTGTAGTGATCAAAGTTTATTCCTTGTAAAATTTATATTATAATTCTAAAGAATTATAATATAAATGTATTACTTGTACATGTGCGTACAAGTAATACATTTATATTATAATTCTTTAGAATTATAATATAAATTTTATAAGTAATACACAAAATTTATATTATAATTCTAAAGAATATAATTAGTTACAGAGAATATGAGAAATTAATTTTGTAATACATATTCCCATAATTCTAAAAATTTTGTGAAAATTTAATTACATAAATTTATCAATATTTAATTAATTTTATTACATATTAATACTGCATATTTTAGGATTTTTTTGTAGTGATCAAAGTTTATTCCTAAAAGTAATTAGTATTATTTAAAATTTGATCATTGTATTTCATGATTGTTTTTCAATTAATATTTGCTATTTAGTTTCTTAATTTACATATTGAGTATTTTTATACAATAAGAAATTTAATATTTTGAATAAACGCGTTTAAAAACGCTTCAGAGAGAAGCTTAAGTAATAGATATTGAAATATTAATTTTATTTAAAACTCACATGTACACATGAAAATACATTCGATTTTTTATTTTTTAAGCAAAGCAGCTATTTTTAGTCTACTCTAGTATATTTTAAATATAATTAATGAATGTTATTTAAATTGATTATTTTTTTTAAATATATAGTTCATTGGTCTTATTTTTTAAACATATCTTCAAATAAAACCTTTTCATTAATTGAAAAAAAAAATTTTCTTATTTTTATGCGAGAGACTCAAGCGAGTCACAAGTCTGTGAAATATGATAGATTCTAAAAAATTGGTTAAATTTTAAGTTTAAATCCAGAAGGGGGTTTCCCTTACTTAAAAATTTTATTTTGATTTCTTATTTCAACTCCATTATTATTGTTTCATAAGCTATACTTATATTATGAGAAACATTTACCATATAAATTTGTGAAAGAATTAAATGTTGATTTATTATTGAGGATGCTGATGAATTTATATATCGAGAATTGAAAAGAAAAATTTTGATGTATATTTAACAGTTATTGTAAGAATAAAAGATAAAGCGGCCCAATATATAATTGAGTACCAATAATTGAGGGTTGTTGGGTCACCCAACATATAATTGAGTGACCCAACATGTGAGAAATTGTAATATTGACATGAAAATTACAATGATTTTACTAAAAATATTCTTACTTTTTTTAACCACTACAATGTATTTTGGTGAGGACTAATCGTTTTTATAATTCCATTCCATGTTTTACTGTTCCCATTGAGTTTTCTATTTTGTCGTACTGATAACTACTTAGCTTTTGACCAGGTAAAGCTATTGATGATATAATAATGATTCTTTGTTCGAGATTTACAAAATTTAAAATCATTGTAATTTTAATATTGGTTTCTATAAAAACCACAACATTTTTTTTTCATTCCTATGTCATATTTTTCTAAAAATTCATTATAAAATTAAATAAGAATTTTCCAAGATATAAGAGGATGATCAAAATTTTTTTTAGACAAACACTCTACATTTTTAGAAATAAAATAAGTAACTTAAATAATTCTACTATTAACTGAAGACACAATATCTGATTCTCTCATAAAATGTGACTAGTATATATGTATTCTTAAAGATAATTATTTACAAATCTAACAGCAATTAGATTCATAACAAATATTCTACATATAACTTGGTTGAACCATGAAAGCTTTATTTACTTTTATATCTTAAAGCTGAGGAAATTGTATTTTCGTCATTTAAAAAGGAGTATCTCATTTTACGTATATATTTTTTATAGTAAAATGTTTTTATGTCGCAGCGTTATCTTTATAAGTTTCAGAACTTTATTAAAAAACAGGGCATGTATATAAGCAAAAAATACCCAGAAGGTCAGAAATTTCAGTTGGATACTTTAATATTCTCAGAAATCTAATATTTCACCCAGAACTGTAAAGTATTTCAACTCTTGAAAGTACAGCTGGTCGTCTCGGTTTTATTAGTTGAAAAGACATTAAATGCACCTATGTAAATGTTCTCTGAGCTTCTTGTCAGCATGGAACTTGAATAAATGCTTTCTGGTGCATTATATTAGAAACGTAGCTAAATATTCCTTTCTCAGAATCTCTATTACCCTTTCAAACTGATACCTCATGGAATTATCACTAAATGTTATACCGAAATTATAACCCTTTTCCAGATTCCAGAAGTATTTAAAGCTTATAATCACAAATTTAAACTGAAAATAAATGAAAATGGTCTGTATTACTGGAAATACATATTTCATAACTAAAGATTTGATCTTTAAGTAAAAGACAATTTACAAGAAATTTAAAGAATATTTGAAACGATATTATAAAATAAACTATAATATATAAAATAAAATAAAACAACTCTCGTGCCTGATTCTTTATAAATTGATGATTTCTTCATTTAACAAACTAATAACAAAAACATAATTCAAGGTGAGAATTTTGCATAAATAAGTGACATCTTTTTATATGGACAAATATCTAAATAATCTTAAGTTAAACTACATTGACATCGTAAAAATATATAATTTAAAAAATGAGATAAGAGATTTTTTGTTGAAATATTATATTTTTCTGTTATTTTGATATGCAAAAATGTTTATTAATTTCCAATTAGAGCAAGAAAACAAATTTTGATGTAAATAACCTTTAAAATAATAAATTAAATAAAGTGTTGTTAAAAAATTGATCTTGAAAATTCTGTGATTGAAGTAATAATTTCCTATTATTGTCTCGTAAGTTAAATGCCATTAATGACACAAAAATTCTTAGACATTACCTGATTAAACTTTTAAAATTCTTCAGTTAAGCTTAGATTTCAATTTTATGAAGATTTTATTTTTTTTATTTATAATTAAAGAAAGAAATCTCCTGGCAAAATATCTTATTAAACATTTGTAATTTGGCTATCATCTTTTTAATAAATTCAAATTAGAAATTCATTTATGAATACACACAATACATAATATAATTTATTTTAGTTTACTTAGCAATTATAGAAAAATTTTGAATTTTGGAAGTATTTGATTTAGCCTACAGCCATTTATAATTACCTTGCATTTAATTTCTCGTTTAATTAACTGTAACCATTACTGTGATAACAATAATTTTGATAACAAAAATTACTAACTTCTTCATAGAATTTAGAAAATACTATACAAAATTTCATAGTTGAGTTTATAATTTAAAAAGATTGCAAAAGCAAAATTATTGGATAAAATATAACTAACATTCGACCCCTTGCATGAAGTTAGAGAGACCTCTGGTCATTCTTAAATGCGTTATAGTGAAATCTTCAATTTTTAAAATAACCCAGATCCTCAGTAGCTATATTTACGATTAACTAATTTCTAACGTTTCTGGATTTTTGAGTTTTCCTTTTGTTGATATTTTTGATGTTAAGTTATTCTAAGTCAGGTAAGCGTGTTCATGTATTTAGAATTTAATAAATGTTTTAAGGTTTGAAGTAAACTGAAGAGATATATTTAGCAAGAAAAGGAAATCAAATGGTTTGAAATAATTCTTAAAGTTGTAACAACTGATGAGGAACCAATAAATAGAGAAGGGATGTTTAGTAAAGATGGTGAAAGAATAAATGGAGAAGTAATGTTCAGTAAAGATGGTGAAGGAATAAATGGGGAAGGGATGTTCAGCAAAGATGGCGAAGAAATAAATGGCGAAGGGATGTTCAGAAAAGATGGTGAAGAAATAAATGGCGAAGGGATGTTCAGAAAAGATGGTGAAGAAATAAATGGCGAAGCGATGTTCAGTAAATATGGTGAAGAAATAAATGGCGAAGGGATGTTCAGTAAAGATGGTGAAGAAATAAATGGCGAAGGGATGTTTAGTAAAGATGGTGAAGAAATAAATGGCGAAGAGATGTTCAGTAAAGATGGTGAAGAAATAAATGGCGAAGGGATGTTCATTGAAGATAAATCTTTTTTAGAGGAGAACCATGATTCTCATTGTTCATATTCAAGAAAAAAATGACATTTTGGGTCTAACGTTTTATATTCGCAAAGATGGCACAGTACAAATCTAAATGAAAATTTAAAATCAGTGAAGTGTTAGAATGCCTCACAATATTTGAAACTAAATTTCACCAGGAAGCCCTGGTGACACAAAAATGTATGCTCCATAGTGTTTACCCGACAACTATTGATTGATGTTATTATTCTAATGAGTATCGTGCCTTGCACAAATAAATATGCAGAGACGATTGCACTGAATTTGAGATTATTATGTTAAAGAAATTATAATAACATAAATTAAAATATTGATTGTTCTTTTGTACTTTAGAAGACTTCACAGACGGTCACATGTAAAAGAGAGATCACTGTCTTTAAATGGAACTGATATTGATAATATCCCTAAATATCAAAATTAAACAATAATAAGAAGGCAGGGAATTTTCTTGTGGACTCATAAAAGACCGTATTTGGGACAGAAGCACGAATGAATCACATTCCCTAAAATTTAATGAAACAAACCAGCAAAGAATTTTTAATTAAGTAAAGCGAATGAGGAACTGCGTCATAACTACCCAAGTAAAAATGTCAAAATATTCTTCTACATGTTGATCTAAATGCAATATAAAGTTATCTGTATTGAACCCATCACATATATTTGAGAAAAATCTATGAATAAAATGGCAAGTATTTTTTATAATTACTTTTATTACACACATAGCATAGTTTTTTTAATGTAAAATTCATATGGATTTTCAAAGTTCTACCGTGTGTCCTTTTTATGTACTTTATGCATGCGTTCATCCACTTTAAACTAAATATTATTTTAAGTTTATAAAATATGATTTTTCATAAAAATCTAAAATCAATCTTTTACCATTAAAAATTATTATGCATCCAATATCATTAAACAAAATAAGACATATAAATATAGCTTACTTGACTTTTCTTAGTCTTTTCTAAAACGTTATACATCACTGGTCAAGGGAATGAATATGGGGGTCACATTTTGCTGAAGGAAAAGTAAGTCGAGTTTTTTTTTCTTAACGGTATCATTTTATTTATTCAAAGAAATGCTATGGATTGCTATGAATATACCTGCCCATTTACTGTCTCAAAGTATTTACGATATCATCCTAGTAGCTTTCAATGATGCCACTATTATAATTTGATATCTTCCACGAATTATTTCTTATAATTCGTGGAAGATATCAAATTAAATGGTATCAAATCAAAATCCATAGAGGAATATCTTAGCTTTTGTAATTGGTCCTAGGAGCTTTACTTGGGAGAATTTAAATTCCAAGAATTTCAATAAAATAAATGTCGAGCTATATATTGTTGCTCAACTCATTCATTCTATTCGTCACTTTCTATTTGAATTTTAAATATAAAGACATTATTCCTACTTTATAATTCGGAAATCTTTTCATACTACCTGAATGATTACAATTGGTAGTAACTTTATTGTAGAATATGATAAAGTGATCCTTGTAAAAAATGAAACTCAAGAAATTTATTGTACTGAACGCAGACGAATTTTAAATGTTTAGTAATTCAAAACATTTTTGAATTTAAAAAGGATATGCCGTGTTATATGTAAGCAAAAATTAACGAATTATTAATGATTATACTTCTGTTATTAATAATATCAAACTTCCTTCGCACAATAACAAAAATAATTTAGTAATACATTTTTACAAATTAAGTTTTAAGCAGCTAAATTTTGCCAAGCCATTTTTTTGTAGTCTTATGACCTTTAAAAAAGTTTGTCCAGGCATAAATATTAAAAAATAAAAAAACATGGAGGAAAAAAATGACGGTAAAACTTATGAAGGGTAATTGATTCCACTCTTCTTTATTCTATAATTTATGTTTAATAATATGTCACATATTTTAGTTTGGTTAAAATTTTTGTAGGCAACAATTAAATCAAAGGAATCTTAGATTTTCTGCCAAGTTTTGTAATTGTGAATTTAATACTTTTGGCATTTGATTTACTAAAGCTCATGTCTTAAAAGAAATTGGAGAGTAATAGCTTTCAATTAATTTATGTTTTTTTCTCTAATAAGTTTTTTCAAAAGTTAATTAAATTTTTTTTATTCAAAAAGATAAATCTCTTTTAATGTCAAAATTCATAAATACTTTGAATTTAAATGAGTAAGTAATAAAAATTTTAAATTATTGTTCTGACAATGCATGTAGTGTAATGCAGTGTCAAATTTCAAAAATATTTTCAATTTTAATTAAGTAAGTAACCAAAATTATAAATTTTTGTTCAGACAGTATAAAGTATAATACTGTGTTGTGTTATATAGTATTGTACTGCAATATATTATATCATATCATATCATATTACTGCGTGAATTGCCTCCAGTTACCTTGAATAATTAGCGAATCTGATATTTCCTCTTGTTCTGCTTTATATATATATATATATATATATATATATATATATATATATATATATATTGCATCTGGAAATTGTAAAAGTAATTCAATTGAATGACTTTAATTTAAGCGAATTTATTTTCTATAATGAATTGATTTACATTAGCAAATTTTAACTTACAAAACACTGAATTAGAAAGATTCTTAGTGATTTTAATAAGTTAAGTTAGTTAAGTGATTTTCATAAAGATTTCTAAGGTTTTCATCAAATATTATGAAAATATTTGATGAAAACCTTATAAATTCAAATATTTTCTTAAGGATTAAATAACCGGCGATTTGCAAGTTAAATTAAATTTTAAAGCAATCGGATTTCTAGGCTTTTATACAAAAGATGGAAGGTTAATATATTACGTGCTGAGGTAAAATTTGGAAATATTTCGTTTGAACATCATTTTAAATTTTGTGGGTCAGTATTATAGTAATTTATATTTTGTTACGTCAAACTTTTATTCTGGAGTAGAATTATTTTGCGTGATGATTACTTTAATCACTTTTCACTCGTTATCAATAAAAATTTTCCTAATTTCCTTTTAGGAAATAAATAACAATTGTGAATAATAATTAAAGGCTTATTTCTTTATTACTCATATTTTTTAAAATTGGAATGCAAGTTTAACTATTTTTATAAAACACATCAAAAATATCAGTCATACGCATTATGTTTCCAACAAACGTTTGAAGCCAATATAATTTATAAGTAATATATAAATTCTAAGGAAAATTGATAGGTTATAAGACAATAGCTACATTTTTTACTACTTTTGTAAGTTAATTATCTCAAATATATTTCATACACCTCAAGAATCTGAATTTATGCGTTTAAAAATAAAACACTCACATTACATTCCTCCAAATTAGTAATTAAATATATTATTGATAGATGTTAATATAAAGTACAGCATTACTTTCTTTTACCAAGCAGTCTGCAGTAACAGGTTTTTTGAAAAGTACAATATTCTAGACCGTAAAATCTTGGAAATTTGAAATTTTTTACTATTCTAATAATTCATAACTCCAAATACATGATTATGCAAGCAATTGAAATTACGAAATAATATTAAAAATATAAAATTTGATATATTAGAAAAAGTTTAAAGTAATTTATAAAATTCTACAACTTTTACTTTATGATGCATAAAGTCTCAGATTATCATTACCAGACATAAATTTCTAATCCGAATAAGTAAACATCAGTCTCAGATTATCATTATCAGACATAAATTTCTAATCCGAATAAGTAAACATCAGTCTCAGATTATCATTATCAGACATAAATTTCTAATCCGAATAAGTAAACATCAGTCTCAGATTATCATTATCAGACATAAATTTCTAATCCGAATAAGTAAACATCAGCTTTTAAATCATTGATACAGTTACTCAAACAGAAAATAAATCTTCATACGAATGTATATATTCCCGTGAAGTCAGTTTTATTGTTCTTTAATAAAGAGATAAAAGTATCAGTTATATAAAATCAAATGAATTCGAATAATAGGGGCGCAGTCTGAAGTAATAATATAATAAGTTATCACGCTATAACATTAAAATATAAATACAAAATCCGCGTATGTATTTAATTTCCTTTTCTTCAAAAGAGTAACAAAAGATATGTTCTCCAAAATAATGCTACTTAAGAGAATATCTTAAATAATGGCAAGAAATTATTTTGTTTTCGGAAAGCTTTGAAGCGTTTGAAGTATAACTAAAAGAAAAAGTTTAATAGTACGAAAGAATCGTAGATGTTTCGAAGAATTGCACATTTATCATACACAGCTGTTCTTGGGACCCGCAAAGTAGTTATAGAACGGTTAAATTGCTTGTAAGTCTATTTTGCAAAGTATGGAAGATGTTGAACTCTTTTATATCTGTGAACGGCGAAAGATTATAAAAATTCCATCAAGCATGAAAACGTGATAGAAAAATTATTCTTTCATGAAAGCTACTTAGTTACCAAAACATTTTGAATGATAAAAAGTATTGTCTTTTCCTCTAGAATGCAAGCTTAGACGTTGAACAACATTTGGAAAATTAACATTCTAATCTATTGCTTATTGAAAAAGCCTTCAATTTTTATAAAAGTATTGAATTTAGTTTTTTAAAAATATTCAATTTATCTCTCACTTTGAGTTTTGAATATATGAGTAAAATTCATTTATTAATTTAATGTTTACTTAACTTTCAAACTACTCATTCTTGCAAAAGATTATGTGATATAAAAATAAAATAAACGTATTTTATAAACATATATTTAGATCAATGTTTTTTTTATCGCGCGCGTATGTATATATATATATTATATATATATATATATATTGATTTTAAAAAACCCATTTACAAAAGGAAATATGTTACATAGTTGCAAATAGTTTATTTAATTGTAATAGTTTATATTGCAATTTGATTGAAAAATCCTAATTGTTGTAGGACCATCTATTTATTACATTGGAGAGAAAAGAAAGTTATTTGATGGAAATGAACACGCATTTTATTTTTAAAATATCTACTATTCCAGCAAACGTTAAAACAGCGATCAGAAAAAATAATGATCAATTATGTTGCATGCATTGACAATGGATGCCAAAGTAAATTTACTAAGAAAAAAAAATACTCATATATAGAACACAAAATGTGTTCAACACACACATAAATGAAGAACACGTACAAGTGTGTACACTTGTAATTATTATTTTTCTTGCAATTTATCATTCTTCCTCTTTATAATTTTAAAACTTTGATAGCGTAAAAATATAATAGATAAATTTAAGAAAATGAAACACATGTATGCAAAAATTGTCAAGATTGTATAAAAGTGCCGGAAAAATCAATGTATATGCATTTAATGTCATATTGGCCACAGTAATCTTGCAAAGATAACGAAAATGTCTAGACATCAAAGTCATTGTTAGAAAAATTATGTGTTATATATAGTGTAACAGCAAAGTACGAAATATAATAAGAAATTACCATCTTTATTTAAAACTTAAAAAACAACAAGATTATGTAGATTTTTAGCACAAAGAGCAAACATTTATTAAATTATATCATAAATTTAAATTTTCATAGTATTTTCCTTGTGCAAACATTTTAAAATTCAATTTTAGTATAACTTGCGTTTCTCTTTTATCAATGATCCATTTACAAATTTCATTAATATTATTTTTATATTTTCTTTCTATGAAATAAATTGATTTATGTACTAAATAATTTTAGATTTGATTAATAATTGCATTTTAATAGTTTTTATACGTTATGTTACATTGTATTTGATTTTACTTGAGAATTGCGTTTTGATTCTATTTAGGATATTAAATATTATTGTTTATTTAATAAAAATTATTTCATTAGAAATTTTTTTTATTTTATTGTGCAGATAAACAACTACTAAGACAAAAGATTAGAAGTTTTGAAAATTATCATGTATGAAAACCTGTGAATAAAAACCTAAAATGTAGAAAAATTTCTTCGGAAAACTATACAGAATTTTATGCTAAAATTTGTGTTGTTTAACGTATTTCAAACATGATTATTTACTTGAAAATTAATAAAAATATTTGAATTAAATTTCAAATATCTGAGTAAATAATTAAATGAAAATATTAAGCATATATTTTAGTATTTTCAGTATAAATCCAATATAGTTCCTATGTACATAATAATTTTATATTTATTATAATTAGAAGCTGAAATAAAATAATTAAATAAGTTCTCAAGGAAATCAAAGTCTTAAATTAAAGAATTTTGTAACACTGTAACTCAAAATTAGGATTTTTTGAAAAAGATTCCTAAATTGCTAATTTTAAAACTTAATTTGCAATATGCATTTTTTAAGTTGATAAAACAAAAATTTTCTACTAACCATTTTAAAATGAGGTAAATTTTTTTTAATTAAATGTGGATTAATATTAGCATTGATGATTCATTTTCTTTTTAATCTTTAAAAGGATAAAGCATTGATTCTATGCGTATAAATGAGAGAGAGAGATACTATCACTAATTTGGGGATAATTTCATAGATTATTTAAGATAACTAAGTAAATGCAAATTTTTTTTTATTTTATAACGAAATAAATTATTAAATAAAATTTAGTATATTTTATATAATTAAAATATAGTATTCTTTCTAATGTATTTTTAATAAATTATTAAAAATGTTTATGAGAGAAATCAAACACTATATTATCCACTTATATTATTAACTTTATCAACTAATCAAACAAACACACATTATATTATCAACAGCAATTAAGGCTTAAAAGCATAACACACTTTTCAACATATCTAATAGCTTCATTATATAATGAATTAAAACATTTGTTAAAAGTAATTATAAACATTTTGAAAAAGTGATATTGCTAATTTAGGAATTTAAAAAAGAATCTCATATACTCATAAGTTAAAGTAATAAAATTTTTGAATAAACATGTATTTTTTTTTAAGAATGTAACAAAGCAACGCCCTCTAACGGTCATAAGCGAACTGACAGAATCACAGAAGCTGTAGCCTTAGAGACAGCTGCTGCTTGAAGGTGTCTGTTAGAGTTGTTTTGCTTTAATGTTCTAATGTTTTCGTTTTGTGGTGTGTGTATGTTTTCTCTGAGTGGCTTAAATGTTGTTTAATAAAAACAAAATAAAGCTAGTCGTTTGGATTATTCTTCATGCCAATGACGCAGAAAGAATTTGACGCTCAAAACATGCGGGCGAATTCGAAACGATGTATATTCTTTTATTATGATTTACATTTTGTTAAATCGTCGAAATTAATGAGTTTACCCAAACTTATGGAATCTAAATTCAAATTGTTTAACCAAACAATTATATATTAATTTTGGCTTACCCAAGCTTAAAAATAATCATTTTTAGCAGCAAAAATGTAGCTAATATGTTTTCATCCTTTTCATGACTCTTTGTTATTGGTTTCTATTCTAGAGAATCTTATTTCTCTATGAAAATATTTTTTATTTCATAGAAAATAAGTATAATACCATTTATTGAAATTGAAACTTATTCAATGAATAAAGTCATATACTCTCATAATATAATAAATAATATTGCATACATTAATTTAAATATTTAATTGCATTTAAGGATTTTAGGGATAACGAAAGAGAATTTTATATTACTTTTATAAATATGTAATTATTTACACACCTACTGTTTTAAATCAAAAATAAAAGTATTGAATTAGTAAAGTAAAATATTAATGTGTATTATTTAAAAGAAAGTTAGTTGAAAATTTGTTTTTGTTTTTAGTATTGATTTTATTGCTGTAGGAAACGTGCATTTTTTATTATTTGTTACATTATCTAATGATTCATATTTTTGTGAATGAATATCTGTCATAATAAAAGAGTCTGTTATTGCTTATATAATTTAGGCTTGCGGTATATGGAGATAATTAAATAATCTATTTGAAAGAATTTCTGAATATTCTTATAATTTTCATGCACTAATTAGGAAATATTAAATACTCTATGGATATATAATTATTTTAATTAAGTATTTCTGAAATTAACTGTATTTTTCTATGTTAATAAAGATTATTTTAAAACTCAAGTGATTTTTTTTCTAATTTATTAGATTATTTCAGTCGTAGTTTGAAGTTGTTACAATTTGCTATATTTTTAATATCATAATTATATAATTTCAATGACTGGATTATAGTATTATTTTAAGTTTTAAATGCAAAAGTAAATTTTTTTTGTTATTCCAATAATTGAAATATATTATCTTTTTTTAAATTGATTATACTGAGATAATGGTAAATGTGTTTCGATATGATGTTTCTGGTATTTGAAAATATTTTTTTGCTTAGGAATTTCCTTTTGGTATCATTTGATTTTCTAAGTATTTAGATTTTAGTGAAGGTATTGAATTTAAGACTTTTTGAACTTTAAACTTTTTACATAATTCACTAATATTAAAAGGCTTTGGTAAAAATGGAATTTCTTGGCTAATCTAAAAAACAAGACCTCCGAGATCTTGAAATGTAGCTTGGTTTGGCTGTGTCCGAGGAGATGAAAATAATTGGCCTTAGAGAACTTATAACTAAAAGTGATAATTATGATATATAATTTATGAAAAACATGATTAGCGTTATAATAGAAGATCGCTTAAAAGTTGAAGACGTTGCTGAAGGTAACAAGGCAAAAGCTAAAAAGTAGCAGAATTTAAAAAAATTACCAAGAAAAGAAAAGAAACTGAAGAAGAAAGATTACAGAAGTTACAAGCGGAAGAACAATTGCATATAGAAAATGAATTGAAAAAGCTTAGGCTTTAGCTCAAAGAAAGGCAACTACCTAAATGGTAGGCACTTCTGATTCTGAATACCCAAAATTCGAACTTAATCGTATCATTCCTAAATTTAACGCAAAAAAAAGATGAAATTGGATTATTTTTGACAGACATTTAAAATTTATGAATTTTTCCGAATCTTCTTGGATACCATTTTAATTGGCTCTTTGCCAGTTGAAATAGCACAACTGATTGCTAGAGAAAATGAACAAGATGCTCAAAAATACCAAAAGGTAAAAAAAAATACTCCTTAAAAGATTTAGGGTTACCCCTGATAAGTTTCGACATTTATTCTCTCAACACAGGAAGATTTCAGATATAACTTGGCGAGATTTTTACTTTGAATTAGCTTTCTATTTTAAGGATTGGATGAATGAAATGAGTGTTTACAAATTTTGATCAACTCAAATCACTTTCAATAGCCGATCAGATTAAAAAAAGAACACCACACGTCAAGGTTCATTTTCTTGACTTTTTGGACAAACTGGGTTGATCCCCTAGATTTAGCTGAAAAACTGGATGCTTGTGAGAATGTCCGGTAAGGAACCAAGAAGCAATTGCACCAGTCTCAATAGAAAACATATTCAATACATGAAAACAGGAAAACGGTCCCAGATAGAAAATTTCGTCCTGCGGTTAATGCTCCAGAAAATGCTCAAAACTGATATTCAAAAGTTCTAGTAACTCGTACCTCCACTTTGAGATTAGATGAAAGATCATCCATTCAATGTTTTGGTTGCGGAACACCTGGAGTAATCAGATAAAAATGTCCTACTTGCACAGACTCTAATCATAAAGATACACCTGTTAATTGCATGAACTTATTCACTAGTAATATAAATACAGATGTGTTAAGTAGGATTCTCTTTGAATTTTTTGGTAAGAAGATTGCAGTTAGTGGAGATACGGGTGATTCACATTCTATTGCAGGAGAAAAGTTATATAAATTTTTACAAAATAATGGTATTTCTTTTGTAAATAAGAAAAAAATTTTCACTCTAGCTTATGGAAAACTTCAGTTCATGGTTGCTCTTAAAACTATTGTCAATCTATGTATAGAAGGTAAAAGTGTGTCAACAGAACGTCTCGTTCTACCTGAAGCCAAGGATAACAACACACTCTTAGGAAGAGAATTTTTTCACGCAGCTGGTATTGTTCTTGATGTTCAAACATGGCATTTTTGCGAAAATCCGCAGAAACAGTATTTGTTCTACATTAAACCTGTTAAAGCAAAGGAAGCATCAAACTCTTTTAAAACTTCAGTAGTCTCTGAAACTTCAAAAATAGTTCACTTGAGAAGAGACGAATCTAATAGAGATGCAACGAGATAAACTAATTTGCTTGCTTCAAAGTTATAAGCATTGATTGGAACCAGGGAGAAAGCCCACTCCTTTCATTAAGCGCAGAATAGAATATGCACCTGCAAAAAGAAATGTTATAGAGACCAACCTACTTCCATGATGATATGAATTGTGAAATACAAGCAATTTCTATCGATATGCCAACTAGGAAATACAGTGATATTCACAAACAGTAATTGGCAGATCCAAATCTAAAGATAATTATCGATTGTCTGGAAAGCAATGATAAGGATGAAAATATTGCTAACTATCAGTCGAGGATACATAAGGAAAGAAGGTATTTTGTATCGTTATTCACCTGAAATTTATTCAGACGATGCCCAATTAGTTGTTCCCATCCAAGAACGAAGAAGACTTCTGCGAAAACACCATGATGTTTCTACAGCTAGTCATAATGGCGTGGAAGGTACCTACAATAAGATAGCTTCCAGATATTATTTCCCAGGCATGAGGGAGTATATCTCTGATTATGTCAAAACATGTGCAGAATGTAATCGGTATAAGCCAATAAATCAGAAACCTGCTGGTCTGCTTAGAAAACCTATTTATGCTCAAAGAATAGAAATTCTTGCTATTGATGTTTTTGGTTTTCTTCCAGAATCCCCAACAGGAAAGAAATGGATATTTATTGGGGAAGAAACGAATATTAAATGGGTTGAGTTATTTGCTCTTTATGAAGTCACAGAGTCAAAATGTGGTAAAACGCTATTTGAGGAAGTTTATCAACGTTACCGACTTCATCGGAATTAATCAGTGACAAAAGATCTCAATTTGTTAATGGCGTCATGCAACAGACTTGTCATCTGTTAGATATCAAACAGGATCTCATACCTGTTTGTTATCCTCAAGCAAATCCTTCTGAACGTGAGAACAGAGATTGTAAACCTAGATTAGCCATTTTAGTCGGTGATGCACATGATACTTAGGGACAACATCGTCCTATGATTTGTTTTGCCATGAATACAGTTAGATGTAACCACTGGTCACACTACCGCTTATCTGCAATTCTGCAGAGAGCTTAGGGCGAAGGATGATATTTGTCCCGAAATGAGATCAATTATTAATAATGGCAACTTTGTTCCTGAAATAACGTCTTATTTGAAAAGGTTTGCTCGCCTAACTCCTCAAATCAGGGAGCGAGTAGAACAAGAACAGTATAGAAGAAAGATGTATTTTGACAAAATACATAGGTAGGCCTATTATAAGCCAGATGACAAAGTGTAGATTATTTTGCATCAAATAAGTAATTTCAGGAACAATAAAAGTAAAATATTTATGCCAAGACGTGAAGGTCCATACTCACAAATAGATCTTCAACGAGATATGATATTGCAGATTCTGCTGCAGCTGATCAAGTGTTTGGTACATATCACCCAAATGTGATAAGGTCGTACCAACTACCTTCATCGAAAGATAGAGGTCCAATTTCTCATTTAAAAAAACGGGGAAGAACCCAAAAATGAAACCATCAAATTTTGGCTCCTCATCGAGATAATTTCAGAGCCAGAGGAGGAGTCTGTAACAGAGCAACGTCCTCTAATGGTCATAAACGAACTGACAGAATCAGATAAGCTCTAACACTAGAGACTGCTACTGCTCGAATATGACTGTCTGAATTTTTTTGCTTTTATGTTCTAATGTTTTTGTTTTGTGTTGTGCATGTGTTTTCTCCGTGCGGCATAGATGTTTAATAAAAATAAAATAAAACTAGTCTTCATGCCCATGACACGAGAACACTTTTAAGGTTAGTTATAACAACTTAAGATTTCACTACACATTTTTGAAATATTGTAACTTGATTTAGATTGACATATTTTTAATAGAAATCTGGTAAGGAATTAACTATACTTTACAATATTCATTCATGCGTTATTTCAAATAATAACTTTTACATTAATGCACAACAAACTGAAACTTATACATGTAATTGTTGAATATTTTCTTATAATAATATTAAGCAAAGAAATAACTGTACCTAATATTATTTCACTAAAGATTACATTTATGATACATTAAATTGATAAATTTTAATTTGATGAAATAATTGTATTTTAAGTTTATAGAATATAAGTTTTTGGGAATGTTGCAATTTTGAAAGGAATAATTACAAATTAATGTCCAAATTTAAGTGTAAAATTATAATAAATGCTAATTAGTTATTTTTCAGTACCAAGAAATTAATAATTAAGACATATTACTGTTACTATTTGAAAATTGTTTATTAAGACAATTGTTTATTATTAAGATAATTGTTTATTGTGACAATTGTTTATTAAGAAATTAATAATTAAGACATATTACTGTTACTATTTGAAAATTGTTTATTAAGACAATTGTTTATTATTGAGACAATTGTTTATTGTGACAATTGTTTATTAAGAAATTAATAATTAAGACATATTATTGTTACTATTTGAAAATTGTTTATTAAGACAATTGTTTATTATTAAGACAATTGTTTATTGTGACAATTGTTTATTAAGAAATTAATAATTTAGACATATTACTGTTACTATTTGAAAACTGTTTATTAAGACAAATGTTTATTATTAAGACAATTGTTTATTGTGACAATTGTTTATTAAGAAATTAATAATTAAGACATATTACTGTTACTATTTGAAAATTGTTTATTAAGACAATTGTTTATTATTAAGACAATTGTTTATTGTGACAATTGTTTATTAAGAAATTAATAATTAAGACATATTACTGTTACTATTGAACTGGTTTTGCACTAAGGAAACAATAAAAAAAAAGAAAGTCTGGATAATTAATTATAAACAACGAGAAGGAACTCTATAATTAACAGGAATATAAGGAATATAAATATATGGATAAAAATATATTTTAAGAATTCATGAAAATAAAGCAATTAATATTAAAAATGATGATTTTTCTAACGGGTGTCATTATTTACATGTATTTAATTTGGCATTGGTTATAGGTGATGCAAATCTTGTACATTATCTCGACCGCCAGTGTCATAATGACATTTCTAGTTATATTTACTTATTGAATAACTTAAAATTTAAACTGAAATAACTACATTTTTTAATATTTTCTTCTTTGAATTTTCTTGTATAAACACACATGATCAAAATAGTATAACAATAATTTATTAACTTTTATCAAAGACAAAATTGAATGAATAAAAAAAAAATAACTAAAAGTAAAGTTGAGTGAACAAAGCCTTCCTCTTCTGGGAAAAAGAAAACCTAAAGGTTTAAGAAATTTGGTTTTTTTGCAAGAAAGAGTAATTTTTTAAACATAAATTCTACAATTCTATTCTATTCTATTTTAAGCAAATCTAAAAGTCTCACAACGGAATTTATTTTACATAATACCCACGTAAATAATCAGGATAGAAATAAAATTTCTTTCTGTGTTAAAAGCAAAGGAACAAATAATTCACTGCATAAAATGTATGTATATGGAGTGAATTATTTTTTCCTTTGCTTTTAATAATTTACTGCATAATGTACTGAATTATTCTTAAAATGCAGTATATATATATATATATATATATATATATATATATATATATCTATGATTTATATATATATATATATATATATATATATATATCTATGATTTATATATATATATATATATATATATATATATATATATATATATATATATATATTTGATATTTAATTACAGCACATTTAATGATTTTGATTGCTATAGCGTTATTTTCCTTGTAATTGTTATAACAATAAAATTATGATAAAAATATTTAATAGTGTTTTATTTAATATCACAATTACAAAAATATTTTCTGTCATTCTAAACAAATGATAAGAAAAATAATGTGGTTGACGTTTAATCATTAAAATGAAAAAAAAAGCACTTCTAAGGGGAAAAAACATTAAAATTAATTGCGAATTCTCTACCACCATAAATGTCACTAGTTTGTTTTCCAATCTTTAAGTTTAAGAATGAAAGTACACTAGAATGAGACGTTACTATTATCCTAAAAGTTTTACTCTGTTATTATCACAATAGTTTATATTATTTTTAAGGGCAATTTTTACCAGTAATATATGTAGTATTTCTGAGAAATATTGTTATAAAAGAACGAAGTCAACCTTATAAAAATTTATATAAATGATAGTTAATAAATAAAATGAAGTAATAATTAATACTAATTGAAAAATGTTTTCATATTTTTCAAGAATATTTCTTTGATGCTCTATTTATTTAAAAAGGAAATTAATTTTGAATTATTCAGAAGATGATTTTAAAATATTTTTTGTAATTTTGTTTTATTTTTTAATTTAATTTAATATGTATATTTAGAGTGATTATGAAAAAAGATAATCATTTTTTTAATAAGTGATTTCATAAAGATTGCTGATTTCTAAGTATAGATTTAAGATAAGTTGAAAGTTTTAAGAAGAAAGTTGAAAGAACTATAAAAGTAGGACCTTTATAATTTATTTCCAACAAGTTGATAATAGTACCCGCTACAGAGAGATCTATTTAAATCCCTTTAAAATTAGTTTAATGAATATATAATGATATCTGATTTACCGCCATGTTTATTTTCCTTAGATTAGGACAGAAGAAAAATAGCAAAGAATTTGGTTACTTCGGGTTTTTATTTCGGGAGTCCTTATCTTTGAAAAAAAAAATTAAATCAAATTTGTATACGATATGCAAAAAAATGAATTGTAAATGAATAAAAAATTATTTTTCATTGAAACTAAGATTTAAACAAGAAATAATTCTCTATAGCCTAACAAGTTAAAGTAAACGTAAGCTCTTATTTATTTATAAACTAATAAAGTAAATGTTAAATTAATGCTATAGAAACCAAATTTGACTTTATATTTCTTTTAACTCTACTATTTGTCACTATAAACAAAAACCCAAAGAACTGAGAATTGCATCTGAGAAACATTTTAATTAAAATGTGGAAATATGAAGTACTGTTGTTTAACTCGTAAAAAGGAATTAACAAAATAATTTAAATAAAACTTTCTGAAAATTATACTTATATCCTGAACGGAATTCATGATAGGAGAACTTAAGAAAGTTGAATGCGATGCAAAAGTCTTTTTTTATCTCTTTCCCCATACAATATCCATTGTCGATTATAGAAAAGGTAAAATATAGCGGCTGCAGAAGCAAAAAATAGTACTTTTTCCAAAAATCGTAAAAAATATTAAATACCCTTTTTTTCAAAAGTTGCACTGTGAGAATGTAGAAAGAAGAGGAAATTCTGCTGTAAATATTTTTGAGATTTCCTTATTTTTACAAAGGACAATTTTAAAAGCAGAAAAAGAACAATGAACTTAATTCTTGAATCGAGGAAAGTTCCGAAGCGGAGAACAAAAAAATACTGCTTCGCTTAAATATATAACAAGATAATCAAATTTATAGAAAAGTCATACTAAGGGAATTCAATCTAACTTAATTGTAAAGTTTTCAATGAAAATTTTGGGGAAAAAATAGCTTTAATTTTTAGTTAGCTGGAAAACATCATTCTTTTATAAGCTTTGCTCTGTTGTATGCAATCGTTCATAATTCAACTCCGGATAAAATTTAGTGTATAAAATGTGTGATTAACGATGTTGTTCATATAAATCATATTTCATGCAAAGCAATTTTCATTGTAAAAACTATGCAGAATGTAAAAAAATTTATTAATTTCCAATTCATTTATATAAGATTTAATAACTCTAAATATTTTAAATGTACTCTGCTTGTGTGAAATATATATATATATATATATATATATATATATATATATATATATATATATATATATATATATATATATATATATTGTCAACTAAAGCAATATGTATTAAAAATGTGGTGGTTAAAAAGGTAATGAAAGTCTTTGGGTCAAGAAGGAAATTATAAAGGAGATCACAGAAGCAAATACTTGTCTTCAACATCAGTAAATATCAAAATATAAGTAAATGATAAATCACGTTTTTTTATTTGGCATATAAAAATATATGAAATAATGTTAGGCTACAAACCTTAGATGTATTGCAGAAATAAAGGGAGTTGTTTTTTTAGTATAAACAGGAAGCTCACATGTTTATTATGTCTTAGAAAAGCGCGAAATATTTCCTGACAAATTTGTAACACACAACTGCTTTTTTCTGCAAAATTTTTTATTTTCATTTAAATCATCATAATCCAAGTATCTGAAACTAAACATATTATAAATAAAATGCAGATATAAAATTTATTCCACTTATTCTCCAATGATCGTTTCATGCTTACATTTTAAAATATTTATGTAAAGTAATTTAAACATATTTTTCCAGTAATTAATTTTTTTATTTAGTTATGTTAGTTCTTCTTTAGTTAATTCCTTATTACTCAACTTATATTAGCTCTAAAATATAGGAGTTACATTCATTACTCCATTCGTTTTAAATATCTATTGAATGGAAAATATTTACTTGTTCATTAAATGAGCTTAAGAGTTTTTAATATTTTTTATATTTTTAGCCTTAATTGTTTTGACGGTTATCAATATCTATTAGAAATTCAAAACATTTAAGATATAAAATAGTTTTATGTTTTCAGACAGAAGGTAAGATGTATGCAGAAGTAACTGTAATTATGCTTTCAAAAGAATCATTTTATAACTGTAATGAATGAAATAAATAAAATATGTGCAATAAATGAAAATTTATAAAAAGGTTAAATTTCTTTGAAATAATTGTATTATTCAAGTTATTATAATTATTATCTTTAGTTTTTAATTTAAAACCCTAGTAGAGATATAATACAAAAGTTATATTGATGAAAGTGCTATTAAAAGACACACCAAGATGAAGTAAAAATTATAATCATTTTATTCATTAAAATATATAATAAAACTAATTAGAATGATATAACAAAACACTAGCAAAGAAAATTTGATGAATCAATAATCTCAAAATGAAAGCGAAATCTTGCAAATCATATTTTTATTCAAATTAACCAATTGAAAATTATTCATTCAATAATATTCGAATAAAAAGTGATTTTATACTTTGTTAAGTGTGAAACAAATTTCTTTATAAATAATCTATTACATATCATGTCTAAATTAGCTGAAAATTTTATCAACGTTTCCTATTTATAGGCAAAATGATTTATTATGAGCATACGAGTAACTTTTCAAGTCCTTAATGATATATTCAAATTAAAATTTTGTATGTTATTAAATTTGGGAAGTTTTATTATAATCGTAATCAACTATATTCGAATCTTTAATGATAAATATTTATGAGTTTTATTTAAAACATTATTAAATTATATTTATGTAAACTGAATTATATATTTCTAATTAAATGATAATTTTAACAGGAGTAAGTAAAAAGGAATTTGATTTAATATTTTCACAATGGATTTCTCAAGTCTTTCAATTCCTCCTAAATGCTCATTTATTAACAAGCTAAAATTATCATGCAAGGTAAAACATACAAACCCCTCAAAATTATCTTTCACATTTTTATATTGAAAAGAAATATCTTTTAAAGTAAAGCCTTATAACAACAAAATCAGAGCTTATGTAAAATCTTTATATGACATCTATTCCGCGTTTTATGGGAAATATGTTGGTAAAAATAAGAAAATATTATAGTTCATTTGATCTATTGAACTATTGTGCAATTTTTACTGAGAAGCAAATGTTTCATTGTAGTAGCAAATAGATGTAGCAAATACATTATTATTTTAGTTAAAGCTCTTCCTAACAAAAGTTTTTTTTAAATATTTTATTTCCGATTTAAGGATTGTTATATTTTAGACGAAGTGTTTATGAAAAACTAGTAGAATAGTTAAAGGAATCAATTAAAAAACAAGTATAAACGTTAAATTTCTTCAATCAAAACATTGCAATCAAAATGTTATTTATTTTACATAATTTCATGATAAGCATAGCAGATAAATATTTTTAATATATAAATATTATAACAAACTCATTCATTATATGCAAGTTAAAATTTGGACATACCCATAGGAGCTTAAATAATATTTCAAAACTAACTTGTTTCATTTTAAAAGTACTATTGAAATCTTATTAATTATTAAAATTAAACAATAAATTATAATTCTGATATATAATGCAATAAGACACATAATATTATAAATTTTATGGACAATTTTGGTACATATAAACAAATAAAATGTTTCTTTACTTTGAAAGTATAAAACCTTTATTTTTTTTAAAAATTTAACTACAGATTTATTTATAGTTAAATTTTTATTATAAATTTACTATTAGATTTATTAAGACGATTGATACATAAGACACCATTGCTTAAAAAACTTATTCTAATAAAATATATAAAATTGATATGCTTTTCTCCTTCTGATATATGTCATATATAACTTTCTAGTTAAAAATATTTCAAATACATCTGATTAAAAAATGAAATAAAATACTGTTTTGTAAAAATTGCTTAAAGTGATTAGCAAATTAAAGAAATACGAGAAATTAGGAAGGATTTTTTTTTTTAGTATCAGAAAACCCTATTTATATATTTACATATTTAATAGTAAAAACTGCCAATACATTAGTTAACTAGTATAAATAAAAGCAAAATGGACAACAAAAATAAATTAATGCAGTCTTAAAAATCGATGAACAGAAAGTGATTAACTTAAAATGTTACATTTTTAAAAGCTTTATGCTGCTATACAAATATTAAAAATATTTTTTTAATGAATAAATAATTGTAATGAAATCATTAGCTATTGGCAACGCATAACTCAGAAATTTAAATAAATTAAGTTAATGAATGTAACGCTTTTTAAGATTATATCCTTCTTATTTCTGTATCGAAAAAGAACATTTATGAATTTGAAATGAATTTTACTCCATACATTCCACATAAGTACAAATATTGATTTTCAAAACTTAATATTTGTCTAATTAACAACTTATAAATATTTCTTTTTTTAAAAAAATATTGTTATAATAGTTTGTATAAGGAACATGAAAATTTTACGTGTTTTATAACAAAATTAAAATTATATCAGGAAATCTGATAATCTGATCTGAAATTTGCAATATATTTTCATAATTTATATAGTTGAAAGTATATATATATATATATATATATATATATGTATATATATATTCATTTAAAATTAAGTAATTTATAGTTACCTAGCAAAATATCAATTGATTTTTGCTATCCTCTATACTATATAAATCTATTTACGAAAGATTAAACTTCTGCAAGAAAAGAAATATTTTTATTGTATTTTTAGTACATTATAAATATTTCAGTTTTAAAGTGTCTTACATAAAATTAAAAATTTTCGATTTATAAGAAATTGTTTGAATTATTTTTGAGAAATATGTAATTCAATATATTAAGAAATTTGTATCGCATTTAATATATCAATGCTGGGAATTTCTAACTGAAAATGGATACCATAAATACATCTATTTTCAGCTTTATTGTTTAATTTTATTTAAATCGTATTCCATGTTTTCTTCCGAAAGTAAGAATAGTTATATAGAAAATCCATTACAGAACAACAAAAGTTTCATGGAAATTAAAAGCGTCTCTAAGAATCTATTAGCGATTTTGCTGAGTTAAAATCATATTTTCAAAGCATATCATGGATTTAATTCTATTTATGTGTGAAACGAACTTTACCTCCGTTAATGAATTGTTTATTTATTGTTTTAGAAGTTTTGTGCACACACACACAATTAAGATATATATAATAACTGTTAAATAGTTATCGAAAATGTATTGTTTAAAATAAATTGTCAGGAATTTCATTCAGTAGCTATAATTTTCAACATAGCTTTGCTTGGACATAAACATTCGAAACTAAATGGATTTCTAAATTTTAACACATATTTTATGATCTAAATATTGCTAAAAAATTAGTTGCATTTTATACTAAGTATTGAAGGCAAATTTATTTGCTAGGCACTAATATATGAATTTATTCACCTCTGATTAAATTGGAAATTTTATATTTCAAGTTAAATATTTGAGGATTTTTGACACTTTACATAAATTTCCATTTCAAGTTAAATTTCTAAAAATTGAAATCCTTTATTCATAGCTTAAGTTCTATTAGGAGTTATTTATTTAAGAAAATATGACCACTATTTTAAAAATACTTCTGTAATATTCTTTTTACTATACACAACTTCTCTTTACAATTACAGAATTCTTAAGAAACTATTTCAAAATTGATAGATCTTTAGCAAAATCGATACATGAGACTTTTATAAATCATTTATACATTCCTGTAATTTGTTTCAATTCAATAATTCTTGGGAAAATTTAATTAAAATATAGAAAATCGTTAATATTATACAGAAAAGAAGCAAGCAAAGAAACCACGCGAAATTGATGTCACAAAAAATTATCTTTCTTGAATTACAATATAATCTATGGTGTATTACGCTTTATTTTTATTATTTTGTTTGAACTGCTAATGAATAGTAAAAAAATTTCCGTAAAAATTTTTATTGATAGATTTATATTAGTTAAATGTTTTTATATATATATCTTACATTTTAAATTGTTAAAGCATATGCAAACATATTTTCATCATAGTATAAGATGATTTAGATGATATAACTAAGGAAAATAAATATATTGAATTGAATTTTTTTTTTACTTTTATTTATATAAAAGAATTTTTTTTTATTATTAAAATATGAATAATAAATATTAATAAGTAATATTCTTGATGTAGGATCTCCGAGTTTGTAATACTTTCCTTAAATTAATAAATTAAATTTTGCTTTATAAAGTAAACTAAGTAGCGTGTTTGAAATTTTAATTTCTAGTTTCATCAGTTTTAAAAAGTTAAACTATACATTTGCTGATTGTTAAATATATGAATAACAAATGATTTTAGTAAAAGCAATTGTTTTAAGCTTAAGAATGTATGAGCAAATATTATATTTGGGAATTATTATTAATCTATTTAATCACACATATTTAGGAATGTTTATAATTTACATTATTTGTGTCAAAAACATCCTCAGGTGATTAATATTTTAATTAAAATTTAATAGTAGAAAAATACTAAACTTCATTATTGTAAGAAATAATTATCTTCCAGCTCATTTTTATATAAAAATTAAATTTACTTTAATTTTTATTAATTTTTTAAGTGAATAGTTTTAAACGTATTTCAAACATACTTTATAAAGTATAATAAAATTTAAAATTTTGAAATCCATATTCGTGTATAAATCTTATGTAAAATTACTATAATAATATACCTTTTCTCAATTTAGACAGTAGTTTTTATATTTTTATAATAGTATTTTTCATATCTGAATTTAGTTCAAAACTAATTTTAACTGACAATTTTCAATGAAAAATTTAATTTTTAATTAAATTATATTAAAATAATTTTGAAATTTTTTTAACTTTTATAGTGTTAAAACCAAATTGAAATTTTCATTAATAATATGAAATCGCTTTTAATTTATTTTGAGAGAAATGTGTTATTTCAATGATATTACAAAAGAAATATATCTTAGTTATCTTAATGTAATTTTAGAAAATAACAAAGTAACTTAAGATGAATTTGATAAATATTTCATTGATATTGTAAATATAAACCATTTTACATTTTAAGTAATTTTTATTGTTTTATCTGCAAATAAATGTAATCTTCAAATAATCAAACTTTTTTAAATTATAAACAAATAAGCCCTCTTAATTTTAATATATTATAATTAGATTTGTTTGAACACACAAACACTACCTAGACCTTTTCTACCATTTAACATGACATTTAAAAATATACTTTGCTTCATTTTTTAACGAAAGGTCTCTGAACTGAAGACTCTTTAAAAGAAAAAAATTCGAATTAAAATATTTGATTAACTCTTAGAGACTAACCTAGTTTATTATAACCAGCTTTGTTTTCCAAGATCAATTATTATTCAAGAATTCTATGCATGAATGGAAATTAAGTTTTTTTATTTCTAGTTAAATGTTTGTTCTAACAAAATGGTTGTTAGTATAGTTGTGTGAATAAATGGGAAAGAAATTTCACTTCTAGCTTAAACCTTAAAAGCATGAAGTTATCTTACATTGAACATGAGAATTTCTTCTATCATATTTAAATAATAACAACTTCATACTTCTAAATACTTTGTATTTTTTAAAACTTTTTATTGATTTAACAATTACAATAATCGAATAAAATCAGCAAAACTTTGAAAAATTCTTAAAAGGAATCACAGTATTCATATAACAGAGTTTTTGGAACTCCTAACTATAACTGTATATGTCTTTAGAAACGTTCAAAATTAAATATGATGTATTTATAAGTATTTGTCTTGTAAATGTATTAAGAGTACTAACAATAACATGTATATTTTTCCGAAAGCTTATATTTAGATTATAAGTATTTTTAAAGATATTTTTATAAAACAACTATAAATTTTAATGTTAAAACTAATTTTAGAAAAGTTGAAAAATTTAAATCGTCCTTGATGGTAAACTTACCATAAAGTGGATGTTCCACCTTGCGTCATTTTGCAAGTTCTTGTGTTCTGTTTTCAAAGTGTTAATAGTTTAAATTAGTGGAAAACGTGGTTTCTCAAATGATTCTTTGGTCTTTACATAAGAAATTTTTTGATTAAAAAATGAACATCGATTATATATTTAATTGTGATTCCAACAAGTTGAAGTCATAAAGTAGTTTCCCGATGTGGGTGTCATGTTCAAATTAATTTAACTATTGTTAAGGATATTTGACTCAAAGCAACTCAAAACGACTTCTGGAAGTCATGGTTTAAGATACCCATAACAATCAATGCTTTACTCACAAAATTTTCATGAAATCACAAATAAAAAAAGAGAATTAATGAAGCTTTAAATGTACTTCAAGAGAACGTGAACTTGCTCAAGAGACCAACACAAGCAAAGTTGGTGAGCCAGGCAAGAAAATTCGAATTAGTCTAAGATAGAAATTAGAAACGATAACTATTTCAGGAAATTTTGGTGGCAATATCACTGAAGATTTGTAAATTTGAAAATTAATTATTTAAAAAAAGATAATACTCGTAATTTTACAAAAGGAAAAATTAAAACTAAAAATTACTTTTTTATAAATGGTAAAAATCATGAATGATGATTTTTATCATCGCCGACGACTATTCGATGGTGAACTTCGTCTGGTTAACTGAACTGGTTACTGAACTTCGTCTGGTTAACTGAACTGGTTACTGAACTTCGTCTGGTTAACTGAACTGGTTACTGAACTTCGTCTGTAGCTTGAGGAACATGATTTGAAGGCAGGCAGCAAGTTAATCGACTATTCAGATTTACCTCACCATCTCAATACGGTGTCGTAATTAATTATATGGGATGTAGATTCTGACGTATTCTAACGTCATGGATATATTACATCAATGGGAATCGTAATATACCTACGTAATCATGATCTCAACTGGAGCGAAAGAAACAACCATTATATTTTTATAAATATATATATATATATTTTATTACGTCCTTATATGTTGGCTCTTTCGAGCATAATAAGTCTTGCAGCCCAATAAAGAAATGTAGTATCTCCAAGAGTGGAGAGCGTCTTGAAATGTGAAGAAGTGCGGGCTTCCTGGAGGGCAGAACATTTCCAGAGATGATCGCCATCCATGTCAACATGTTCTTTACATAAAATGCGGATGATGCCTTCATTAAGAAAAAGACTGCAAAAGAAAGACGAAGGCTGTAACAGATTTAGCGTTACCTAGAGTGCACCACAAGGAGGCTTGTTACACTACACCCCGTTTATATATATATATATATATATATATATATATATATATATATATATATATATATATATATATATATATATATAAATTGTATGAACATAAAAATATAAGTTAGTTGACTCACAAAAGAAAAATATTTGTTTCAAATCCGCTGAAATACTTTCTACAGTGAATTTAATTGGGACTTTTTATAAAATGGATTATAAAATCTTCTTTAAATAATAAGAATAAACAATTTAAATAAATCAAATGCTTTTGTTATTTTTATCTAAATTATTCATAAATGATATTAATTGTCATATATTTAAATCATCTATTTCTTTTCCTATCAATATTAAAATGTATGAGATATTAAACTTTCTTAATCGTAATCACACACACACACACAGATTTTTACTGAACGAAATTTTAAATTTTTGTTAAAAATTTATTCTTAATAATTCACAGATTTATGAAAATGCATTTGTTTCCTAATAAAACAGTTAAATAGAAAGATTAATTGATATTTATAAAAATATAAATAGTTTATTTTAACCCCTTAACTGTGACATATATTTCAGAAAAATGGAAATTTTTTTGACAGTTTAATTTTATTCTTTATATTATTATAAGAGTTAGATAATCATTTTTTATTGCATAAATAAAGTTTTAAATAAAATAAATACTATGTTTACAATTTTTACATATACATAAAACATTAATTATACATACATGTTATTCATATAGAGCAAATTAAGTGAAATTTTGAAGCTAAATTTAACTAGTATAATATAAAAACACAACAATATGATTTTCAATACATAAATTTTACAAATATTTTACAGTATGGTATATCCTAAAACATTTGAGGCGCAGTAAGCTTACACTAGGACGCCCTGGTCCTGGTAGTTGAACATTTGGTTTATTTAGTTCAGCAATTGATTTTCCGAAGTTCATATCTTTCGCACTTTTAACAATAAACTCTTGTCTCATGCCTTATTTTCTTCCCTTGTTCATCGGTTTTACGACAGCATATAAGACGCTGCCTGCTTGGAGTAGATTTTTTCCCCATTGATGGGATGTGTTCTGGAATGTGTCGACCTGTGAGGCGCAGTAAGCTTACACTAGGACGCCCTGGTCCTGGTAGTTGAACATTTGGTTTATTTAGTTCAGCAATTGATTTTCTGAAGTTCATATCTTTCGCACGTCCTGCTGAAGTATACAAAATAAAGGGTTTATTTATATAACGCCTGGTGCAGGAGATGGAAAACTATTTTCTAGTAGTATTTTTTACCTCCTTTTCTAGCACCTCCCATAGTGTCGTTGTAGTCATGGACTACCTTCAGAACCAAAGTTGGAATTGGTAAAAAACTAGGACCATTTGGGTCATTTATTAGGAAAATAGGGAGTTAAGTACCCTAAAGTAGAAACAAACTCAGCTCGGACTTCACAAAATAGAAACATTAATTTTTCTTCTGAATTATACCGTATTATGAAATAGAAACCGTATTAATTCCGTATTATGAAATAGAAACGTTAATTTAATTATCACAAATACTGCACGCAGTAATTGCCCGAACTGAATTCGGGCGACACTGGCAAGGGGTTAATAATTAGGTATCTGAATTTTATAAAATAAAATAATTAATGTATTTGAATAGTATGATTTGAATTAGATCATCACTAAACTAAAAGTACTGAAATGCTATTTTATTTTATATATTTCTATTCTTTCAATCTCTGGAAAAATATATTTAAGGTATAAGTATATCATGATAAATTTTCAGTGCATTAAATTAATTATATAATGCTAAAACCATTTTTTTATTCTTTTGGATTCAGCTTTGACTTTAAATAAGATATTCTGTTTGACTCATGCCATGCCATAGATTAGTTTAAACATAAAACAAATGAAGTGCTGAAATATAATCTCTTTCTCTCTTGCGTATTGCTTTATTTGTCACATCAATTTACGAACAACAATGAAAAGAATTCAAATATAAATCATTAAATCTCACTCTGAAATAAATAAATACAAATTCTTTTAGAACAGATATATTGGTAGACAAAATCACTGTTTAAAGTTATATACATTAAATTAAGTAGATAAAATTCTTTTATGTAATAAGATTTAAATCTTTAAATACTAGTGATAGAGTTTTATTTAGGTATTATGAAAGAAGTATTATTTCTTATATAAAATCCCTATAAAACTAAAAAATAGGGATTGAAACATATTTGGGATTAAGGTTTCAGTTGAGTGAACATGTTATTATAACAAAATTAATCTGCTTTCTACCATAAACACACACTTATATATAATAGAAATTCATTATTTAACAAATGTAAACATAAGAATATATTAAAAGCAAATTATTTTTAACCTTCTCCTAGCTTTTGTACTAAATAAAAAATTATAATATTTTTGTGAAGTATTATTTGTGTAGTATATATTGGTTTTTAAAATTAAATTTACACACTTTGGCAATAAACTGAAATATAGTTCCTTTTTTTTTAAAAAATAAATTAAGGTTCTGTTAATTTATGGATCTGTTTCAAAGATCTAATTTAAGGACTTGTTTCAAGTTAGGCATCTTGTGCCTATTTAAGTATGAAAAGGGTAATTTTAAAAAGAAATGGAATATGAAATTGAAAAAGGGAAACATTTTGAAATTATCAAATTTATGCGGAGTTTTCCTCTTTTTAAAGATAACACACAGCCTTAATCCAAGATATAATACATATAATATTACGTCAAGAAACTGCTTAAACTATCAATTGTGAGAAGAGCTTCTGGTAAACTAGAAGTTGAATATATTTAATCCACTCGTGGGTAGTAAGTTTCGCTGATGGTGATTTCTAAATCAAATTTAAAACAATTATTTCAGATATCATGTGTGAATACTAGAAAGACTGAATAAGGTAACTCAAATCAGTTATTACGCTCTCATACGTTAGCTATGTTACGTTAAAGACACATCGCTATGAATGTATTTCTGGATATGATCTTGAGAAAAACTATGATTAATCGGTTGGCTGTGAGGGCTATGATACTACTAGTGTGTATTCTTCTAAGACAATTTGCCAGATGAGCTCATAAATATTATACATTTACAAATTAAAACTGGTATCTTATCTTTTTCAGTGATAAGTTTAAATTCAGCACACAAAGTGATTCGTGATCAGTTTTGATCCTGTGAAAACGTGGATTCACTGTTATTATGTACGTAAATCATGTATTTTGATACTATTGGCATCTTTTTGTAATGAGAAGGGCTATATTGATCCGATTTTCATAACAAAATTACTCTGCTCATATAATGACAGAGAATGGTATAAAAATAGGATCCTTGAACCCATGTAGGACTCTGTAACTCTGTATCTCCTACAGTTGCTTCAGAATTTTGCTCGTAATTCCCTCTGTTTTTTATGAACTACATAGTTATTCATAGTTCGTTTCACTTTTATGAATGGGAAAGCCTAACTGCACAGAAATCTACTACTTATCAACTCTTACCTAGAATAGGAGGTCATTTATCTTACAGTGCGGTCAGTATGGCTTCCAAATTTCAGTCTCATGAACTATTCTGAAAGAATTATATTAACTTTTGATCATTAGCCACACTAACAATATGAAAGCTCATAAAGGCCTTCTTTGAGTTGTACGCATGCAATAAATCTCTTATTAAAAGTAACAATACATATTAAAGATTTAAAAATGGATGATAAGACTCACATTATTTTGACCATTATTGATATTATTATGTAACAGACTATATTAAACCCATGTAAAATTATTTGTCAAAATTTCCTTTTCTGTAGCACAAGGCATTAATATACCAAATTTTGATAAATTAAAATCCCTTTTTTCTCATATTATATCATTTTTTAAGTTTGTAACCTTAATTCCACACACCTATGTAGAAGCTACATATTTATAATGGCCACAAAATGCCATTACGAACATCAAGCAGTTTTATTATACCGATGTAATACAGGAAACGATAAATATACCCATTATATCAGAAAATTATAAATTTTAACTTTAAATATTTTTATTCAAAACGGCATTTTTAAAAATTATTGGTGTCTTATGTAACTATCTATAACTCCCGCAAGAATCCTTTTACGAAATAATTGTACCCATTCACACAATATGGAATTTCTGAGACAATTCGTATTTCTTTACTGCGCAACATTTAATGTAAATTCTAAAATTGTCTTAGTAAAATAGTAAAAAATGAAAGAAATATCGTAAAGAAGGAAAATACCATTTATTCGATAAAAATCTGTAATGGAATCAAGTCTAAGTTGTTTTGCCTCCGTATGATGGCATAGAATCTTGCTGAAATATTTAATTATAATTTACTATCGCATTAGTATGCGATAGTTAAATGTATATATTTTTTATAACATTCACAGCATTGATATTTTTTCCTTTATTAACGTTTTTCTGCATCAAGCTTTCCTTGTTTGATATTGCATCCTAAACAATGTCGGTTTTTTGCCAGTTCAAAATTTTTAATTATATTATTGAAAGTTTATGAATAATTAAAATGAGTTTTAGAATTAAGTTTTTTTTATATGCAAAATAAAATTTAATGAGAGATTATCATTATGTTAGATTTTTTACTACCCTGTCAGTTTAGATTTTTTTTACAGTTTTGTAATCTTTTTAATTTTTGTGGAACAATCAAACCTTGAAGATATCTTTTGTAATAAGTATAGAAACACAAATAATCATTCATAATAACTTGCATAATTCAACAACCTAATATTCTTATCCTACGCCATATTATTTTGTGGAAGACTATGGATTTCTAAGCAATAATCTACTAATTCTAATGACATATTCTTTTTTACGAACTGAGTGGTCTTGTTCAAAACTTTTGGGTTGTTCAGAAAATAATTTCGTTTTTCGCACCTGGATCAGTTTTTGCTTGTAAAAACCAATCATTTTGAGAGTGTGGATTCGTGGTACTACCAAAAAGAGGGCAACAGCTATTGTACTAGAATATTCAACATATAATTCAATTGAATTTTCATTCGCTATACGTTTTTCATTTTTATAAAAAACGAAATAACCTTCCGAACAACCTAAAAGTTGGATATATAAACTATTGATAGCCAATAACCAATTTATGTCTCGTCACCATGGATAAAGAATATGTTTATCAAAATATAGATGAAGATCAAAAATTATATGTATCAAATATATAGATCAAAGAATATAGTAATGATTAAATTTTTAGCTTATATTTTTTAAATGATTCCTTATGTTTTTCTTAGTACTGACGAACAATTCTTTCCATATAACCGTAGCGTCAATCAAAATTGAAATTTGATACATCAAAATTTTATCAAAAAAGTGGTAATTCAAAATTTACAGTGACATAGCTGTAAGGCAATATTTTTTCAAATTAAGAGATTTATTCACTGTTAAAGGGCATTTCTAATTTCTTTCAAGTAAAACTGGAGGAAATGGGAACCAATTAGTGTTTCAATGTGAACGTTCTATGCAAGATGAGACATGAGATATTCATCTGATTACTTGAAAATGTTGGTTTTGCTTGTTTATATATCGGTCATTTTAAAAAATTGGATTCTACTTTAAGATTTAAGTTCCGGTTAACCCTTGGCAGCAAGTAATAAGTTGAGCGTATCTACACGATCGGTAAAAATGATTGTTTTGATATTGAAAATAATACTTTTGAGGTTAAAAGTTGAATAAATTGTACTTTGCTTGAATAACTTTACATATGATAAGGAAATGTTAACAGTGAAATTATACTTCGTTTAAGTCCGTTTTTAGATCAATTCAGAATTATTACAAATGTCAAAGAATTAAGTGGGAATCGAACTCATGATCAATAGATCTGAGTTAGAGTGCCAAGCAGTCGATGGCCGTCTGAACACGTAAATTATATGAAGGAATAATAATTTTCTTGGATTATTTTCGTGGCAAAATTGAGTAAACTCAGTTTACAAAAAAGAAAAATAAGAAAATCTTTTTTACGATTCTTGATTAAGGCATATGTTTGATTAAGACATATGATTAAGGCTTATGTTTTTCTTTCAACAAAAATTTCCTTTAATTATAGAAAATTTCCAATTCATAAATGAAGAAAAATTATTTATAATCAAATTATTAAATTTAACTCGTATGTTTTGAAGTACTGAAGTATTTACCAGTCATGGGGAAAATAATTTTCTTGAAAGAGAGAAAGAAATTATGGAATTGTTATATAATTAAGAGAGAGAGTATTTATATTTTAGATCTTTATATGTAAGTTATGTGCTAATTCTACAATTATTTTGATATATATTTTTTCATAAAACATTTATGCCTAAACAAATAACATTTTTGTAAAACATTTTTAGTATATTATTATAGAAACTTTTCACTAAGAGAAAATTTAATAATGATCACTACAAATAGCAAGCAGATAACAAGTGTTTGTACTTTAACCTTAACTTTTTTTAAATATTTAGTAAAACTGTATGAAACTTCTTTTATTATTATAAATAAAATGTTTTAATTTCACGTGAACTCTATTAAACGTTCAACAATTGGTTTTGACAATGTAAGGGGAAAAAAGACAAAGTAATGTTTTGATTTTTTGAAAAAATTGTGATCTGTAAATTCAGCTTGTTTAACTAATATTATAAATATCAACCGTAATCTAAGAGAGAATATTAGAAAAAAGTATCAAATTTTATTAAATATTATTATTAAATTTTATTAAATATTTTTAAAATTATTATTAAATATTTCTTGTTGATTTTATTTTCAATCCCGTGAAATTATATTTCAAAAGATGTCTATACTCGCAGCAGTTGGTGGCCTGTACTTTAGGGTGATTCTTGGTTTCTCGCCAATTTATTGCCTAGTTGTGTGATGTTGAATATGGTACTAAACGTTTCTTTTTCTCAAAAGAAAAAAAATATTTTTACCATAGCACTTTATATATTGGTTCTTGTGAACACTTTCTAAATGTTTTATTTGGTTATAAGAATTTTAAAAGTGAAGTTGTTGCTATATTCAGCAGTATCTATTAATTTTTTCTTCCTTTTCTTATCCGTGGATACGAGGACAACAATACTAATACTAAGTGATAAGAACACAACCTACAAAACATTTACAGTTGTAATATAAATTAGAATAACTTGGAAATTGTTTGCATGCTATACATAAAAAGATAGCTCTGATTATAGAATTATAATATTAGTTACAAATAAATTTTATGATTAAAATATAAATGTATTTATCGAGGTGACGTCATACAGCCTCTGAAAGTTGATCTCGTGACGGTAAGGTGATGGGTTCTATATCTATGATATAGCTTAAAATCCATCATGTTCACTAATGGTGACTTTAAGGCATTTCAATGTCCTTCCACTGGTGTAAAAGAAAATACCTGATCAGAGATCGACCTGTTCACTTGGCTAAAGTTCGAATATAAAGGTAAGTGGTTGTGTTAAATAGTTTTTTATTAGACAAAAGTAGTCATTCGAAATATATTAGAGACAAACATAAATTATTTGTTAAAAAACATTCATTAAGCCTCATAATGAACTTTTAACTTATAGTTGAATTGGGCACATATATGGTATAATCCAGGATGCCAAATTCTGATTTCGATGATTTTTTGGCGGATTTTCTTGTTTATTTGGCAACCTGGTTTATATTACGTCATACTGATGAAGATCTATAAGAATTATGTAGAAAATTCTATTTTGACAACTCTATTATTGGCTTCCCTGTGAGACAAAACAATACGTCATGCTGGCAACATTTATTTGTGACCAAAATACTCAGAATTTGGCATCCTGTATTATATGGCATCTGTGCCAAGTATAGCATAGTTTCAATTGAATTGTCTTGCCAATGTTACGATTCTTACGACTGCAAATATAGAATGCTTAACCACATTAACTTATAGACAGAATATAGCTTTTTTTCACAGACATAAACAGGAAACTGATTTTAAAGTTAGAAACAACAAGCCATTTTAAAAATTAAGTTAATTAATCGCTAGTAAATGGAAACATAATAATCTCAGGGTTTACCTATAAGATGTTATTTATATATAATTCTTAAATTTTATTTGTAATTTATTTTTTGCACTTTATTTGCATGTTTTTGAAATGAAATTTAAATTTATTTGAGAAGAATGTATGAATAAATTCAATTACAGAAATCTAAATGATTTTTAGCAGTTTCTTCTGTTTTGAATCAACAAGTGAATTTATTTTATTCAATTGTGCTTTCGTTTAAAAATTTATGCTATATCATTACCTATTGTTATATTTATAAATTTACCAACGTGTAACAATATTTTCATTCCCTGTGAACCCTGTGAAAGAGTTTTTAAAATATTTTTATTTTTTTATTACCAATATTTACATAAAATTAATTTTAATGTAAATATTAGTTTAAAATTTTTTTATTATTTTCTGAATTGATAAATATTGGAAGACTATGCATTATTTTAGAATATTTATTGTTTTAAGTAAAACTGAAAATGCTTTCACTTACAAAATCTAATTAAAATGAAATCAAATAACCAATGGCATAAATATAAATATCTTTGCATAAATTAGTTTTAAAAAAGGTGTGTTACGGTCATCATACCATCGCTCACTTTACAGATAACTCATTTTATTTGTTAAAAATTAGATACACATTACACACAATGATAATTTTTTTCTTATATTTAGTGCAGAATATTCCAAATGCGTACACTTCAATGTTAAATATTCTACAGCAAATAATTCAGGTTCATATTCTTTTAGGAATATAATCCAGGTTTTGTTTCTAGTATGTTTCTGATAAATTATAAAGAAATATAAAGTGAAATAAATCTAATTCAATCAATTTTACAAGCATTTCTCTTGTGATTAATGCCATTTTTACTTTCTTTTTCAAACACTTATCTTACATTATAATGCTTCTCTTGAGAGTCATTACCCAGAAATAGTGATCATTCTTAGCCTCGATATTCAGATTAAGTATTTATTACTATAAAAACGAGATTACACACTGTTAAAATATTTTTAGTGATTTATTTTTATTGAGATAATGTTTCACATTATTTTTTCTTAAATTGTTAAGATATGAAAAATAGGAAGGAAAAAAAAAAAGCATACACATACACACATATACAGAGTAAAAAAGGAAAAATGGGAAGAAATAATGAATCTAACAGGAGGAAAAAAATGTAATAAATAATTAATTTTCCTATAATCATTTACATAATATTTTAATTTTCTTAATAATTATTTTTTTTATCTAAATGGATTTCTTAAAATCATCTGGAGCTTGATATTTTTTAAGGCATTTATTATCATTTGAATAATCACATAATATTAATTTTGTTGTTGTTATTTAATATTTATTTACATTTGTTGTTACTAGTTTATTAAAGAATTTACTTAATAAAACCCTTCTTGTTCATTAAAAACTAAATGAATTAATTAAAACAGAATACTAGTGCTTTGAATTTTATTTTCAAACAAATTTTAATAAAAAAATCAATTGCTGAACTTTTATATTAAAATTTATAATAATATTATAAATAAAATTATTTTAATAAGTTTAATAAAATAATTTGAATAAATGTAAAATTATTTTAATAGTTTTATTAAGGCAATAAAACTTAACTCAAAATTCAGTTAGCATATCTAAATTGAATTTTTGCTCAACGTGCAAAAGTGTGACTTCTAATATATGTTCTCTCATGGCGAAAAACCTAAAAAAATTTAGTTATTATTGGGACAGAATATCTATGAATGATGTGGAAACACATAATTTATAATCCTTTGTTAAGCGAGATAATTGTAACAGATCCTAGAATCTGTAACCTTGATGATAGCTGTCTGATTATTAGCTCATGTATTTGGATAGTCTAATATCAGTCTATCTGATATTTGGGTCTATCATAATTACACGCACTTGCATATTCCTACTAAACATAACTTTTCAGTTGAATATTTTGGCATAAGTATTAATTCTGTTGAATATTACTTATGCCAAAATGAGAAAGAAGTCTAATTTTTACTTTTCAACCATATATACGACACTATTATTTTATCTTTATAGCAAAGGACAGGTATATATTGTTAATCAATCAACATAATGATCACTTTATAGTCTAGCTCTAATTAATGATATAAAGTGAAACATATATGGAAAATAATTTGATTTCTATGTTTTTATATTTAATTATAAAGTGTCAACCTTAACTATTTATTAACCCTCTTATATAAAAAATTATTTTTAATGATTTACAAACGCTATCTTCTAGAGTCAGTCTTCATGTAAATTTTTGTATGCTGATTAAAGAGATTCTGAAATAAAATTTTTATTAAGGAACTCTAAGAAAGATATTTTAATGTGTACATAACTTGAATTATAATTATCGCAGTTTAAATGCATCGAACTATAACATGCATTTTTCACTGAATTATTGTTTTTTTCCTTATAATTTTATGATTAGCAATAATCAATAAACCACTGCATATTTTTATAATAGATTTTTTCTTATTAATTAATTAATGCCAATACTTTTTAAAAATATTTTATTATAACTTAAGTATTTCTTATCTTTTCAACAAATTATTAAAAATAAAATTCAAGAATTTGAAAATCTAAAATTTAAAAAAAAATTATATTTGAATTTGTTTGAATTTGAGCAAAAAAAGTTTTGTAAAGCGAGTTTTGCAAATAACGTTTATTAAATGGAAGTATTACCATCTAACCGTTTATCTACCTCGAACTGTAAGATCATAACGAAAAAAAATGAAATAAATAGATAAAAGGAACTTAGAAGGAAATTTTGATAGAGAACAAGGCAATAATCATCCGCTTTTTTTCACAGGACTAAATTGATTTTATTAGCATGACTGTTAGGAAAACTCTAGAACAGGATATGATTCAACAAGCAAGGTATAAGAATTGTCTAATTCTGGAACAGGAGAGAACAGTTCCGAATTCTGCAAGAAGGATTGCGGTCACTTTATTTAGAGGAGGGACTAGGCATGACTGTTTGCAGGAAAATAACTGTAGCATACTTTTTCAATATGAGGACATTGTCAAATAGTACAGGAAAGCCATAAAGGACTTAAGGGCTGTTATAGAATACTAAATACATAGATAAATATTTCACAAATATATACCACATTCACTCCTTTTATTTTTCTATTTAAATACATTCTGTGAAACAACTTCCAATATATGGGTTATTTCATTACATATAATCGATATATTAATCTCAATATCTTGGTAGGAGGCTCTAATAAAATATCATTTAATTGATTATAATGTGAGACTAAACTGTATGAAATACCAAATTTAATAACCTATTCAAACGATTGGAAATATTTCATGAAAGAAAATTATAAAAATTCTGTTTCTCTAATGCAGGGAAAAATTTTCATTCCATAACAATGTCAAAAATTTTAGTAATTCTTATAAAATTGGAATTTTTTTATTAATGAGCAGCTAAAATATTAGATAAAATTATCCAAGCTTCTTTCAAGTACACTCATGTCCATAAATTAAAAATAATATCGGGATCGGCAAATTAGGCGTAGAAACAAATGTGATTTATTCGCTGCCCACGTATTACACAAATAGGAAAAATTAAAACTGTATGTGTATAACGCCAGGCATACAAACCAAGATTATAATACTGGAAGCGCTTCACCACATATCACCCGTACAACAACCGAGAAGTGAGTTATTGGTATGATATATACGTATGTCTCCCATACGAGGAAGCACAGTTCGCACAATGCTGAAGAATGCTGAGGATCGCGTTATCGAATAGCAGTTGAAATGAGAACTCTACTTATCAAGCTTTGCTCTTCGAAGATTCGTTATAACTTTTAAAGGTGGTTGACTGGCTCGTATTCGTCAGCAAAGCATGTCCTACACATGATCTAATGAATTCCAATTCGGAGAGAATGCAGGCCCTTCTATACTGATGATACCTTACTCTTGCAGACAGTCATTGGCGATGTTTGAAATTGTTGAGTGGTGTCAACCATAAACATAAATCAAGTGCCCACGAGACCTGTAAACAAAGGGTATGGTATTCCAATAAATTTGGACTGTCATGATACCGATTTGAATACGCAGATATGTTCTGAAGCCCCCAGATGAGCACTCTTGTACTGCAATAACGTTTACGTTCAATCATATTGTCTTGATTGCATTGTGGGTACCTGGTGTGTTCTTCATATGAACGTCTGACGTGAATCGTCCAGAAAGCTAAGCATCGACTCGATGGTAAACATAACAGAAGCCTACTGTGACGATGTTTACGCTGCATTTTCACTATTCCAGACAAACCGCTGGTGAAAGTGTGTGTGACCATAAGCGGAATACATATGACAGGCCTGCGAATATATGGAATATAGAGTCCCAAATGCCAACACATAGTTTGCCTTGAAGTGGTCCTACCCGTGGCTGACGATGGTTGACGTGACTGGTCTGATGCAGTGGTCAGTTTCCTTCTTTTGAAGGTTAAGCCGAATACCGGTTGTTATTCGGCATTGTTACTCAGGAATGACCTGTACTGTAGCTCCTACAGACATTACCATCAACTTGGAATCATTGCTATAGGCTCCAGGTGACACATATGTAATTCTGTGTTTCTCGGCTACTGTCATTTGTTTACACCTGCATTCTAGGGGAGTGTAATATATTTACCACGTAAAACATCATTCATATGCGTATTCTATGTCATAACTATACGGTCAAAACACTGCATAACGTATTTTTTGACACAGGTTCTTTTATATATAACTCTCTTAAGCTCTCGGTATTGTGACTTACGCTCTGAGCATTCCAGTAAATTGCATATAATGTTTCATTATGTGTATAATATTTATAAAATACGCCTTTGGTCCTTTCATGTTCGACTTCCACGTACTTCTGGATTATTTTTCACTTATGGTAATTGAATATCTACCAACATCGATAAAAGTGTTAGATTGATTTAATGTTATAATCGTTTTTGGCTTAAGCATAAAAATCTCGGCAGTGATTAAAACGAGATTACTTCAAAAAATGCTTCTGCTCATTTTAGAAGGAACGCTAGAGGTCCAGATTGCAATTTAATCTGTAATTCATTAATTTTTTTAAGTAGCTGTAGAGTGAAAAATAAACCACGAGAGTTAAATTCAGTATAAATGTAGGATATTATTATAAATAATTTCATTTTCACATAATTTTCTCCATCAAAATTACCAAGAATCAAAATCAGATTCATGTCAAAACACGTAGAAAAAATACGGTTTATAGGATTTATAAATGCTAATTCTAAAATTGACTAAATGGATCATGACTAATATAACTGATATTGAAATATTGCCATATTTCATCTGCTAATTCAATTTCATAGTTATGCATTTGAATGCATAAAAAATATAAATTGAATAAAATTTTTATTACACAGTATTAGTATTCACTTTCAAACCATTGTTATTTTCTTCATTGAATACATTTAAAAACAAGTTTATTCCCTTAAAAGTTTTTAAATATAGGTAGAATTATTTTTACAGACTTGCTTTCATTTATCAAAGTTTTCAATTTAATATTTTGTGAATATTTAATAAAAAAAAGTTCATACTATATTTATTTGCAACCTTTCTTTGAAAATTCAACATAACAGCTTGAAAAGTCAATTTGAACTTTGCATGCTACATATGCACTTACCGCCAAAAGTCAGCGTACTAGTGATTAATGCTTAGTGTTAATGTAATAATTCATTAGTGAGTTAATTATTTTTATTTAATAAGAACATTTTAGGTACCTTTAACAAAACACATTGTAATAGTAGTAACAATCATTTGAGAGCAACAATATAAAGTAAAAAATATACATAAATTAAAAAAGAGAAATCACATACACCAGAAGTCAGGGCACACTCACAAAAATGCTGAAATTAAACCTAGTTTTTGTAAATTTAATACTTTTCTTTTTAAAACTTTTCTCAATCTATATGGTATCAATTTGAATAAGTTTTGATGTCTCTTCTGAAGTTACTTTTTCCTATTCTTCTTTAACAGATTTTAGCATTTCTTTGTATGTTAAGTGATATTCTTGGATTCTCTCTCTTCTTTCAAGGAAATCTCTCAAATTTTTAATGGGATTTAGGTCTGAGTTCTAGGGAGATGTATGCACTTAGTTCTGAAATGATACAAAAGCCATAACCACACACTTTATGCCATATGCTTTGGGCTACTGCCTTGCTGGAAGAAATAATATTCATTCAATCCAAGTTTGTGGACATTTTGCGTTTAAGGTTTCTTTTTTTAATATGTTCAAGTAATCAATTTTATTCATTGTTGATTCAATAATCTTCAGGTTACTAACCCCCCTCTCTGTGTTTCTGACAACCCCCTGACCATAATGCTTCCTTCACCACATTTGACCGAGGCAAGAATGTTTTCTTTCTTGAGTTCTGTATCACAGGGGTTTCCTCCAGACATTTCATCCTTTTTATTCCAAAAATGCAAAATTTGCTTTTATCTGAAAATATTACTTTGTTCCTGAGATCAAGAGTCGTATTTAAATGTTCTTTTGCAAGCTCAATTCTTATTGCTCCGTTTACCAGGGAAGTGTATTGTTTCTTCTTTGCAACTCTAGCATGAAAATCATGATTTTTCCATAATCTTTGAATTGTAGTTAAACTAATATTTTTCTGGAATCTCTCAGCTACACTCTGCTAATTTTGATGTTGACAATCTAGGATTTTTTCTGACTGTGAATTTAAATGCAGGGGTCTTTTGAAGCATCATTGCAGGTGGACGGTCAATTCTCGGTGTTGATATTAAAAACACCTGTTAATTTATAGTTGTTTATAACTTTTTGGTTCGAAGAATGCCTCCTAATAATTTCCTCGGCGATTGTTCTGATTGATTTCCCAGGTTTCCAAAGATTATAGTAAATCTTTCTTCAATACTGATCTCTTCTTTTACCTGCCATGTTTTCTTGAAAACGTTCTATAGTAAAATTCAAATATGACTTTAAAAGAGTTCAAACTTACTTCGAAATCACGCCTTGAGAAAATAAACGCACAAAAATTTACTATTAAATGCTATTTTTTTTTGTGCACGCTGTTTTTTGGTGATGCTTTTGAATGTCATTTGGCAAGTATTAAATTTTAGTACAAGTTTGCTTATTTTTTGTTTTTTAAAAATTAAGTTTAATGAATCATTTGCAGGTGTATTGATTTTTTTTAAAAAAATGAAATTAATGAATATCGTATCATGAATAAAGAATGTTCTCCTTACGCAGAATTTTGGCGGAATGTGTAAGCAATTCAGTTTTTTTTCTAAAGAAATTAGTTTAAATTTAAGCAAACAATGGATAAACACTAGGACAGAATTTTTTTTTTTATTATAATTCACAATTAAAATCATTTCTAGTTTAAGCTTCATAAACTGATTATAGATATTTATTCTAAAAATAAATTATTAAATAATATCAATTTTTATATATTAAAAATCACCTTAATGAAACTTGTGTAGATTAGAAACAGCCATCTTACTTGTAAATGTTATAGTGAATGCTTCTGTACTTCAAGTATAAGGTAATTCGTAAAATAAGCACCAAAAACATCCGAATTTACTTTTTTTTAATTTAAATATATAATTGTATTTAAATTATTGAATTTTACATTTTTTGAAATTAAAAGTGAATAAATGATATTTTAATATTGTTAACCTAAAACAGTGTTTACCGAAACACTACATAATCAATATAACACAAAATATTTTAAGACATTGATTTAACTATATTTTGGAACTTTCATTTATACTTTGAATTTATTTTAAAAGGATTAGGTAATTAAATTCAACTACATTTAGAAATGAAAGTTCATCATTGGAATTAAAAGAAAAAAATTAGTCAATACAACACAGCGTTTACTGATAAAAGCTAAATCAAATATTTATTAAAGTCATGAGATTAGCGAGATTAAAAATGAAAATTATATTATAATGCAGATTTTGTAAACAAACATCAAATATTAAATTACATTTTATCTTTACCGAAACTATAGTTTTTCTGTATAGAAAAATTTCAAAATTTATTCAATTGAGTCAGTTATTTTATGTTGTCTCTAAAAACTCCGAGTTCAGTTCCATTAGTTTTGACAATAGTTCACGTAAAACAGTTGCAATTAGAAATTTTACTTTTAAAGTGCTTTTTATTTTCAAACTCTCATTTTCATCATAGCAGTTTTGTAACAATAAGGCGCAATCAATCCTCAGAAATGATAATCTTTGAAGCATACATTTAATTCCATAAATGTAGTTTTTCAGGCGACTTTCCCATCTATGATTACTAGAATCTAAACAGAAGTCGACTATCGTTCTTATATCAGAAACACAATATTTAACTGACCTTATAATTATTTCATTTATTAAATTCAGACGCTCTAGAATGCAATTAATATCTATTTGCTGCAATTCTTTCTGAAGATACTTTAACCTACACCTCTCCGACATAAGTTCACTAAATATTTCCATGAGATCTTTGTTCGAATTAGATTTTCTGGATTCTTTGGCAACCTTTGAGATATCAACAACAGAAAATTTAAAAAATCTTAGAAATTGCAAGTGGACAATATCATTAGGGTTGGAATTATCTCCGAGAACCGAAGATTTTTCAAAAAAATAGTTTTCAAATATTTGGATTAGTAGATTAACTGTTTGAGATTCAAGCTGCTGCACACCTATGATGAAGTTCTCTCTCACAAATCCTAACTGCCTTTCCACCCTTGAGGCCTTGCAAGTAGTAGACTTTGGCTCTCGGAGTTCTAATTCTGTACCATTAAGAAAATCAACAAAATCGAGGAGATCTTCCATTATGAAATGAATGAAAGGTAATACTATGTATTTGATGCTAAGAATCTCACCATACAAATTTGCTCTTAAAGTAGGTGCATTATTGTATTCTTCAATGTCTAAAAGCTTATTACAGTAGTCTCGAATTTTCCTGGTCTTTGATGAATAGTAAAATTTATTGTTTACCTTCGTCCACACTGATTCTGTTCCAATTGCTTCTGAACATTCTATGGGATAGTTCCTAGCTCTAGTTTCGTGTCTTGAATATGTTAAAGCTTCTTTACTATAGTTAGATAACTGATCGGCGCTGTAATCTGTAGATATAGACGGTGTGTAACAATCTGATGATACTGGTAAGTTTTCCTCGTTTGCAGGAGCATGGAGATTTACAGATTGCAATTCGGAAGATTTCTCAGAAACAAGAGATGGGGATTCACGTGAAGAACTTGTTCTGGGTGGCATCATTTGCCTACTTAAATATTGATCTATGTCATATTCAAGCATCTGGTTTTGCTGAAGGCTTTGAATGTGTTCAGTCGTATTTGAAACAAACTGTAAATTTTCTGCGACTGTTGCAAAGACCGAATCACTGTAACCATCATCATTGCGGTCATTATTTTCAAATGAATCATCAGGAATATCTATCGCTATCATTGTCTGATTTTCATCTATTCCAGAGCATTCACCAAAAAAAATGTCTTCTCTTAAAAAGTAATCATCATTCTCTAAAACGAGACTTTTCTCTTCTTCAGACATTGCAAATTTATTGTTTCAAATAAAAAAAAATTATAATATAATTAAAAAAAAAGTCCCAATGCATTTAGTTCTTTTATCTAAAATTCATGTGTTTCTTAATAAGCTTATTTAGGATTTTATTATTTTAGATTTACATATTGTTTTAAATGTTTTTTCTTGTCTTTAATGAAGCTACCGATGTGATATACATTGTTTTGTGTAGAAACTCTTAGCATTTGTTACTGCAATTAATTTCTTAATTTAAGAATTGAGCCATAGCAAATACTTCTGGAATGTAAACTACTAGTAAGAACACCTTTGATATTAGTTTTAAATTATCTAGAAAATTGAGAAATAGTGAATAACTTTAATCTATTTATCAAAAAACTTAATGCAGATTCAAGAGATGGAAAAATTAAAACTCAATGGATGGACTATTCTATCTCTTGGGTGGCTCGAAGTCCAGAAAATATGTTTTAGGGTTTTTTGAGATTAATTTTTTAATGATCATGTGATTTGAAATAGTTCTTTTTATTTATCTCATTAAAAATATAATCAGTAAGCAAGAAATCATTTTTCAAAAGAAAATGTATACAAAAAATTTTTTTTTAAATTTTTTATAAATGGAGATCACACAATAAAATTATTCTTCTGCGTTTTATTTCACGATTCTTATGCCTAATTTCAAAAAGAAAACTATTTACCAAGAATCTCTCTATATTAGGCATTTAATGGCATATATAAAATATTTACTTATATTCATTGTTATGATTGTATCCAAAAGATCATGTTTTTATGTAGTCGCATGCTTTTTAATTTGTATGCTAATATTTTAATATTATACGTAAAACTTTTATCAATAATCTGAGTAAAAGTATTAAGCTAAAAATATTTTTTGAAAACTCTGAAACATTTCTGAAAAATAATTTTCAGAAAAATTATCTAAATAAATTGATTACAAATGAAACAGTTAACGAAAACATTAAAAAATTCTTAACTAATTTAACAAAATAGATCAATAATCCACTTTATTTAAAACATTTTCCCAAGAATTAAAATTGTTCATTGTTAATCTTCCATATATTAGACTTTGTTATTCTAAAGAAGATTGATGCAAGAAATTATATTGTGATTCAAAAAAATGACTTTAAACTAAAACTTCAGAAAGTTGAAATTTTGGAAAACAGATAGCCAACATTTAATGACTTGAGTTAAAAAAATATAAACCAAATCACTGTATCAGATCAACTTTTTTTATTACTGTGATAATTGTTTGGTTAATATCAAAGATTTTTTAAGTCATTGTAGTTAGAAAAATGGTTATATTAGATATAAACAGTGATTTGCCATGTGTCCCCAAAGCATGAAAAGAAAATTTTCGAAAATGGGCAAGTTTAGATGCTCTTAGGATAACTGATTAATGTGAAACTGTTTTTTTGGTTGAGGAATTTAGCTTTAGTTTTAAACATGGTAACGCATGTTATTTGATTAGGAGAAATAAAACGTGCTACTAAAAAAAAAAAAACACGCACACACACTATGGAATATTAGTGAAAGAGACATAAATGAATCACTAAGAGTAAGCTCTCTATTTCTTTTTTGATTCAAAGTTATTAATTAGGTGTAAAAATTATGAATTCCCTGAATTTTATTCGCATCTTCATTTTAGTATAGTGATGTTTTTTTTTTTTACTGAACTACATGACACAGTAAATATGTGTCGAAGCTTTTAAGGTTGGTACTGATATAAGAGTACATAAAAAATTATGTTGAAGAACCAGATTTAAATTCTAATTGGTATGATTTCATATGATGTAGGGAAATATATGACTATTCTAATAATCTTTCTGTTTTGGCTACAATAATAACCGAACAGCTTTTTATGAGTTGTGCCTCATTGTTTCACTGAACTTAAATATTTTATATTGTATTTTGTATTAAAGTGTCATGAATGAAATTTCGGCATCGCATTGATTTTAAGCAAAAAATATCAAGCATATTGATGTTAACTTATTGCTTTGGGCAATATTTAGAAGAACATTTATTTTTTCCCTTCTAGGAGCAAAGAAGTGTTTTTAGAAAAATTAATTTTGTTTCGTCTTTCTTGATCCAATAAGAAATAAAATCAATAAATCTTTTTTTTCTAATACAGCTTAAATTTCAATGTTTTTATTTTTTGATTGGTGGGGGTTTTTTGTTGATGAGAGTGTAAGTTCAGATATCGACCTCGACATTTCATTATAATTCAACATGACTATTTCACGGTATTAATAATATTTAAAAAGAGTAACTGACAGGTAAGGTCGGTAATCTCTTCATAAATTTATGTATGTATTTTGGAAATCAACTACCATTAAAAATAAAGGTTATATTTATGTGCTTAACTTATACAGAGGGAAAATGTTTTCAATAATGGGTTATTAACCCTCTCTCTCTCTTTTGTCAGCTTTTTGATAATAAATTATAACAAAGCAGATAATCAAATAGATTAAAAGAAGATATTTTATTGGCTAAATCACGGGTTCCGAAATATTTTTTCTCGTGGACCACTTATAAAGTTTTACTATTTTCGGTAGACCACTGCTGCTACATTTCTATTGTATTCTCAAAACTCCTAAAAAATATCACCCTAAATTGGGGGTGTTAAGAAGATGAAATTGCACATTTTCTTGTGTTCTATTTATTAAAATAATACTTGTGGTTATACAAAATTATAAACATTATTACAAACAATCAACAATTGACAAAAAATCAACAATGAACTTTGCAATGTAAATCAACAATAAAGGTAGTCATACTTTTAATGAGACTGCGCATGGGCGGCACTTTGCAAGTCTCGACATGTGGTGTACACTTGTACTCTTATATATTCTTCTATTCAATTCTAGGTTTGAGCTAAATCTCGAATATTTTTGAATGCCCACCTAGTGAATGATGCTACCTGCTTACGTTGATAGATAAATCTAAGCAAAATTTTTGTTCTTTATTATGAAAACCAGAAAATGTTTCGTGGACCCCCATTTACAATTTGTGAACCTCTGTTTACTTTTCACATCTTGGTGGACCCCGGTGTGGTCTCCTATGGAACCCTGGGGGTCCAACTGGACCACTTTAGGGGCCTATGGGCTTAATGATACAGTAATATTCATAACATTTATTTTGTATGAAAGTATTCATATATATGCCGCATGAGTCAAAGTTTCTATTTTGACAAATATTCTGAAAAACGATCTGCTAAACGCAAAATAATTAGTTTTGTAATTAATTCATCCATTTTGTGTTGTAAAGATCAATTAATGAAATATTTAAAGAATAATAATTATAAAATCTATTTCGAGAGAGATAATATTTTTTTAATACACATGTTAGAAAAAAATTTTGTGTTGAGGCAATTTTTATAAAAACTTTTATGTGCAGAATAACTTTTGAAAATCATAACGAAATGAAATAATAACGGAAAATTCATAACCTATTTTGGAAAGTTTAAATGCAAAAAGTTGGATGAAAAAACTTACAGATAAAATTATTTCAGCTTCTTTAAAACTCTCTCTTACTTTTTCTAATGAAAAACTCCCATTTTTAAGTAGAATGACAATGATACAAAATGTGTTTCAACGACAAAACTATTAAAATTCGTGTACCAAATTAAAAGAAGAGAAACGTTTATATCTATATATTTAAAGCTGCATTATAATTTGTCCTTTATTAATGTTAGCTAGCTTAACTTCAACATGATAAAAATTGTATTTACTATATATTACAATAATCTAATTTCATTAATATTTAAATAAATCCATAAAAAACAAAATATTTTAAGTAGATTTACTTATTTTATTCCTCTAAAATATATATGAATAATTAGAGCATCAACAACATTATAAAATTAATCGGATATTCCTAATGAAAACAGGAAAGCAGTTTAATCACTCTGCTATAAGATATAAATGTGTTATTAAAAAGCTAGTTAGAACTCTATAGACCGTAAAATTACTTCCTAAATCATACTTAGGATTCTTTGATAGAAACACCCTTTATTGCATTCCAAATGGAATAACTTCTTAGCTCTAATGACTCTTGGAAAATGCCATTCTTGGTAACCGTAAGCTTCTAAGAACATTTCAAATAGTTTAAAATACATGCAAGGATCTCTAAAATATTTTAATTGTATCAACAATAAGATCAAAATTTCATTCAAAATTAAAATTTTGGTACTTTTTAAAATCATAAAATGTAATAAAAATTTAATTTTACTTGCACCGAGAAATTATATTTTAACTAATATTAAAGATTGTTATGTAAATTATAAAATTTTGCAGTGAAATTCTCTTAGAGACGGTTTATTTGATATGTATTCTGAATGAGATGATTTTCAAAACCTTCACAGAAAAAAATTCAATGTCGGATCTACTGTAGAAATATTTAACTGTAAAACAACGGAATTTTACATTTTAATAAACTTGATTAATTCTTTCGGAACATATTTTTTATGTTGAATTACAAGAGTAATGTTTTTAGATCAAGTCAGCCAAAGTATAGTGGTCAGCGTGCCTGACTACGGATAGGAAGGTCCTGGGTTCGAATCCCGGTTCAGGTATGGATGTTTTTTCATTCTCTCGATCCTGTTTTTGTCCTTCCCTTGTGAGTGTGAATGAAGTATGAATGATGCCTACCGTATAAACGGGTCCCTTTGGCATGTGTGAGGGTGCGATGGTGGCCCAACCCCTGTGGTGCACTCGGGGCCACGACTCGGCGGCTAAGAGGTCGCTGTTTCAGGCCGGTTCCTTGTGTATAAGGGAACAACAGATTAATAGACTCTGTTGCAGTTGTAACTGTCTACAATCTGCCAATGGAAAAAATTTATTTTTAGATCAAAGAAAAAAGTTATATTTTTTGTAAGCTGAACATAGCAAACTGAACGTTTTATAATATAAAAATATGAATCAGCTCTTTAATTATAGTGTAAAACAAATTAAAAATATTAAAGTTGGTAAACTAAAAATTATATTGTTGAAATAAGCTAAACTATTCTGCATTTGGTTTTCAATGTTACAGATTAAAAAAATCATTTCTTTAATTTCTTTTGTGAAATAAAAGGAATTCACTGCTTTATCCAGATTTTAGATATCATAAGATATAAAATGTATTAAACATATGCAATACATGTGCCTTATGTAATTCTATGTTTTTTTTAAAATTAGTTGGTTGAATTTTGCATATGAAATAGTGTTTCGTCACATGAGTATTATAGGTAAAAGTGTTTATATATATATATATATATATATATATATATATATATATATATATATATATATATATATATATATATATATATATATATATATATATATATATATATATATATATATATATATATATATATATATACTGTATTTACAATCTTATAATTTACATATAACGCTGATGAGTAACATTTCTGATCAGATTATTTATTTCCAATAAATTATAATAATATTTTATAATTCACTGGAAATAAATAATAAATCATTAAAAAATTACTCTTTTGGAAATGTATTCCTTTAAAACAATTATAGAGTTTTTCACAGTATGCAGAATCGGTTAATTAATTTTGCAAATGCTTGTATAGTATTTACTTTTATCAATTACCCGTAATTTCTAATTTACTTTTTCAATGTATTGGTAGAAGGCGTGATAATTTCATACGTTTTCTAAGGCGATGGTATTCTATGTGTAATTGCACTTCTGAACTCTGAAAGTTGTAAAATGAATCATTTTGAAAATATGTGGAGACAGCATTCAAGTTTCCATTAATTGTTACAATTGTTTTAATTATAAAAACAAGTATATATGTATGATATTAAAATTTTATTTTCTATTTGAAGATTCTTAATTTTAAATGCATTTAATTTTTATTGTTAACATATCTATGCAAAAAATTGGAGCAAATATTTTAAAGTATTTAATAATTTTTCAAAAAGAGTAGCCTGAAGAATCTATGCAAATTTCAATATCTTATTTTTTTAAGTATATTTAAATATTTTAGAAGTATTCAACACAAGTGTAGTTAGATGTTTTTTTATTAAGGAATATTAATTTTATGCTTATGCAAAGATTTTGAATATAAAACTAAATATTTAAGTCACTCGAATGAATATTGGTTTAGAAAAAATTAAAATAAATAGTAACTTATTTTAATACAATTGCAATACATATATTAATATTAAATTACGATTTTCGATGACATTGCATATTGATATTATTTAGTAAGTTTGTATTGATATTTGTTACTTAGCAGGATTAAATAGCAAAGGAAAAGTTGTTACGAAGAAATTGCAATTTTCAATTTGTAGTCATTTTGTTATAAATGAAAAATTCCAGGAATGTAAGAACCTATATTTAAAAGCGTTAATGAACTGGAATCCATTAATTATATTTTTCTCTACTCGCTTTTCTTAAGCTACCTCAGAAATTTGAAATATTACTATTGATAATAAGCAATATTATTCTATAAATAAATTCTCATTGAATAAACAAATAAGTTTCTAAAAACGCAGAGAAGAATTCAAGAAAAATTACATTTATGCATATTATCTTCTTACATTGCAATTACAAAAAAGTAAAGTAAATAAGAAAAGAAATATTGTATCGTAATAGATTGCCATAAAAATTAATTGATTAAATTTTCGAGCAGCTTTTGAGTTTACATCTGTGTAAATTCAATATAAACTGTTTCAAATTGTTTCAACAAAAGCAACTCTTAAATAATTAAGTATATATTTGATCTGAATTTAAGAATTCTTAATTCAAATTCTGTTAAAAATTCAAAAATTGATGATAAAGCAATTTATTTGGCTGCAACTCTCAGAACTCATAAATATTCAAAGCAATATGTGCTCCATTTTATAATGGAATTCAATTTATGCTTCTATAATGTATGTATATATTATCGCTGGTCCATCAGATGTGTTCCGTTCTTGGCAATGCTCAATCGGAGGATAACACTCGTATGAAATAGTTAACATTCTCTCCGGACTCGAATCGAATAGAGATTTGCTAGGTGGATAAATTGCAGTTCATCAACTAACTCCTATTTCTGTACCAAACTTTTGGTACAGAAACATTGCTTGTTGAGAAGTCTCTGTCTCATGTGGAGGTCAATAATGTGTTTTTCAGCATGCCTTGGCATTGAATGAACTATATTTTTTCGTTACATACGATGTATTTCTCGTCCTAATAATAAGGTACCGTTCATTATTTAACTGCTGATGTGTGGTGTAAGTGCTTCTAGGAGATTTAATCCGGGATTGTATGCCTGGTATCATGCATACAAATCTCCATTGTCCTTTCTCATTTTTTATATATGAGCTTTATGAAAAATTTGTACTTGTTTCTTTCTACATATTTAGTTACCGCTTCATTCATTATCTTTAATTTATGGACGTAAATGTAGTTTAACGTTATTTTTGCCATGGCAAGTTATTTAACTAGTTTTTGAAATTCCATACAATATGATACCTGATCTGTTTATTTTTCACACAGTTTTGCAATTTTAAAAATTCTTTAAATATTCCCGTACAACTAAATAAATAATAGTACATAAGATTAAAAATTCCAACAAATCGGATTCATTGATTCAATAAGTTTGAATTCCAAATCATGGATGCATCTTTTAAAATTAAAAAATGAACTCTATTGCCAAAATAAGCATCTCTTTAACACTTACATCAATAATTTTATTTAAAATTAATGTTTTGGACTTTTTTCATGTACTGAACAGTTAAAAAAAAACTCATCTATAAACTTGGAATTCTAATAATTTTTCACAATCTTCCGAATGTTTTTTAAAATTAAATTCTCCTCCATTTACCTGTGAATCCAGAAAAGATGCTGGGTTAATGAGAGTGTAAACTCTATTCCTCCTGACCCACTTTTATCTATAGAAACTACCTAAGACATTGATTAAAATTTCCATTCAACATTATATATATATATATATATATATATATATATAATGTTAAATGGAAATTTTAATCAATGGCTTATTGGTAGTTTCTGTATAAAAAATGTATATCATATGGAAACTACCTAAGTCATTGATTATATATATATATATATATATATATAATATTTTTATATAAAGCTTTTAATCTCAGTAATATATATTAATATTATTTAAATATTTAATATTTTCACAAAAGTTTGAGGATAGTTTGGAGAAACATTATTCATGGAACAAGAAAAATAGTTAAATTATTTTGCTCTAAAGATACATATGAGCTCTAGAATCTACTTAGAGTTTCTCAGACCATAAAATTACTTCTTAATGACAATTCAGTACTCTTTTGATAGAGACAGCTCATTACATACCTAATGAAATAGTTTCCTTATCTCTAATGTCTCGTGTGAAAAGCCATTCAAAATTACAAAATTGGGATTTAAAGCAGACTATTACTCTTTTCTCTTTTACGTCTCATTTAAAATAAATTGAAACGACGTACAAGAATAATTTGGATAATTATTTTTAATGATTAATATTTATTAAAAATGGTAAAGAAATGTTTTAAATTAAGTAAATTTGCTGTTTTAACGACCAAATCTTCCTCCTTTTTCAATATTAACGAAATAAGTAAAGATCTGTCTGAGGAGAAAAATTATTGCTTACTTATGAATTTCAAAGGATGCTGCATATTATGTGCAATAAATTTAAATAAAATGTTCAGAAATAGCTATCAAGCCAAAAATTATTTTCGTAAATACTTAAAAACATATGAAATGCGGAATAGAAAGGAAGATATTTCCCTAAATTGTTGAAATAGTCTTCCGACAGTAATTTATAAGTGTAATTTGCTTACTTTTAGTTAATGGTAGACATCCGAACAGTACAATGAATTAAAGCAAGTTATAGGCTTTACGACTATAAGTGATACGTTAAATTTATAAATTTATCCAAAGACATTTTCCTTTAAATTATTCATGAACGTCATTCATAAATTTAAAACATTATGTATTTCGTTTTCTTAATATTTTGTAAAAGCAATATCATTTAATAAACTGAGGTGACATCTTTGCTTTCCTGTATACATTATGTGTGACAATACTGTGTCCGTTCCTTTATAAAATATTTAATTTCGTAAATTTTCAAGGAATAAAATTGATGCATTTGGATTTAAATTAAATCATATAAAAATGTTTCATAATTAATGATATCCTATTTCAGTTTATTTATATTATGAAACGCATTTATGCATTACAAAGAACATTTTAAGCGCTTATATCAATCTTCATGCAATAAAAAAGAGCTTTTTATAGTATTAAACATTTTCAGAAAACTACCAATTGTATCTGAAATATGTAAAATTTTTTGGACATAATATAAGTCAGTTTTTATGTAATACCCATTCCTTACTTTAAAATTAAAAGAAAAATGATTATCGAATATATATTTAGACACAAAATTTACATAATTATTATTTAATATTAAATGAAATGAAATAGTAAAATGAATATTTGAAATATTTATTGAACATTACAAGATGAAATATTTGATATTTTTCGGTTAAGATAAAATTATTTTTAAAGTAAATATTGCAATTGAAATTGCAGGAATTTCTATGAATACAATATAGGTTATTTTTTTTTTACATTTTCGAACAGTTTCGTTATTGTTGAAAGTATTATACTTTGGAGAAAATTATTTTTTAAAGATGATTTTAAAGTATTTTGAAATTACAAACTTTTAAAAGGATTTATATTTCTAAAATGACAATTTTAAAGTATATTATTAATAAAACTGTGCACTTGTATTTTCTCAAAGCAATCATAGTTATTCATTATTTTAAATACATTGTAAAAGCAAAGATTTTATGTAGTTCTTGAATGAAAAATTAAAGTAAGAAAAATTAATAAAGAAGAAAACTTGAAAAAAACTGATGAAAAATAACAAATTATATTGTTATTTTTCAAATTATATTGTTCAAATTCAAATTATATTATAAGAAAAAACTTGAAAAAAACCAATGAAAAATAACAAAATAAATTCTTAAAGAAAAATTTCAGTTTTAAAGTCATTTATTGAATTTCAAAATATTGAAGTGCCTTTAAAAAAATGGAAACTTTGGAATTTTAAAATTAATATTTTAAATTATGAAATTTCAAATGGTTTTATTAATTACTTTAGAATACTTTCATGTGGTTTCAAATGGTTTTATATTAATATTAACCATTACAATAATCTGAATGTAACATTGTAAACAAAAATTGCTTAGGGTTAGTATTCGCAGCATATTGAATGAGAAGCAGGTCGTAAAATTTTGGATGGCAATAATTACATTTCAGAAAAAAAGATATAATATTTAGTTTCAAAAATAAAAAAAAATGAAAGGTTAAATTTTTATCTGTTATGGGTGCTACTTGGCAAACGTTCCTGTAATGTATTCATGCCCGAAGATGATTTGAGATATTTCACAAATTTTAGTGGGTCTGGATTATAAGAAAATTGCAGTTTAATGATGCTCATTTTTTTCAATAAAAACGAACTCATTATCAGTTCTAATTCTAGATAATTTATAGTAAACATATTTGATAAGTAAAGCGCTGCAACATAGCATCATTACAAGTTATATGCATTTTATCATCAAAGTTATATGCATTTTATTATAAAAAATGCGTATAACTTTAGTAATTTAAAAAATTAATGCAGTATTTTATTTGTTGCTTGTGATTAAAATTAGAAGGTTCAATATCTTCTGAAAACAATTATAAGAATCAAATTTGAATTTTTAGTAATTAAAAAGAAAGCTGGTATATCACATCATAAAATATAAAATACCTTTATTATTTTATTCAAAAGAAAGTAAAAATAAAAATAATCAACGTCTTTTACATTAATTTATTTTTCAATAAACACAATCTCCAAATAATAAAATAAAAAGTTTTTTATTATTTATCCTCTACAGCGTCTCTCATATTCCTGTTGAAATCTATCTATTTATCTGGTTATAGCAAATATTTGATAAAAACTGTATGAATCATAAACTTTTCTATTTTTCTTATAATAGTTTTGGTAAAAAAAGTAAGAATTTATTCAATCTAGTTTTGTAAAATGTCTAATCTGCATAAATATCTTAAAATATTGTGCTAATTTTTATCAACCTAGAAATTTTCAAAAATGTATTTGATTTTTTAATTAATGAAACAAAATTCGTACACAAGAGCATCATTACTTCTATATCAGACTTATCAAGATTAAGATTCATATCGTAACAATTGCTATCTATTCAAAAAATAATTTGATATAATTAAAAAAGTATTTTTATATAAATTTGTAATATTTTATTCGAATACTTTTCAATAACTTTTAACACATTACTTCTATTTATTCAACCCTTATATTTAAATAATATTTTACATAAATTAATTTTCACAAGTCATATTTTTGAGTAGTGCTTATAACACAATTTGTACAAAAGATGAATTTACTACCACATCTTAAAGTTTCAAGTTAACAATTACTTTTTAATAGGAGAATAAAGTGTGCCCCGTAAGTAAAGATAAAAATTCGATTGATTTTTATTGAAAAAAAAAAGAATAAATCCGTATTTAGTAAAAACAATTAAGCCTTTACCGTGAACTTCTGGACAAGTATTCTTGGTGATTACTTTGGAGACTCTCATTACTATCATGAACTTTTGGACCGGCGCAAGAAACTGCATCTTCTTGGGTGCATCTTCCACGTGGTAATTCTTTGAATGCCACATAACCTGCTTAATGGATTGGAAACACAGAACTTGTAGTTTCGCTTCCAAAATGTGGCTTGACCATTAGACTTTTCATCTTCCAGAAAGTGTTCCAGTTTCCTTTGCTGGTGTCAACAAGGCTAACTAGATTACTTAATGCTATATCACTTTCTGAATCCTTAGTCAACATTTTCTTTTATTTTCATAATTTTATATTATTTTCCAAAATTATAAAACAAAATGAACACAAACATGAAGTATTTAATGCAAAATAGTTTTTTAAAAACTATTCAACACTTTGGCAAATGTCTTTCTCTTTAGCTTTATCTCAGACTATTGAATGCTAAGTCCAATCGTAACATTACTTGTTCATTGTAATCTGTAATCTCTTTAATAGAAGCAAATGATATATTACATTTAAAAGAAATATAATTATGTATTTTTAGTGCACTTTTCTTTCTCTTAATTGACATTAAATGATTCTTTAGCTTTCATTAACTGAAATTAGTCTTTTTGTCGATAAACAGTAGAACTCCATTTTTACGAATACTTTTTGACCGGTCCCCATTTGAATTTTCCAATATTCGGTTAGTTGGATTTTCTCGAATGAAGGTCCATTTCTATTAACTTGCCTATGCTATAAATGGAGAATAAAACTTTTAAGGAAACGCGTTAAGGAAAAGACAGTACTTTTATATGCCAAGGTACTTACATACAAGTGTTGTACATTAATACAGTATGTATGTACAATGTAATAAGTTATTGCTTGGTTGTTGTTGCATCAGCATGCTTCCATGTACCTAGCACAGTGGTTGCTTGGTTAATATCTCAGTTAGAGTGAGTTGTTTCACTGCTTCCCTCTTTGTTCGAGTAACCAAAATGTGAATCAGCTTCATAGTGAGAATTTGCAAGTGATAACAATCGGGGTGACGCCTCAATAATTTCAAAACAGTTTTAAAGCCAGAAAATGTTTCGATATTTAATAATCAAGTGTCTGTTTTAACTTGGACATTAAGGTCATTTTTTTACTCAACTCATTCAATAAGTTAACCTTTATTTTCAATTTGAAATTCAGTGTTTGATTCATAATTCCTTTTCTTATATCGTCAGAACTAACTTTTAAACATCCGGGAATTCTTAAAAGAATGTTTCTGGATTTCTCAAGAGTGACGTTACTCTCTTTTCTTCTCCTTTTACCTTTTCTTTTCTTGAGCTGTTTCCTTCTCTTCATTTTCCTTTTCTTCTTCAGGCTAATTTATTTTTCTGCAATTCTTAGAATGACTAGGATGAACCGAGTTCGGACAATTGGAGTTCTACTGTACTGTTTTATGGAAAAGAATGTGTCAGAACGCATATATTAATTTTCATTTAAATTAAAATTTGGAAATAATGAAGTTATATTGACATAAGTGTCGAAATTCAGTTTTTCATTTCTTTTTTTTATTTCTTCTAAGAACGTCAGACGTTAATAAGTTTTTTATTTGGTCATAAAAAGGAGAAAATGAGATTAGTCACTGAAAACATTTTTTTCTATTTTCTCTAATTTTTCGAACAGAAAAATATTTGATTCTGTTTCATCACTGAAATTTATTTTACTTATTGATGAATAGCATTTCCCTATATTTTATCACCTGATTTTCAGAGAGACGAAAATTTCATTATGCTTTTAAAATGAATTCAGCTTCATTTCTTTTAATATGGTTTTTTTAAATTAAATACAAATACTTATTATTACTTATTATTAGGTTTATTTTAATGAAAGAAATCTATGAAACGTTATATATTATTATAAAAAATTGTATGCAAATAAGAAGAACAGATAAACTGTACGAAAAGGAAAATACTGTAAAATATCAGCTGCTAGTTTGTCAAAACGCAAACTGTAGGTTAATGTTACAGTGCAAAGTGTGTATTTACCTGCAAGTTAAAAAGAAGAAACTTATAAATATATTTATGCTTATTTACATATTTTAGTTGTTATTATATTTGTTTGCAACTGTTTTTCATATTCATGATAAGGAATGAGAAAATTTATTTATCGAATAGATTCCCATTCTTTAAAAAAATGTACTTATAAAATAATTTTAAATTAGTCATTTCACAAAAATAGAGAGCTTGTTTTCGTCTTATGAAGTAAAATCAAATTAAAAATAATTTTATTGTCCGTTAAATGACAGAATTTTGAAAGATTGCTATAAATCTTTAGATATAGAAAAGTGTATTTACAAATATATAGATAAAAGAATGTTCAACATATACACATTTTAATTTGTAATGTGCATGTGTGAAAAGGTACTTTGATTCTGGATTCTTTCTTTATTGAAATTTCTTTAAAATGTATTGAAATTGCGTTAGTAAATTTGTTAGGTTTCTAATGGTAAAAATTAAATCTCATGCGAAAGAGATAAAAATACAAAGGTCCTCACAAGCGAACTGTTATTTTTGGATTTATCCTTATTTTTATTAATAGAATTTCATGTAAAAAATGATGAAAAAGAAGGCTAATAGACTAAACAGGGAATAGAAATTATACACTGATATAAAGGTATAAAATGAGCAAATAATAAGTCACATGTTTAAAGGTAAAATTTTTATTTTAAATTCAAAATTTATGTAATCACAATTAGAAATTAAAATAAATTTATATATTAAAAAGATTGTATATGGATGAAACTCGAGTTTCTTTTATTTTTTTTTAATTAAGAGACTTTACCAATCAAAGGTAACTTTTTAAAATCAACTTTATCAATCAAATACAACAAAACAAGTTATGCTAAGCGAGATATTAATGAGAACTTATTTCACTGTCAATATACTTAGAATGTAAATCGAATTTTACTATATCCATAACACTTCTTATAAAAATACAGTGAAATCATTCCAACAAAACAATATAGTTTTAGTATTCCTAACAAATTGCAGATTTAAAATACTAATAGGCATATAAACTTTTTTTTATTTTAAACATCATTTGAAAATTTATTATATTCAATCGATTCTACAATCGATTCATCCAATAGTTTTTTTACCAAAATATTTTGTCTCTTCGAAAACAAAAATTGAAATTTTTGAGAGTTATACTATTATAAAAAATGCATACATTTTATCACTAGCAAAAATCTCTTCACTATATTTCAAACTGGAATGATGAAAATATATATAGTTATTATTAATTATTAATTTTTAACAAGTATAATTTTAAAAAAATCTCTTATTTAAAATTACGTAAATATAAATTTTAAACACAAGATGATATAAAAACCTTCAAATATAATATTAACATTTATATTCAGTTTATAATATCTTCAATATTAGTTTAAATCTGAATTTATTTAAAAAAGAAAACAACTGTTAAAGTCTGTATACGATATCCTTACATAAAGTTTAATTTCCAGACAAGAAAGTTCCACTTTTTTTTAACATTTTTTATTTGCATAATCGCATTTATTTTTATTTTTCACATAAAATATAAGAATATTTTATAATGAAATTTTCGTTCATAGAGCTGTGGAAGAAGCTTAAATGTTATTCACGGAAGAGTTCCTGTTAAACTTTACGAAAAAGTTAAAGATATGTTCCCCGGAAATAACTTGGAAAAGTTGTAGAAAAAATTTCAATATTTCGTGCTATATTTCGTGTCTGGAAAATTGAGAACAAGAAAAATTGGTAGAAGGAAAAAATATTCATTTCTTATCCCTTACTGTTAAAACTTTCACAGTTACTTATATTATTACCGAAAATATACTAATTAGGATTAAATTGAAGTAATTTGAATTCCAAAAGAATGACACTGATTATTTTATTTATTTTTGAGTTCGATAAATACAAAAATATTTGAATACAAATACAAATATGAATGTGAATAGAAATGTGAACATGAATAGTATAATTTTGCACCAACATGAATACTATGAATAGAAGTACTAAAATATTTTATCATGATATTTTTTCATTATATATAATTCTTACATTTTATTTGTATTTATTTGTAAATTTTACTCGTAAATTTACAGTAGTTTCATTTTCTTAAGCAAATAACATTCAAAACATATTCTTTCAAATTTAACAGCTTTGCAAACTCAATTCATCATAATTCAAATGATTTGGAAATTTTCATGAATTTAGATTTCTATTAAACTTGCACTCAATTTGTAATTTATAATTATTTTATATTTTTGTTTTCTGTGCAATTTTAATTTTAGTGTCTCAAAAAGGCGAAAAGTAATAGACACTAATCTTATGTTTAGTAAATTGTGCTTGGATTAATGAATGGATCTCATTAAAACCATTGAATGTGGGGATGTTCGCATGTATTACCATTTCTTACTGTTAATTACCCATTTATACTTACAAGGCAGATACATGAAGATTAATATGCTATTGGTTTGATTCTTGTCATTTTACCTCGGTAAAAAAGATAATTTTTTGTGTTTATTAACTTCAGTCAGCAGAAATAGACTACAAGAAGCTAATAAAATAACATTAATTCTATACTTGCACCTTTTAAAATCAAAGTGAAATCAGTGTTGCTATAATTTTTTTATACTTTACTACATATCTCACATTCCTTAATGGTAAGATAGCGCTTTTCTGAAAAGTCCTAAATTTTAATATTGCTCATTACTATAACAAGAAAGCTACTGATATCTATTGATAATATGATCTTTTTTTAAGGAAAATGTTTCAGGGATTTTTGATTTTCTACTTCGTACAAACATTTATATTTCCCAAAAAAATTATGAGCTTGTTCGTCCCTGAAAATAGCATAGGGTGGATGCGTAAGGGATTTATTATCAAAACGTTTTTACTTATAGTAAATCCATCATATGATTCTAATAAATCCATCATATGATTCTAATAAATCCATCATATGATTCTAATAAATCCATCATATGATTCTCTGGAAATAACATATTCTTACAGCAGACAATTTATATTTTATCAAGGGAATTGCCATTGCTAATTGCGTAAATCTTATCAACATTTTATCCATAAAATAAATAAAGACTGAATGGAACACTGTTATCTTATTAATAAAGGGATTTTAAGTATATTGCTGTAAATCCAAAATTCAACATATAAAGATATATGATATTTCACAGCAAAATTTACTTGACGGATAATATGTTATACAACGATCATCTTTTATTAACATGACAGCCAATGATGAGCCAAAGCTTTCAGAAGAACTTTTTTTCATTCTGATCTATTCTTTTAAAATGATTTCTCTAATTAGATACTCTTGGGATCTTAAGATTTTCAAAACATTGTCCGTCAATCTCAACTTGGGACTACACCTTTTTTTAGATACCAAAGGTTTATGTTTGAAAATTTTGAATGTTAATATTAAAGGGTACCTTCTGCATATATGGCAAATTTCATGCGACTTATCTTAATGAATATGATGATATATATATATATATATATATATATATATATATATATATATATATATATATATATATATATATATATATATATATATATATATATATATATATATATATATATATATATATATATATATCCTTAACTCTAATTTGTACAATTCAAAATGTCAAAGTCTGCAGACTTCATTTTCATTTACATCACCAAATATTTTCCTCAGAACATTTCGTTCTAAGATTCTACATGTATTGACATAGAATCAAGTAGGATTTGGATTTATCTCATTAGGGTATAGGAATTCATACGTCTTCCACATATTTGAAAATCAATGTGTTGTTGCAGCGGGTAGTGTATTGAAAAAAAATCGTTATGGAAGCTCGAGTCACATATTTTCGATTACTGATAGACTGAGAGAATGATCATTTCAAGAAAGTAATTGAATCTAATCGATGTAAAAGAACTATTGAACATTTAATGACACGAATGTTTGAGCTTATCCCTTTGGAATACAATTAAAAACAAGTACTGAAAATATGGGTGGACTATGGACTCAACATAATCTTAGAAATGCAGAGCTTGCTATTCATTGTGCTGGCAATATGAAGTTCTAGATGGATGCGTGTTTGGAAACCAATACTTTTGGAAATAATGATACCAGTTGCAAGGTGAAATGGTATGCATAACACTACACTTTAACAGCCGCTCATCACGGTGTTTCCAGATTTGAAACCAATCAATGAGGTTTTGCTGGTAAAAGATGGATTAGTTAGTAAATACAATATCTTTCTATTCCACTATCGACGTACATGGTTTATTCAACCATTAGCACATCAAACCGCTATGGTTGTTTTGAGCAAGGGGTGAAATAAGTAATGGATGCCTTTTCATTCCATTTAACTAAAAATGGTCTAAAAATTTTTATAGCAAACACAGAATAATGCCTAACAGCCTGAGTATATTGTGTTATGGTACGTATTGCGACTGAGCTTTCCCTCATTGCTTTGCATATAATATACCTTTCATCACGCTTAGTAGCGTCATAAAGTGACTGTTATTAGTTCTATCAGTCCTCTGTTCCAACTTATATCCAGCGATTACTAATTTACGCGATAGTTGCTCAGTTTCGATTAATACAATCATAAATTTCTCTAAAGGAAAATCTGTAATAGCAGGCTAATATTTTTTCTCTTTTCGAACACAGAAACTTTTTCAAAAGCACTTTATCTCCTACAAGTCACGATTAAACAAAATAAACAAAAAGTCAATTATGGTACTTCGAATCGCATATAGTACTTGTAAGTTTGCGCAACAATTCTTCCCATTGTGTTAACTCAACAACGCTTATGATTTGCATAGCTCATATAATTTGTGTTATCATCAATATTTCTCATTCTTGTTTTATTAAATCAAGTATTGCTGTTCAAATTTGTAAATTTTCATACCAAAATAATTTTATCAATATATATAGGTAAACAGAGCACATACAACATGCGAAATTCTGAAATTTTTTGGTGACGAAGAATCTTTTCTAGATGACGTGTTGTGATGTCCTGCGATTTTGGACACCAATACTTTTCGAAATAATGGTACCAGTTGCAAGGTGAAATGGTATGCATAACACTACACTTTAATAGCCTCTCCTCACGCTGTTTCCAGATTTGAAACCAATCAATGAGGTTTTGCTAGGTAAATACATGTAAATACTAGGGTTGCTAAAATAGAATTTTCTACATAATTCTCATTGGTCTCTATATGACGTCACTTAAAACTAGGTGACCAGATAAATATAAATATCCGTCAAAGAATCACCAAACTCAGAATTTGACTTGCTGTATTACACGGCATCTATGCCGTTAACAGTAACAAATTTAATTATATGAATAAATATTTGAAAAACATTTAAGTAAGAAAGTATAAAATTATTTTGCTTGCCCTTGCCAACATTTAATTAACAAAGTTGATTAAATTAAAACTTTGTTGTACGAATGAAATCTATCAGAACTTGCTTCAAACAATACTATAATTTTTAGTGCACTGTATTTATTTTAATATAACATTTTTTAATTCGTGATTTTTTTACATATTCTCTTTTAGCAATTTTAAATTAATTATTAATTTAACTAAAACCTTCTTATTCATCGGAAAGTTTTTCAGTTTCTTAATTTTATGAGAAAATGAAATATAATAGATTCTAAAGAATTGGTTAAATTTTAAGTTTTAATTGCATGAATACACTTATTTGTAAATTTTATTTTCTGTGTGATACATATAAACCTTATTTTAATTATATTATCACTGTTTTATAATCTATATTAATAGCCGAAACTTTTGCTAGATAGTTTTAGGAAATAATTATTTATTTATTATTAATAGTATTGATAAATTTATAAGTGTTGAAGTTATTGAAAAATTTTTGATTTATATTTTAATAATCATTAGAGGAGAAAAAGATAGGAATGGTGGAACATGTAGTGTAGAATTGTAGTATTTATGAAAAATACATTGATTTCAATGAAAATACATTTACCTTTATCGTTTCGATCATTACAATGGATTATTGTAAGTCCTAATCGTTTTCAGGATTTCACTTCATACTTCTCAGTTAATACTGAGGTTTTAATTTGTCACTTTGTTAGTTATTAGGCCTTTATTCCCGGTAAAGCTATTGTTAATATATGATCCTTGTTCGATTGTCAAACATTTTAAAATCATTACAATCTGATTAATTTTGTGTCTTTTTTCATTCTTACATGTGTTATATATATCTAAAAAAATATTCTTAGGGATCAGTTTTACTGTATTGTCACTCTTGGCGCGTTTTATTTGATTATCTTGGCGTGACAAATTTGGCGAACATTTTTACTGGAAACCCGGCAAACTAGTATTTTGGCAACCCTATTTGTCAAAAGTCTGTATACTGGAGAGTGGTATGTTTTTTGCTAATTATTTACATAATTAATAATAGATTAATGGTCACCATGAAATGAATTTCTCATGAATATTTACCGATTTAAATTCATTTATATAAAATTTAATAAAAAATTTTATGGATAATTTAACATATCAACTTTATTATTTTACCCTTGATGTTTGAAATCTATTCGATACCAACGATGCATGAAATAGTTGTCACTATTTCAGCCATTTTCCTCCCACTGTTTTCCCGACCGGAATTTCGTCATACGCCTTGGCGACTTTTTGAAAATTTCCCCAAGGATGACCGTACGGTAAAAATTTACTATTCTTAACTTAAATGAGTTTTCCAAGATATGAGAGGACAACTTTTTATTTTTTCGATTCAAATTTTCAAAAGATTTAGAAACAGAAATAAATAACGGTACTAATTCTAATAAAACACAAAATATGATTTTTAATAAGGTTTGGCAATAAGGTATATTCTTAGCGATAGTTATTTATTTATCCAATAAAATTTATATTCGTAACAAATACACCCCTTACTACTTGGATAAAATATGGAATTTTTATACCTTAACACATAGAAAATTTAATATCCGCAATTCGAAAGAAGTGTCTTATTTAACGATTATTAATAGCAAAATATTTATATTTCACACGTTACTTTATAAGTTTTACTATTTTATTAAAAAAAAAAAGCATGAGTGTGAGCAAAAAATACCAAGAAGATTGGAGTTTGTAGTTGGATTTTATATTCTCTCCCATCTGATATTTCACCCAGGACTGAAAAATATTTCAACTCTTGAATATATAGATGGCCTTATCGGTTTTGTTAGTTGAAATGACATTAAATGAATCTAAGTAAATGTTCTCAGAGTTTCTTACCAGCAATTGAATAAATGCTTCCTGGTGCATTTTATTAGAATTGTATATATGAATTTATTTCTTATAATATTTAGTTCCAGTTCAGTTTAAAGACAACACTATATGCTATAAGGAAATTGATAATTTTTACATCCTAAAGAGAACTATTTAGAACTTACAATTACTTTTAAACTGAAAATAAGTGATGATAATCTATATTAAGGAGAACACATTATATAACCTAAATGGTTTTATATTTAAGCAGAAAATGATTTAATTTGCAATGGTCATTTAAAATATTATAGAAACTATAGTAAAATAAATATTAAAAAGTAAAAAAAAAATTATAATAACTTAAGGAATAATTAAAATCTCATGCGTGATTAGTTTTAGAGATTAGATTTCTTCATTTTGTAAGCTTATAAATAAAATCTTAAAGCTATTCGAAAAAATATATTTATACTTAAATGCTCGGTTTTATACAAATTTTTAAATAATCTAAAATTAAGTCAAATTGCCAATGTAAAAAAAAAATCAATTTAAAAGAAATATGTGGGAATGAGTGATATAATTTTTCCTGAAATCTTTCTTCTGTTTTTATATGCATAAAATTTAAACATATTTTGTAGTAAATTTCCATTAATATATTTACTCAATACTAAATAAAATGTTGCCAAAAGTAAAAATTACCGATTATCGTCACATAAGTCAAATACCATTATTTTAAAAAATTCTTAAAAAATAAAGTGAATTTCAAATTTCAATCTTTAAAAAAATACAGCTATATATAAAAGCATATATTACAAATTAATGAGGAATTAGGTTTTTGTGGGTGCATTAAAGCAAAAAATTACGAAGCACAAAATATCTCATGAAAAATTTGAAATTTGAAGTTATTTTGAAAAATAAACATTGTTTTTTATTAAAATTAACAATTTTGATAAAATATAGTATTTATGATAGATGTGTTATTTTTATTGATTTACCCTATAGTTATTTTGAATTAATATTACCATCATAACAATAATGTGATTACATTTATATTAATAGGAAATTAAAATCACCGTAAAATCATTATGTCCTTAAAAAAATGGGAAAATAATGTGTAGTACTTTATAGCTAGGTTTTTCTCTTGAATTTATCATAAAAATAATGCTATTGAATAAAATGTAATTAACCCACGAGCTCATGTGCTATGTTTAGAGCACTGGTCGTTCATTAAACGCACAATAGAAATAAACTATTTAAAAAGTTTTCCAGATCGTTAAGAAGTGCATTCATGATAACTGTTTTCCAACATTTTCACATTTCTGAATTTTCTTTTTTATATAGATTTGACGTTGGATTCTTCTAAGCCCGGGAGCTAACTTGTGTGATTAAATTTTAGTAATCTGTTTAAGTTTTGGAGTAGTCAAAATAATATATTTTTCACAAAAAGCAAAGGAAATGACTTTAACATATTCTTAAAGTTGTATTTAATGATGAAGAATCAATGAAGAAATATAAAATAAAAGAATATTTAGTTAAGGTAAATTTTTCTTAAAAGTAAATTACATGATTTTCATGATGAATACAGTTAAAGAAAAAAGATTACATTTTGTATCAAATTTTCTATATTGGCAAAAATGGCAAACAGCAGGTAAAAATTTAAAATCATTGAAACGCCAGAATTCCTCATAATATTTAACTAAATTCCCATGTTCATTCATTTGTCTAAGTCAGTGACACAAAAAACTATATGCTCAATAAACGATTCGCGATAACTATTGTTTGAAGATAGTATTCTAATTAATATTGTTCTTTGAGCAGTTAAATAAATAGAGACATTTGCTAAGTATTTTGAAAAAATACTTTGTCAAATAAATTACAATAAATGCTAAATAAGCTTTTATATTTTTGAACAATTGAGAAATTGTCTCTTTTAAGTATTAAATATTTTTGATAAGTTTCATAGAAATAAAAATTAAACAATAAAAGGGTCAGAAAAAGTTTTAAAGAGTATATTTCGGAATTCATAGAAATAAATACTCATAACAGAAGCAGGATTGAATTACATTCTCCTAAATTTGATAGAACATCTAGTAGAGCAAAGTTCTTCAAGTGAGAAGAATGAACAATTCATTCATCTTTCCAAGTGAAAAAGTGCCCATAATTCATGTGCCGAAGTTAAAAAGACAAAATAATCTTCAACATGTTGAGCAAAAAGCGATAAATGTATCAGTTGTGAAACCACAAGATATATTTGTAAAAATTTGAATAAATTACAAGTATTTTTTGTTATAGTTTATATTTAATGTACACATCGTATCTATATGCTTTAACATAAAATCCATTCAGAACTTTAAAAGATAATCTTTATGGTTTCCTGTAACAAAAACAGCTGATTTGGCTTCTTAGACCTTACGCGTGTTCACCTGTTAAGCGCATTTTCCCCTGCTTTAAACTTGAAGTAAATAAGCTATAAAATCTGATTTTTCATAAAAAATGTAAAAAATTTATTACCGTAAAAATTATTTTGCCTCCGTTACTATTAAAAAAATAAGACACAAAAATATGGGTTATGGGATTTTTTATTCATTTTTAATTATGTAACATATTACTGGTGTAGCGAATAAATATTAAGTATATCGGAAAGTTCCTAAAACCATCGAGAGAAAATGGACAACATTGGTGTTCGTAGAAACATCGGAGATATTATATTGCTTAACTCTGCTCAGGAAATTATTTCGGATCGCATTCAGAAGATAGGATTGGTGAGAAAATATTCTAAATAAGTATCACATGAATTAAGTCAGAAGAAATTTGATAATAGAGTTATCACATGACTATCTTTGTTTGTTCGATATCAGTCCTTCTTGAACCGCATGATAACTGGAGATGAAAAGTGGATTAAATATGAAAAAATCGTAAGGAAAAGAGTATATTGCGCGGAAAATCTTGCCCTTCCAAATCTAAAACAAATTTGAATCTGCATAAGGGAATGTTGCGCATGTGGACTGCGGTTTGAGGGCCATTACATTATCAGCATTATAAATTGAACGAAAGACTCAATCGGAAAAGTTATGACAGCTACTGGACAACTCAAAGGGTTAGTCCAATAAAAGAATTTGTCAAAAAATTGCAGAACTAGGCAGGGAAATCCTGTAGCATTCAACATAATCCCCTCCGACTATCTTTTGAAAAACTCAAAAATAAAGACGATATCACTCAAACAATGTTTCAATTTTCCATATGTAAAGATTAAATATTTTTCAAAAATGGATATTCAAATCGCCTTCTCGATGGCAAGAAGTCATTAATAATGACATCATTCATATTATTTAGCATAGCTTATTGACGCAACCAATAGACCAATTTTTTCGTTTAACCAGAACACCATGAAGGTGAAAGTACGACTTTGCTCTAAACTCATCCAATAGATGGCACCACCAGAGGTTTTACTCCCTCAATTTTTACATTGATCTGAAGGGAGAATAACATTTTTTGCAGTCAAAATGTCTTGCTATTACTTTTTTAACAGCAGCTCTATATTTACCTGGAGGAGTATTATGAATATTTCAAGCAATCACAGTTTTCAATTTTACCAAGTTATTTACTCTAGCGTTTAGCAGTTTTTAAGATACAAAAATTTTAATTTCATATATCTTTTGTGTCTTATTTGGTTTAACAATATTGCATAGAAAACTACTTTTTGTTAGACATTGACTCATGTGCTCTTTTTGTGAGAATTGAAATTTCAAGGCTTCCGATAAGTTATTGTCAAGTTATATATTATGTTTTTTAATTCACTCTTTCTTCCGAAAAGGTTTATATACAAAGAATTAAATTCAAGAACTTTTTCGTAATGGTAGACGAATTTTAAGCGTTTAGTTATTTAAAGATTCAATTTTTAAAGTTAAATAGAATGCCAATTCCAACATATAATCTAAAGAAATCGCATGATTCCAGACCATATATTCGTCGTTACTAATATCAAACTTTTTTCAAATAATAACAAAAACATTTATTAATATTTCTTCAAAAATAAGTTTACAGTTCCAAATTTTTTAACTTTTATACTTTTTAAACTCTGCATAACATGTAGTGAAAAGATAAATATTAAAAAAAAACCAAGAAACTGAGGAAAACTTGAAAAGGCAAAGATTTTATTTTCATTCCTTTATTTATTTTTATCGAGAATTTTGATGCAGTTTTACATTTAAAACACAAGGTGTTTAGATTTTGGTCAATTTTTCGTAATTTTAATTTCAATATTTTTGCTGTTATTTCCTAAAATTACAAGATGTCTTAAATTAAGTTTCAGATTATATACTTTCAGTCATATGCTTTTCTATGTGTTTTTTCCGATAGTTTTTTAATATCTCTTTAAATAGATAAACCCTTTTGACAATCAAAGTTCATCATGATTTTAACTTACTAAATAATCCATCGTTGCAAATTAGGGTTAAATATTGTTTATATAGTTTTATTATATTAATTGGTCATTTTACCTCAAGTTGTTAGTGACCTCAAGGTATTATCGTTATGTATTAAGGAATTCATGCCATTTCGTATTTCGAAAATCATGGCTGCGCATAAAGGCATTACTGAATGTAACAGTTTATCTGATTTCTAATGTTTAAGCATGTCAATCTGTATGCATAAATTTATGTATAATACATAACTACACATATACTTTTTAAAAAATAATTAAAACTAATAATCTGATGTGCTTTAAGTGGAACTAGGTAATTTGAATATAATATTAAGCAAGTGATTTAAAATTAAGTTCAATTTATCTTCTAAAATAAATAAGTTTAACGACAGGCGTTTATATCGAAGAATACATTTTAATTTGTTGAACGAAATTTAAAAAGATACATTAGGCTTTCATAATCAACATTAATATACAAGACAAGATGATTATAATGAAGAATAAATTTCAATTAAATATTGTGGTTTTTCAACTGAATTTTAAAAAGAATTATATGACTTTTATAAGCAATTTTCACAGAGATATCAATTTATTTATAAGGGCTAAATCATCTGCGACTTACAGTTTAAATTGTATTCGTAAAAGTACCAATAATGTCTCTAATTTTTCCTAAAAATGATGTAAGATAAATACAGATTTTTTAAAATAAAATAATTAAAAATATTTTTCAATCAAATTATGTTGCTAGGAAGCTATATATAATAGGAATCAATTTATAATCATCATATTCTCAGAAATGTATAAACTAATAGCTTACATTATAGTAATGGCAGCGATACTTCTTCCAATTATCCTATGAGTTTGCTAAATCTATTATTTTGCATACATTTCACTTATCTCTGAACTAAGTTTTTATATATTTAAAAACAAAACATTACTTTTCTCTAAATAAATAGAGATTAATATATTATTAATATTTTTAATGGTAAGTTTAACAGCTTTCCTTTTACCAAACAATATTCAGTAATGGATTTCTGTAAAGTATTATATTATTGCTCATAAGCTATTGGAGAATTTTGTATAGTTTATTAATATTATTCACACATTATACATAACTCCAAATACTTCACTGTATAAATAATTTAATTTATGAAATAATATAAATAAACAAAGCTTAATATATTAGAAAAAAGGAATATAATTTATGAAATTATGTAATCGTAAAAGTTTCCTTTTACCCTAGATTGCATATAAATTCCAATGTTATTACGTTTTGCATATGAATTACTAAATTGAATATTAGATATTCAGTCACCAATTCCAATATCCACAAGAAATTAGTTTCATTGTTCTTTAACAAAGGCATAAAAGTATTAGTTATAATATAAATTTAGTTAAGCTTGAATAGTAAGAAAATAGTCTGAAGTAATAAAGTAATAGATTATCATACAAAGCATTTAAATTATAATACAAAAAATTCACTTATGTATTTAATTTCTTTTCTTCGTAAAAGCAGCAAAAGATATATTCTCCAAAAAATCAGAAAATGCTGCTTAAAAGATTGTCTTAAATAACGGTAGCAGATTATTTCGTTTCCGGAAATGTTTGATGAATTTGGAATATAACTAAAAGTTTAACAGTATAAAAAAATCATAGATGCTTCCAAGAATTGCACATTTATCTTATGCAGCTGTTTTTACAAACCGCAAAGTACCACTGGAATTGTTAAATTGCTTGTAAGTGTAACGTACAAACTGCGGATAATGTTGAACTCACTTATATCAGTGAATGGTAAAAGTTCATAAGAATTCCGTCATGCATGAAAACGTGATAGAGAAATAATTCTCTCAAGAAAGTTATTCAAGCTTCTAAAACCGCTTTGCAACGTTTTAAAGCATTGACTTGTGTAGAGAGAAAGCTTAGAAGCTAAACAATGTTTGTGAAATTTACATTCTAGTAGATTATTTATTATCATTTTTTCATTAAAATTAATTTTATCACCAACTATTGATTTCGAATGTATCATGGCAGACACTTTTATTAGCATTGAATATTTATCCAACTGTATTCAAACATTCATTTTTCTAAAAAACGTATCTAACGTAAAAATAAAATAAATGCATTTTATAACTGCAAAACATATTTGTATAAAAAATATTCTCTTATAATTATAAATATATTATTTATAAATATATATTCATGAATATTAATTTATATTAATAAATATTTTTATTTTAAATAATAGGTTTACAGAAAGAAATTAATAATATAATTGAAAATTTAATTTGATTATAAGTTTATATTGTACTGATTTATTTAATAATACATAATAAAATATATGATCATGAGTTGAAATGACTTATATATATATATATATATATATATATATATATATATATATATATATATATATATATATATATATATATATATATATATATATATATATATATATATATATATATATATATATATATATATGTATATATATATATATATATATATATATATATATATATATATATATATATATATATATATATATATATACTAAACTAGTACTTTATTGTGAAATATTGTGTATTCCAACATGCAATGTGATGCTATTAATTCTTTATAGTAAAAATGAAATAAGGAATTTTCCAAATGAAATAAATAGAACTGTCTCACTACTCTTCCTCTCCTACTCGGTCGCAAAAAATGTTTTTGACTATTCTTATATTCAATTTATATTCTTATTTATATATATGAAAACTTTTTCACAAAACTTTTCATATATATAAATAAGAATAGAAAATGAGCGAGACAAATTCGAAAATAATGTCTAAAATAAATTTGTTTCAAATTTTTTACTAAAATAAATACTTTAGAAAATGTGCAAAATCAAATTTATTTATATAGAAAATTTTTTCATATTACTTAGGTATACTGATTTTCTATAGGAAAATTGTTGTAACAAATTTGAAAAAAATTTACTGTAATATCCATATTTTGCATATAAATATTGTTATAAAATTAAAGTCCCAAATAAGAAATCTTCTCAAATATGGTGTAGTTTGGAAAGACTAAGTTGTTATTGATTAAGATTAAATTTAAAGATAGAAAAAACTTATTCCTTTGTCAGGAGTCATATTATTTTATCAGTATATTATATAAAGTGAATCTTAAATTTATTTAATAATTTTTGTTTCAATTAACTTATAAAATCTGTCAGCTACCAAAAATAAATAGTTTTCTGTAAAAATTCATAAATATGTTTTTTATAAATGTTTTACCGGGAATTTTCTAAAGAATGAACCAGGAAATTTATATGGTATATAACTTAAATAATTTTATGAATATTCTCAAAAACATTTCTTCGATTGATCATTTAAATATGTTTTTATTATATTAACCACTTTAAATGCTTAGCGTTTTTACTAGACATTATATAAGCTTAATATAAACGCAATTTTCCCTTTTCCTTAAAATTTTCTCAATTTGTTTACGTTTTAATTAATTTAAGGATTTTTATTAAATTTATAGTCTTATAGACTTGTCCATAAATTAAAGATAATATCGGAATTTCAATAAAATGTAAAGAAACAAAACAAACGTAATTTAGACATAAAACCAATGTATTAAATATACAATCTTTGAAGTACTTACACATATCATTCGTGACTAAACAGTACGTTATTGGTATGATGAGAAATACACAGTATGCCTCCCATACGAAGAAATAGAATTTGTACAATTACGGAATCTGTCCACGATCACATTATCGAGTAGCATTTTCGGCCTGTCATAATTCAAATTTGGTAATGTAGATCTGCTCTGGAGCACAGTATAATTCCTGCTCAAACATGCACTTCTGTACAACTTGAAATGTGGCCTTTAATAACTTTGTCTTCTACTGGTTGCTCGACTTAAACATATGAGCGTTTGACGGGATTCAGACTGCAAGCTAAACCTCGACTCGTCTTGAAAGATAACACAAATCATCTTGAAAGACAGTGTCCTCATTGCATTTTCTCTATTCCAGCTACTTCAACTACTAGAGACAGTGAGTTGCCGTAAGTGGAACACACCTGACAGGACTGAGAGAATTCTTTCCTCGTGAGGTGGTGTCACTTGAGGGTAACTCTTGTATTGTAATGCTTACTGATACTTACTCTTCAAAGAATCATTGCCATAACCTAGATATGAAACTTTGGGCAATTCCATGTTCATAGGCTGCTGTCATCTGCGTACTCATGCATTCTAGAGTGTTGGTAATTCTATCACGTAAAATATCTTCCTGATGCGTCTTCTGTGTCATAATAATGCGATCATACCACAGAGTGGGATACGGACCAGTTATGACAAGTTATGCGTTTTTTCTTTGCCAGAGTTCCTTATATAATCCCTTTTTACTCCTTCGTCATTGTGGTGGTTGGTCATTAAATCGATGTCATTGGGTGCTTTCCTGTAATTTGCATATAAATTTTGACCAGTTGTGTGATGCTCTACTGCTGGTATTTGTCTTTTTGCATTGGATTTCCGTGTGTTTCTAGATTGATTTTAATTTATGTACATGTATGTATTTCAGGACTTTTAATCACTTTGTAGTTAAATTACTGCTAAAATCATAAAAAGAGACAATAAATTACTTTCATATTAATTCCGCCAATTTTTTTTTGTTTCAGTTGAATAATATACGTCAACTTTGAACGTATACATATAGGAAATGCGCGTCTTTAATTCCACATTTAAATTTATGACTGTTAAATATACCTTTTCTATTTATATATCAGTGCTAAATTTTTACATAAAAGCATGTGAAATTTAAGGTTCAATAACTATAATTGAAAACTCAAATCTTAAAAAAAGTGTTTTAGTGACAAACATATAAATGTGTTTTTATCAGTAGAAAACTTGATAATTAAATGTCTAACTATGAACAGAATGTAACTCCACTTTTTAAGCGTATTTATGGTTAAGAAATTGTTAAAATAATAAATTAATTTTTAAAATTTACGCTTGAAAATTTAAATAAAAAATTTAAAAAATATATCAAAAAGTACATTTAAAATGTAGTTTTGAAAATGAATTTCAGAACACTATAAATCATATTTAAATTTCGTTTATAAATTTCATTTATTTTAATATATTTTAGTTTTGATTAAGAAATTAAATTTTACGATTTCCTTTTTTCCTCATAGTTTCACATTAATAACAAATTAATATGCTGTTTTACTGAATATCATTTTCTTACATTTAAAACCCTTTATGAGGACTATTTAACTATATGTATTTTAACTGCTTATCACTGGGTGTAATAACTTAGAATATTCATTTTTTGAGATCATATTGTTTTTTGATTTAGTTTCTGCAGGTTCTGAGTGTGGTTTAAAATAAGGAATAAAAGTAAGTTTTTTTCCTACAATTTACCTTAAAAATATTTTTAAAATTTTCAGTACATATGTTGGATAATTAATTTCCCCAAAATTAAAGTTTTCGCAAAAATTCCCTTTGTACAAGAAGTTGGATAGTTTCTTTTATAAAATCTATCTAATTTTTTCCTACACTTTAGAAATAAGCTTATAATTTTCCTTACCGCACATTATTCAAACTTTAAAACATTCTGTAGTATGTTCTATTTAATATAAAATAAATATTTTATTTATATCTTGAAAAGATTCAATTTTGAAATGGATTTTGGAAAATTAATAAACAAAGTTAAATGTTTAATTATAATAAAAAAAGATGATTAAATCTTTTTCAGTATTAGAAATTCAAACTGTACAGACATAATCGATATCATTTGAAAATCGATAATGTTTTCTGTTAAGGAGGTTATGAAAAAATACTAGGTTGATTTTTTATCATATGTAACGAAAATATGCTATAAGAAAATCATAACTATGTAAAGAATATATTTTAAATTTTCGATATTCATGAAGAAGAATATTAAACAATGATAATTTATATAATAATCATCAGTAATGTGTTGTATATATATATATATATATATACGTATTATATCATCATTATTATATCTTGTTTTAATATCTTCTTGCCACCGAAGTAGAATTATATATTTCTAGTTATATTTAAACACTCAATAATTAAAACTAGTCATAACATTTAAATGTCCTCTTCTTTGCATAAAGCATGCGGTTCCTTGTAAAAGCCCACGTGATCAATATAGGATTGCAAAAATTCATGATATTTTATCGAAGAAAAAATTGAATGAATATTAAAAATAACTGAAAACAAACCAGAATGAACAAAACATTTCCCCTGGGTAAAAAAGAAAATTCAAAGTAAGATGAAAATTTTGTTTTATACACTGCGGGAAAAGAATAATTTATTCACCATGAATTTCTACGCTATTCTACTTTAAGAAAATCTAAAAGTCTCACAATGGAAAAGGATTTTAGTTTACATAATCCCAATGTAAATAATCTGGATAGGAGTAATATTTTGTTCAGTGTTGAAAGCAAAGAAATAGATGTTTCACTGAATAAAATATACTTTATCATTTTAACATGCGTATATATATATATATATATATATATATATATATATATATATATATATATATATACATACTTATATTTATTTATAACACTTTTAATTTGGTTTGGTTTGCTATAAGAAACTTTGTTTTGTTTAGAATAAATAAACATCTATAATAATTGTAGTGGCAATAAAATTATAATTATGAGAATAAAAATTTGTAAAAAAAAATAATTAAAAAATTTTGCAATGGAAGCTTATTTATTTAAAAATTTCACTTGTAAGCACTTTTAATAAAAAAGAATTAAAATTGATTGGCTATTCTTTACCATAGTAAATGTCAATGATTTCATTTCCTATCTACCAAGTTAAGAATGAATTTCCAGTGCAATGGGATGCAACTATCATCCTAAGAGTCTTACTTTACTGTAACTATTAACTTAAAATATTTTTAAGAATCATATTTACTACTAAAATCTCTAATAAATCTGTGAAATATTGTTTAAAAAACAAAGTCTCTTCATTAAATTTTACGAAAATGGTAGTTAATAAAAAATGGAATTTTATAATTTATTTATAATAAAAATTTTTAAGCACAGCTTTTATATAAGTGCTCTATATGTTAAAAATTAAAAAAAATTAATTTTGAATGGTTTTTTTGATTTTTTAAAATAATTATTTTTTTGTCTTCTTACACTTAATTTAATTTGATATTATAATTAGAGTGATTACAAAAAATGATTGTAATTTTTTGTTGAGTTCTAAATGAGATCTTAAGAGGACGTAATAAATTATAAGGTTATAACTTATACATTAAATAATAATTTTAATACGTGATTTTAAATAAACCATTAGAAATTATAGTAGCAGAGGCATGCAATTAACAGAAAAAATTTTATAAAAGAATTTTACGATTAAGTCTGGTACATATATTTTAATGAATAAAATTTTATCTTTGAAAGACTACATAAATTTCATATTATTTTAACTCAAAAAATATCTAAAATTGTGTCACAAAATATGTAATATATTAAAGTGTAAACTTAGTTTCTCTAAATTAGTTTCTTAAATAAGGAATAGGAAATAACCGCAAATTTAAAGAATCTCTTAAGTGCATAAATTAGTAAAATATATAAGAAATGTGAAATAACTCAAAGCAAAATATTTTTATTTTATTTTCAACCGGCTAATTAAAGTGTGTATGTTTCTAAGTGCTATATTTAAATGTCTATAAATTTGGTGAAGTGAATTTAGTGGGACACTTTTTTTTACTACAAGTTTTCTTTGTTTATAAAATCATAAGAAACAAAAAGGAATCTAGATTTTAGATATTTAACTATGTTAAGGGTATTTTTATTTAAAAAATAATATAAATTGCATTTGTATACATCATGCAGAAAACAAATTCGAAAGAATTAAATAATAATTTTTGATTAAAATTAAGATTTAAAATGAAAGAATTATGTTCTACATCATAAAAAACACAAAAGTCACAATAATTCTAATCCTGTTAAAAACTGAAAACGAAGCGATTAAGTTTATTGAATCGAAACTGAATTTGATCATATATTTCTTTTAAATTTACTTAATTACACAATAAACACAATCACCCCCCCAAAAAAAAACTACCTCTGATTGAAATACGAATATATCACTTAAAATGTGAAAAATTGAAGTTATGTTATTTAGCACACAAAAATGAGATCTCAAAATAATTTAAGTTACAGCGTTTTGGAGCAATGCTTATATAAGAAAAGGAAGTCTCACAAACTGATTACCAAAGAAAATTGATTGGGGTGCAGAGCTCTTGAAAATTTTTTTAATTATGAAATTATTAAATGCCGTTAAACGAACACTTTTTATCGAATACTTTCCGATTCATTATCATTTGTCGATTTAAGGAAAGATTAATTATATTGACTGAAGAAGCTAAAAGCAGTAATTTTTCAAAAATGAAAGACAAAATTAAATTCATCATTATATTTATACAAATTTTTATATTCAAAAATCATTATTATGTAATTTAATTATAGACAAATTATATAATAATGATTTTTGAGAAATAATGGCTTAATAGCCAAATTTCTGGGCATTTTTAATAAATAAGTTTATAGACAAAAAATCAATATTATTTAAAATTATATATATTATTTAAAGTAAATATATATCTCACTCTGTGGGAAGGCAGAATAAAGAGTAAATTATTATCGTAAATATATTTTTGTTTCCATTTACGATTACTCGTAAGCCGACCGATGGCTGAGTGGTTAGCGTTCCTGACAACTGAGCTGTGGGTCCCGGGTTCGAATCCCGTTTCGGGCATTGATGTTACTTTCTCTGTTCTTACTGTGTTTCTCTCTCCTTTCTTCTGTGATGATATATGAATGTGGCCCACTTTATAAACGGATTTGTAGTGGTATGGCACGGGCAACGCTACTAACCTCCATGACTTGGCATCCAGGTGCTTGCTGGGTAACGGCAAATGACTAGCAGTTTCTGGCCTTGTTGTGACATAGGGTTTGTCACCCAGTGCTCGTCGTTGGAAAAAAAAATGATTACCCATAAATTCCCGTAAGAGACTTTTTTGTTATTACTCATAAGAGTGTTAAGATAAGTTACTTATTTTAAAACTTTTATACGGTTAATCTTGCAGGAGTAAAATACACTTACGAACTCATTTTATTTATTATTTCAACTTTATATTTTAAAGTGTTAATGTAATTGCTTAAATCTATGTTTCTAACAGCAGATTTTAATTTTTTGCAGTAAGCATTTATTGGTGACATCAAAAATGAACAAATTACTTCCCCAATATTTAATTTTTAAGTTTTCCTTCAATAATACCATACATTTAGTTTCATTGCCTTTGAAATATTTATTGGATGGAAATGGTTCACCTGGCCTTTAAATAGCATTAACGTTTCTTAATGATTATATTACAATTCTAGCTTTAATTGTTTTCACAAATAGATGCTTAAAAATATTAATTTTATCACAAAATACAAAACTAGTTACAAATGATGCATTTTTTTTCAGACAGGAGGTATGTATAAACAACTATAATGGAGCTTAAAAAATGCAATTTTATCAAATTTTTGTAATGAAAGAAATTTCTAAAATATACCAATTTTTTAAAAAATATTCTTATTTATAGTGAAAGGTTTTTAGTTTTAGTTACAAAAAAAGAGTCAATAAATTATTTTAATGAGAACATTAAAAAATATTCAATATACCTTTAAAAAATTCCAAGTAGAAAAAAAGTTATTTATCATGTTATTTATTTATATTACTTAGTATATAGAGCAAAGCAGTTTCTAAGAAGATTTGATAAATTAGTAATATCTAAGTGAAAAAATCAAGCACAAATCATGTTTTTCTTCTAATTACTCAATGAAAATTATTTACTTCATAAAAAATTCAATAGCAGATAATTCTTGCTTTTATTTTTAAATGATTATAACTCAAATTTACTAACCATGTATAATTTATTTTATAATCTAGTGCAAGGTTTTAAATCATTCCCATTCGATGTCAAATTTATTATTTTGATTATATGAGGAAAACTCAAAAGTATTATTCAAATTAAAATTTGATATGTTAAGAAAAAGCTGTTTTATTTTTATATTCCTGTTCAAAAATTTTTTTTGCATATATCACTTAATGATAAATCATTTCCCTCTCTTATTGAGAATTAAATTGTAAAGTTATATTTTTGCAAGCTGAAAAGTAGGTTTTTGATTTAATGATAATTTTACCAGGATTAGCAAAGAATACAAAACTTAATTAAGTTTCATCACATTGGGTTTTTTTAATTGTTTTATATTGTCCTAACCATTCATTCAATATTTAGCTTAGAAAAACAATCCTCTCAAAATTATCTTTTACTTTTTTATAAGGGAAATTAAATATTTTTAAGGGAAAACTTATAGTATACAAAAAATTCACTGTTCACCTTCAAGTTAAAGATTTTGGTAAAAGAAGTAAAAAAAACTATATTACAATTCCCAATTACCTTAATGCATCTTTACACTATATTTTCAAAATTTTTATTGAAAGAAATTTTAAAATATATAAGAATTCTCGATAAAGATTTTATAGAAAATGTTTTTTTAAATTTTGATTCTGGACCTTAGGATTAAAAAATACGATAAATAAATTTAATACTTGATAAATCAATTTGCTGAATTTGTTGTCTAAGTCTGAATTCTTTTTTATTTAAGTTTATAATAAATTAACTTGGATGGCTTTGATAACAAATATTTCAAAACGCAAGAATAATATTCTAATAAAACAATAAACTTATACAGTTTTCAAAGTTAAAATTTCAAAAAACTCAAACAAGCCTAAATACTATCATAAAAGTAATTTTTCATTTATTGAAAAAAATTCTATTGAATGGTCATTTACTAAAATAGAATAATAAATTACATATTTAATTATATTATTTACATTACTCTAAACAAAGAAATGAAACTGAAATTATGGGCTGCGTTGTAAGGTTCCGAGAGAACTGTTTGGTTGATTGATACATTATCGACCGATGAAATAGGCTATATGAGATAAAAAAAGACATTTTTAGGTATGAAAAATCATTTAATTAAGCATGTTGGGACAAAAGGAAAAAATGACAGTATGTACATATGAGAAAAAAATATTAAAAAAAACGTTTTTAACAGAGACTTTAGTTTTCTTATAAGGCAAACAAAGTTGAGCTATTTTCAAGCATTAAGTCCATGAGGCTATTAATTAGAGGCTGAGTTATTGTGTCCCACTTTTCCAATTCCAGTTCTTGGAGAATTGGTAAAGGTGATAATAGTTCATCCCAACTCTCCTTTCTAGGATGTACCAACGTGCTCTCTCTCTCTCTTATCTTAATGTCCAGATAATATGCTGGTCATTATATTCGTATGTTTCCTTCTAATAAAAGGAAAATTTCCTAAATTGACACGATGTGGCTTGCAGTTATTGTTATTTATATTGAAATCATCAACAATTACAGCAGCGTAAGAGAATATTATTGGTCTGATGATCTCATTACTGTATCGGCAAATGGTCGGAACTCCTTTTTGAATGACATGCAGAATGGATCGCCCATCCATGTAGATTTCAATATAGGCGTAACCGCCAAATCTGGCACTTTCACGTACGAAGGCAGGAAATTTATTAGTACCCCGAATACCAACTGAAAATACGCTCATAATCAGGATGAATAGAAAAAGAGTCTTGTGAGAGAAAATATTGAGACATTCATTTCTCCTCCAATTCACATACTTTGTAGCCCATTCCCAGAGAGCGCGAAGGTGCTTTGCTGTTAACGTTATACACACCATTTGTAGACGAGCATGCATCCTTACAGCGCAAAAGCTGTTTCAGACTATTTATGTCGAAACTTTGGTGCCAGTAGCCAAGCAAATGCGTTGAAGAATAATGACATTCATATTTCGGTGCCTCTGAGCTGTTAGCCATGAATAATTGTCTTTATTGGCCATTGTTGCACGTCGTTGACCTTATCTTAATCTTCGGCTCATATTTGTAGTCTCCAAAAAACTTTTCCATATTGTGTTAAATCATACTTTGCAAATTTCGGTCATCATTTGCTAGTTCGGTTGTACTTGGCCCTCTCTAACCACCAAATAACTCTCCAAGCTTCTGATTTGTTTATATGATTTCTTTGAGACATCGCACTTGTCAAAACAACGTATTTATTAAATGTCGATCTTTAATTTGAGCTTTATATTACGTTAAGTTGAAAAGCAGATATCATATGTTGCTGCTAAAGAATCGTCTACAACGTTGAACTAAATATTTGTACATATTAAGATGTGAAAATAAGCTAAAATTAGCATTTGTGACTCTTTTCTCCGATTTTAAACAAAAACAATTTTTCTTATAACATTATTTAATTAGATACTTCAGTTGCTTAGAGTAGAGAAAAATAAAATAAGTTGGAAATGATTTTAAATATTATGCTAATTTTTCTTAGGGCTCTTAGGAAAATAACAATATATATTTTCATAAAATTATTTGTAAACGAAATAAACTGAAAAAGGATTGTTTTTTTATCTATTCTCATCTTATCAAGAAAAACAGTTTTTTATACCATTGTTTATATAATAGTTTCTAATAAAACATAAAATTAATTTAATATATCCATAAAACATTAAATTAATATATATATATCAAACATTAAATTAATATATTTAGTGGGTAGCTTTCTAATTTGAAATATTCTAAATGTATTTGAGTTATCAATATGCGAAAAAACTAGGAGTTTTTGTAAAACTTCCTAAAAAGGATTTGCCAGATAAGGAACTGTTAGAGAAAGTAAGGAATATTTTAAATTATGGGAAAATTTCATTAACATATTTATTAGTAAAATATGCAAATACTTTAATAACTAGCATAAACAAATGTGAACTTTATTTGTTAGTAACTAAAACAAGAAATGAATGCAGTCTTAATGATCCATAAAAAGTAATTTATTGGTTAAAGAAAAAGCCACATTTTTTTCATCCTTATTTTTGTAAAAGAAATAAAAAATCTTTTTGAACAAATAAATATATATATATATATATATATATATATATATATATATATATATATATATATATATATATATATATATATATATATATATATATATATATATATATATATAACAAAATCACATAAGCAATTCCTAGAAACTCAAAAATGTAAATAAATTAAATTAATGAATGTAATGCTCTCCAAATACATATTCTTCTTCTTCTATCTTGAAAAAAATATTTATGAGTTTAAAACAATTTTTTCATACACACTGCGTATAAATCTAAGTATAGATTGTCAAACCTAAATATTTGAATGTGCAGTGTATATAATAAAAATATCGTTCACTAAAAAATTTGATACAAAGAAAATATTATATAGAAAAAGTAAGCAAAGGGTTTATGTAAAATTGATGTCTGACAAATTGTTTCTAATTCAACATAATATAATCCAATGAGTACTGTTTTATTTTCTTTAATTTGTTTCAAATATTAGTGGATAATAAATCTTTTTCTTCAAAGATTTCATTGATGAATTTAAATATTTGTAAAATATTTTCTTTTAAGCATTATTTATTTACTTATGCCCTAAAAAAATGAAATACGAAAATGTAAATGCGTCTGTTTCTTTCTCTCTCTCTAGCTAATACACACACACACACACACACACACACACACACACACACACACACACACATATATATATATATATATATATATATATTGCATTTAAAAATGAAACATAGATAAGCATATTTTCAAAGTTTTAGAAATGATATCAAATCTAAGGAAAACATTCTAAGGATAATATCTAAGACATTTTAATAAATGTTAATTTTAATATGTGTTAACAATAAAATCATGAAATACTTAAGTTTTCCTAATCTTAATCATAATTTAAATCAAGCACAAAAGTATTATTTATTCTAGAGATTTGTTATAATTGTTTGGAGAAATGAGCAGCTTCAATTGACCCGAATTTCTAGATTACCAAAAGGAGAAGTCAGACTTAGACCTCTGTGACTGTCTGTTTCAGTTGGGATAATGGAATGGCCTGCAAACGTAGGGTGGCCCTACCAAGTATTTGACATTTTCATTTGTTCAAAATATTTCACATATTGTTGGAAATGTATTCTTTTCCTAAAAAAATAGGTGAATGTATATTTGAAAATTAACTGCCTTTTTAAAAAATGATTATTATATTTTAATAAATATATATCTGCATTTGTTAAAATAAAATAATTTAAAATGCATCATATGATCATATGATTTGATTTGAACAAAATCATCATTAAACCAAAAATGCTCTAAAACTCTTTTTTATTTTATAAATTTGAATTTTTTCTATTGGTAGAAAATAATATTTAAACCCCACAAATATTTCATAATATTAGTGAATTTCAAGAACTAAAACCTGTATCTCATTAAGTAGAGGAAATGTAAGTACTTTGAAAAATCTTTATTAAGAATTATCTGATCACATTTTAAAAGAAATTTGTATGTTTTAAAATTTGAAGTAATTACATGATGCTTAAATTCGTTTCACATACTTTTTTTATTCAGATTCATTATGTATTGGATTTAGAGAGAAAAAATAGGATGATATTGTTTCATATACAATGGATTAGTTTAATCTTAAATAAATTTAAGATCAAAAATATCATTTTCACCTCTCTTGTGCATGGTTTTCACATGTGTCCTATCAATTTTCAAGCAACAATGAAAGACAAAAAAATATAAATCATCAGAAACGCCTCTGAAATATATAAATTATTTAATGAGACGTTTCTGACAAATATATTGACAATATCAATGTTTTAAATTTTATATGCTTAATTAAAAGCTAGAATTCCTTTATATGATAAGATATAGATGTGAAAATATTACCGAAGAAGGAATTTAAGTATAATATGAATATTGTTCTTAAACATAAATAAAGCCAAAGGAACTGTTAAATATGAATTGAAAAATTTTTCAATATACGGATTCTATTATATGTAGATGTTATTCTGAAAAATTAATCAATTTTTCAGAATATACACACATGTATTCAAGAAAAGAGCTCATTATTTACAAGAAGTAATCATAAAATACAACATTAATAGACAAATTAATTTCAAATCGACTCATAGATTTCATATGTAATAAAAAATTGGCTCAATGTCTATATCTACATACTGATAAGCCAAATTAAATTTACAAAATATAAATTACCTAATAAACTGAAATGCAGTTCTCTATTTATTTAAAAAAATGATGTTGAATACTAGTTTAAGAAATTATTTCAAGTTCTCTCTATCTACTTAAGAGGAAAAGGGAAAATTTAAAAGAGGGAAATGGAATTAGAAAATTCAAAACATTTTGATATTGAAATATGCGTGAAGAATTCCCCTTTTTAAAGAAAACTTCCATCGCAGATAATGCAATTAAAATGACTTAACGAAATTGTTTAAACTATAAAATTTGATGATGGGGCTTTGGTAGACTAGAAATTGAACAGTTACAAACAGAAATCGCTCTTTGGCTGTGAGTATCCCATTTAGTGATCTGCATCCAGATAACAGCAAAAACTTCAGATGTAATATGCAAACATTACAAGGACTGAACAATGTCACTGAAGTAAATTACAGAATGTAAAAGAATAGCCATATGTCGTTGAAGGCACATTGCTATGAATATATTTCTGGATATGATTCTGAAAAAAACTGAAAATAATCTGGTAAGTGAGAGGAGCAGAAGAGTGTCGCTTACTCTTGTAGTTTCCCAGCTCAACTCGTATGTCTGTAGATTTGTGAATTATGTTCTTATATAGATTAAGATTGAAAAAAGATCTTTTTACTGATTAATTGAGATTCTGTACCCAAAATGATTCGCGATGTACTTTGATATTGGGATAAATTAGGTATGTATTGTCTTCTAATCAACCAATCATTTTAATTGGATTACATCCTTGTATTAGGATGGATCATAATGGATCAATGTTCACAGCCAAAATAATTCTTCGTTGTTATAGTAACAGTAGAACAATATAAAAACAAAATTCATAAACCTTATGTGAGACTCCTTTAAAAAATTGCGTATCTCCCATAGCTGCTTGAAAAAATTTTTTTTTGCTTTTTACGAAATTCTCTTTGCTTTTTACGAACGATAGAATTATTCAAAGAGCTTATTATTTTTTTTTTAATAAACAAGCCCTACTACAGAGAACTTCATTGGCCAACAATTATCCGGAATAGGAGGGTTTGTATTGCATAGTAAGGTCAACATAGATTTTAAAATACAGTTTAATGCATAATTTTGGAAAAATAAAAATATCTGCTATTATCGTTTTTATAATTAGTCGCAATAACGATATGATAGTTCACAAAGACATTCCCATAACTGTAAAAATTGACGAAATCCGTTATTAAAAGGGTATTACGTAAAAAAATGCGTCATAAGACATTATTTTAAAAAAATTATATTTTTATTGAATGGCAACCTGTATTCAGGCCGTGTGAAAATTGTTACCATTTCTTGTTTCACTAATCAAAATATTAGAATACCAAATTGTATGTCAAAATATCTTTTTTCTTAATATCTGTATCCACACACATATGTAGAATTTACATATTTAAGATAGGTAAAAAATATGATTACAAATATCGTATTAATTTATTGTACTGTTTTAAAATTTGGAAATAATAACTACGTCAATATTATAAACGCTATAAATTAAAGTTTAAATTGTTAATGATTTATAGAACTGTCGAAAAAGAGTTAAGTACCTTTTTGCTCGCGTAATAAAAATCAATTATTGAACAAAATTGTAAACTGTCTTGTCTCATTTTGATGGCGCAGAATATTGCTGAGATTTAATTATTTCAGGATTAAAATTCTTAAAAGTATGATAGAATAAGTAAAATTTTTTAATAATATACATCACTGATAATATTTTTATTAATTATTTTCACAAGTAAGTTTTCTTTATTTGATATTTCATTCTAAGCCATTTTTTCATCTTCAAAGTTTTCAAATATAACCACGAAAAATGATGAATAATTAAGATCAGTTTTAGCATCAAATGTTTTTTGTTCACAAAATGCTTTTTATTTGATAATGTTATTTTGTCAAAATATTTTGTTGCCATGCCAGTTAAGAACTCTTTTTACAATTTTTGCAATCTTTTTGAATTATGTTGTAAAGCTGTCAAACCTTATTATTGCTATATTTTTGTGGTGAGGTCATAAACTTGTATAATTCTAGAACCCCCTCCCCATTCTTATCTACAGTCATTTTATTTGCAGAACGATGAGAAATTCTTCGCAATATTTCACGAATATTTTTACTGCTAGATATCTCTTTTTACGAGTTCACCACTGATATCCAGAACCAAGATGATCTATAAGCTATTAATATATAATATTCAATTTATAGTTCTTTATTTCAATATTTCGTTCAGATATACCAACATTTTAAATGCTAAAGAATTTTATTTATCTGCAGAAATTCCGATATTAGAAAGTATAGTTTTGCAGCCATTAACCTTTTAGTTTCCATTTTTTTAACCAATTAAATATTCTTTTCGTTTAAAAATAATCGTCTTCATTTACCGAAAGATTCCAATTTCATATGACCAATTCCAAATTCCAATTTCCAATTTAATATAGAAATTTCTTACGAAAATAATTAAACTTAACTTGCACATTTTAAAGAACTAGTTTATTTAGCAATCATTTGTTAAAAAATTTAACAAGCGAAAGAAATTTTAGAGTTGTTAAGTAAGTGTAACTGTAGATGTTTTTACAAATGTTTAAAATGTATATTTTTTATTTAAAATTAATGAATTTTATGCACGAACAAATATCACATTTAAAAAAATAATTTTATATTACTTTAGAGAAAAATTTATATCTAACACCTATTAGATTAACTATCAGAAATAACAATAAATAAGTTGATAAATGGTTTGTAATTTAATTTTATTTTGATTTTTTAAATATTTAGAAAAATTATATTCAGTTTCCATTGTTGTTATAAATAGAAGAATTGCATTAATTCAGAATTCACTATTAAAGCGGAAATAGTTATTTTCATTAATATAAGAGAAAAGGTGGTAAGATGTTGCTCACAAATTTTTCCTATAACAAATAGGATCTGTAACTTCAGCTTGCTTCAATATTAATATAAACATCAACTACAACCCAAAAGAGCATAATAAAAGAACTATTAAACATTAAATTTAATGATTTCATAGCTTAGTTAGTTCATAACTGGTATGGGGTACATAATTTTGCATAAAGTAAGTTAAATTATAACTTTTGTTATACAGTATGAATATTACTATTAGTTGAAAACTAGAAATTGCTAGTATTTTTTAATCGTAAATCATGAAATGTTGCTATGTTTCTTGTATTAAAAATTGATCATATACCATACATTAAATCGTAATTTGTTGTAAATGCTAGTTGTTAAAAATTTGCTTGTCATTTAAATTTTACTTTAATCTTATTTAATTTTATGTACTCAAATTTTACTTTCTTTTACCTTTACTTATACATTTTAAGTTTAGCTATGATTAAAGCTATATTTATGAAAAACACTTTTATTCATATTTTCTTTTCTTTAGCATATTTTAAAATTTTCAATGCATAAGCCGCATTTCAAAAATTAGTTCAATATATACGAAAATGATTTACATTGTTGAGTAATTTTAATCGTACTACTATATTTTAAAACATCGAAAATTTCACCACAGATTGTCCTCTAATGATTAACACTGCGTTTTCTTTAATTGATTTTAGAATTGTTGATGCCACATTTTTTGAATCATAAAATAAGTCTTGTATTGTTCATTGCATGTTTAAATACTAACATCTCACAATCTTTTAAAAATCTCCGTTTTAATTTGTCGAGTGGTAATTAAGTTCATTAGAGTAATATGACTCCTTAGGACTTTCATTTTCAATTACTTTTTTCTTAAAAAAATAAAGAGAATAATCACATTCCAATCATTTTAAAATGTTTAAGTTGATTAAATAAAACTACAATTTTGTTACTAACTTCCATGAGAATTTATGAAATCATCTATGTATCATATTAAATGCATTTTATTGAAATTAATATATTTTCTGCTCATTAATACTTCAGTGGTGATAGAGAACAACTTCAATATCTGACTGCATAAGATATTTATTTAAATGCTATACATATATTTTTTCAGATCATAAATCACCCTTTTTCTTTGAGTGTGACAAATAGTTTTAACTGTGCATCATTATTCGACTATTTGTGACAAAATGCGCTAATGCGGATTATAGTCATAATATTTTAGATACAAGTATAAGAAAATAATCCAATGCTCACCAGATTTCAATCTGCAAATCTTTAAACAGATCCTGAAGAATGAAAACAAACAATTGTAGAATTCGTTCTCAGTACATGACGACATTTTAGAGGGTGTCTTTACTCGCAGTACACATCAAATATATTCTTATTTATAAATAGTATGTGAAATATTTACTATTTGCGACACGAACACATAGTACATCAAATTTGTAGTTACAATGGAAATAATATTTTCATCATGAAAACATATTATTTTTTACTAAGATTATGGTTAAAATATAAAAGTCCTTAAAGGGGACGTTAGACTGCTACAAAAAGATGTCTCCGTAATCAACACATGATAGGTTCCTTACCCAAATAACTAATCATGGTCATTAATGGTGGCCACAATGCATTTCAAATATGAAACAGTTACAGGTTACAATGTCCTTCTGTTGGTGTGACGTTTGTTCGGAAGGAGGTCAACTGATCACATGTCTATGTTTTCACTTAACTGTCTGCTTCAAAAAGAAGAGATGTTGGCTGTGCTCAATGGTTTATCATTCGGCCTAAATAAATATTGGAAATACATTATAAGCAAACAAACGTAAATATATTTCATTGATAAAGCATTCATCAAGCATAATTAGTCTTAAAGTGAGATATTTAATTAATTTATCGAATATTACAATTCAATTATCTTGCCGACGTTACAGTTTCTGAGTCAACAAATATATTTGTGAGTTTTTGCAAACGAAATTTTACATTTAAACATAACATTGTAAATAGAATTAAAGCCTCCTTTTGAACTGATTTTAAAGATGTTGGTTATAAAGTGACATTTTCTTTTCAAAAATAAAAAAACTTATACACAAATGCATTGATACATCACAGTAAACATATGAAATCCTTATAATATGTGATTTTCATATGCATCAGTTAAATTTTAATTCTAATATTCTTCATACTATGTAAGTACTTTTAAAACCAAAGTCAAAATATTTCGAGATCGTAGGATTAAATTTAACCATGGAATTCCGTTAATTTTCAAATAGTTTCATTTGTTTTGTATCAACATTTCAATAATTTAAAATATGTTTATAATTTTGCTTTGAAATTTCAGTGTGTACTTTGGTAAATTCATTTATTCATAATATAAATTTAACAACATGAAATAATAGTAGTTTTCTGTCTGAAACAGTTTTCAAAAAGAACGTTTTATATAAACATAGGTTGAGCTATTTTTTTTAGTATAACTGAATTGATAAAGATTTGAAAGTTACGTATTATTATTATTTTTTTTGAATGTTTATTATATTAATTTTAAGAAATTAGAGATCCCTTCTATTTATAAAATCAGATTAAAATGAAATCAAATAAAAATGAAGTCCATTTCAGAAACATAAATTTTAAGCAATGTAATTAATTTAATCAAAATTACATTAAGTTCATTTATTTTCATTCACTTTATAAATTACTTATTTTGCTTGCTGAAAATAATAAATGCAATACGCAATTAGTACTTTATAATAATTAGATCTTCTAAATAAGTGCCCTTCCGCAAGTAGGATTCTTTCAAAAATAAAACAAAAATTCTCTTCTTTTAGTTTGAAACTGGTAGCCCTCTATATGAAGATAAAAAAAACATACATACAAAATCGAATTCAATACATTTTTATGCATTTCTCCTTTGATTAATGCCTTTTTAGCTATTCGGAATCTTATCTCATATTGTAATGTTTCCCTTGAGAGTCATTTGAGGAAATCACGATCATTCGCAGCTTCGGTATTCAGATTAAGTATTTATTTTTAAAAATGATCAGACATCATTGAAACTAGTAAGACATGTTTTTTTTACTAACGTATTTATATTGAGACAATGGATTATATTACTTTTCTTAAATTATAAAGAGATTGAAAATAGATACATTGGCATGCAAGAGAAAGAACGAAGAGAAAATTGACAAAAAAAGAGAGAAATGAAGTAAGAGAAAAAAAATTGGAGGTATATTATTAATTAAAAATTAACTATAATATGTATTATTCAAATAAATTTAATACTATTATATATCATTTTAATTTTTTATGTTCATTACTTTTTTATATAAATCGATTCGCCAAAAATAGTTTGATTTTTTTTATTTTTCGAGACATATATTTTTATTTGAAAGCAAAAAAACTTCAAAAATATTTAGTAATTACTTTAAAACAATTCTCAAGAATTATTGTCAAAAAAAAATCCTCAAAAATATTATTACGAATAACACAATTATAACAAAATCATTTAACTTAATATACAAAGTTGATCAATAAACCACCTTATATAAAACATTGATCCGTGAATTAAAAATGTTCATTGTTAAACTACTATATTTAAGATTACTCTATTATAAAGAAAATTAATGCTAAAAATACATTCTAACCTCCAAAATTGTTTTGTAAACTAAAATATCAAAACATTAAGGGAAGGAGACTCAACATTTAATAAGTATTAAAAATATATATATTTTTAATTTGAATTAATTAAATATAATTAAATCCCTAAGATCTCAAATATTGCGATTGCTGGAATAATTGTTTGATTAATATAAAGGTTTTTATTATTGTTGATATAAATTTGTCTACATTAGAGAGAAAGAGAGAGAGAGAGAGATGGAGGGAGAGAGGGAGAAAGAGAGATAGAGGGAGAGAGAGAGAGAGAGAGAGGAAGAGAGAGACGGAGAGAGAGAGGAAGAGAGAGACGGAGAGAGAGAGAGAGGAAGAGAGAGACGGAGAGAGAGATCAACACAGTGATCTGTTCACTTCACATCAAGAAAATATTGGAAATGGGAAAGTTTACATGTTCCTAAAATAACTGGTTATTGTGAAATCGTTCTTTGGTGAGGAATTCTGCTTTAGCCTAAAACACTTAACGCATGCTATTTGATTGGGGTAATTAATAATTGCTACTCACCACGAAGCATAAGAGATGTAAATGCGTCCGTAGGAGTATGGGGGATATATCATTTAATGGATATATATTTTTTGATTTCTTTTTTTATGAAACGTGGCTTACTTAAGTTAGGAATTCCTTGATTCTTATTTACGTACCTCTTTAAATATAAGAATTAATGTTTTTCTGGTACTGGACCACATAGAAGATGAGATATGTGTAGCAGCTCTTACGATTGATACTGATACATAGACATACGTAATGGAGCACCTGGTCTGTACAGGTATAGCTCCTGGTTATCAGGTGTTACTCCATTACGTAATACATTTGGTGTGACAGAACTGTCATGAAATTTGAAAACAAAATTGAATTTCAATAGGTCTCTATTGCTTGAAATTAAGATTTTAACAGAAATATAACATCATTAACAAAACATTTACAAAATTACCACAACGGGAGATGACAGGAGATAAATATTGCATAAAAATGAGATATGCGTAACATCTCTTAAGATTGATACTGATGCATAGACATACGAAATGGAGCACCTGGTCTGTACAGGTATAGATCCTGGTTATCAGGTGTTGCTCCATTACGTAATACATCAGGTGTGACAGAATTGTCACTTAATTTGAAAACAAAATTGAATTTCAATAGGTCTCTAATGATTGAAATTAAGATTTTAACAGAAATATAACATCATCAACAAAACATTTACAAAATTACCACAGTGGGAGATGACAGGAGATAAATATTGCATAAAAATGAGATATGCGTAACAGCTCTTAGGATTGATACTGATACATAGACATACGCAATGGAGCACCTGGTCTGTACAGCTATAGCTCTTGGTTATCAGGTGTTGCTCCATTACGTAATACATCAGGTGTGACAGAATTGTCACGAAATTTGAAAACAAAATTAAATTTCAATAGGTCTCTAATGCTTGAAATTAAGATTTTAACAGAAATATAACATCATCAACAAAGCATTTACAAAATTACCCCAACGGGAGATGACAGAATATAAATATTGCATAAAAATGAGATATGCGTAACAGCTCTTAAGATTGATACTGATACATAGACATACGCAATGCAGCACCTGGTCTGTACAGGTATAGCTCCTGGTTATCAGGTGTTGCTCCATTACGTAATACATCAGGTGTGACAGAATTGTCACGAAATTTGAAAACAAAATTGAATTTCAATATATCTCTAATGCTTGAAATTAAGATTTTAACAGAAATATAACATCATCAACAAAACATTTACAAAATTACCACAACGGGAGATGACAGGATATAAATATTGCATAAAAATGAGATATGCGTAACAGCTCTTAAGATTGATACTGATACATAGACATACGCAATGGAGCACCTGGTCTGTACAGGTATAGCTCCTGGTTATCAGGTGTTGCTCCATTACGTAATACATCAGGTGTGACAGAATTGTCACGAAATTTGAAAACAAAATTAAATTTCAATAGGACTCCTTTGCTTGAAATCAAGATTTTAACAGAAATATAACATCATCAACAAAACATTTACAAAATTACCCCAACGGGAGATGGCAGGAGATAAATATTGCATAAAAATTGTGAAAATATGTGATCCTAACACTCCATGTAACCTTTGTAATAAAAATACAAATTAGTTGATGTTGCCATAACAGACGATATAAATAGTTTATAACACAAATATGCTTGCGATATTATTAAAGTACAGGAGTATAAAAAAGAGAAAACAACTGGGACAGATTTTCAATGAGTACTAGTATCTCCCTCATGCTTTAACTGTGTCCTTTAATGTAACATTGCATTTTTCGCGATACCAATGGACTGCATAAAAAGTTATCTTGAAGGACCAGACTTAAATTTAAGTGGACATGATTTCTTATCTTATAGGGAATTAAATGACTGATCTAATAACCATGCCATCCCAGCTTCATTAATAATAATTTTACATGAATGGTGAGTCTGATGTTTTTTGCTGAACTGAAAGCTCCAGTTCTTTATTATAGGTCATGAACGTCATTTTGGCAATTCCTAACAAAAAAAGTCAAATATCGTTGATATTAATTTATTACATTTGGCAATATTTGGAAGAAAATCTATTTTTTTACTTTTCTTGTAGAATAAAGAAGTGATAATTGAGAAAAATTAATTTTGTTTCATCTTTCTTGATTAAGTAAGAGATAGAATCACAAATATTATTCTGTTGTACAGTTTAAATTAAAAATTTTTATTGTTAATTGTAGCTAATTGTAGATGAGAGTGTAAACTCAGGTATCGATCTCAACATTTCATTTTACTTCAACACAAAATGCTTATGCCACCCAACTTGTTTAAGAGTCAGCGTGTCTGACTGTGGAGAGGAAGGTCGTGGGTTCGAATCCCGGTTTGGGCATGGATGGACTTTCTCCCTCTATCTATCCTGTCTTTGTTCTTTCCTTGTATGAATGGGTTGTGAATGGTTGCCTACCCTATAAACGGGTTCCTCTGACATGTGTGTACTGAGGAAGTCGGACTCCACGCCATAATAAAGTTCAGTTTGAAAAGTGGAGCAGCGCACCCCATAATGCTAGCCTAGCTGGCGCACGACAACAACAACAACAAAATGCTTATGGTATTAATAACGTTGGAAAAAGCAATCTACTGAAAAAGTGGGTGATTACTTCATAAATTTATGTATGCGTACTCGTAATTAATTCTCAATACAAAAACAGATTATATTTAAAAGCTTATATAATACCAAGGGAAAATTTTCAATAGTAACTTATTACATATTTTGTCTACTTTTTGATAACAAATTATATCAATTCAGAAAATCAAAGGTATAAAAAGAAGCGATTTTATTAAGGAAAAAATCCACTTATATTTGTTATTGTTATGTATAAGATATGAAGTTGTAATTGTTATGTATAAGATGTGATTCTTATGAATGTAGAGTGATATTTTTATTTTGTTGAATGTTCTTAAAAGAGATATACCAACTACAGAATAAAGAAATACACTTTTTTAATTGAAATTTCATTTTTTGTATCTTATAAAACAAATAAAGAAATATTTTGAAGATTAATAAGCACAAAAACAATTTTTATTATAACATTTTATCCCTCAAAATGCAAAAGCTATAGAAGTAACACAATTGTTACCAAATCTGTTATTTAAAGAAAAACGTTTGAATGGCAACTTTTGTTTTCGGTATAGCCAGCTTGGCTAGTCCAAATGTCATAAGTAACAACAACAACCCTTTCGAATCACAAAGAAATGTATTGATCAAAAACGTTTTATATCTTTTCTTTCAAAAGTTTAGTTCAAGAAATTTGGATGACAAAGTTTAAAATTATTTATTTTCCTTAAAACTTATTTTTTCTGACGAAACATTTCCACTTCTAAGTAGAATGACCCAGATACAAAGAGTGCTTAAACCACAACATTATCAAAAGTTATGTACCGAATTAAAAATCAGAAAAAAATTTTGCATCTATATTTATAGCTGTATTGGAAATATTACTTTAATTAATTCTTACTAGTTTTGCTTCAACAAGATGAAAATTATTTTCACTACATATTGCTCTAACTTAATTTAAATAATATTTAAAGAAATTCATAAAACGAAATATTTTAAGCAAATTTACTAGTAATATTCCTTTAAAATATATCTAACTTTTTGAAGCATTATCAATATTATAAAATTAATTAGATTATCTTAAGGAAAACAGGAAATTGATTACACAGCTATAAGATGTAAATGAGTTATTAAAAAGCTAGTTAGAACTCTGGAGACCGTAAAATTACTTCCTGAATCATACTTAGAATTACTTTGATGGAAACACCTTATTACATGTCACATGAAATAGCTTCTGCACCTCCAGTTACTCTTGAAAAATGCCATTCTTGATAACAGAAATGCTTTTATAAGAATATTTAAAATACATGCAAAGATCACTAAGAGATTTTAATTGCATAAACAATGAGATCAGGAGTTCATCCAAAATTAAAAGCTTGCTACTTCTTAAAATCATAAAAAGTAATAAAAATTTAATTTTACCTATACCGCGAAGTTATGTCTAAGTAAATCTATAATTACTTTTGTGTGTGTTGTCCAAAATTATAATATAATAATATCTCCATTTCTGTGTGGAATAATATTTACTTTTACAACAGTTATGATTTAAGGATTCATTTTAATGTAAATTAAAATATTTTGTTGCGAAATTTAATTACAAGCAATACATTTGGTATGCATATTGAATGAGATGATTTTCGAAACCTTGAAATAAAACATTCAATGTTTTTTTTATTAATGTAATAATAATAATAATAATAATATATATATATATATATATATATATATATATATATATATATATATATATATATATATATATATATATATATATATATATATTTATATATATATATATATATATATATATATATTTATATATATATATTTATATTTATGTATTTATATATATATATATTTATATATATATATATATATATATTTATATATATATATAAATATATTTATATATATTTATTTATATATATATATTTATATCTATATCTATCTCTATATATTTTTATATATATATATATATATATATATATATATATATATATATATATATATATATATATATATATATATATATATAAGTTTCATGCACTTTTAAATACAATTAGCCCCTGTTATAATATGTTTCTTTTAAAGCAATTTTTAAGCACCATTTTTTACACATTTGAATTTTTTAATTGGTGTATAGCTTTATTTTTTCATATATACCTTTTAATAGCTATATAAGTTAATCAATTAATGTTCCAAAGTGTAAGACTGTTGAACAATTTCGATGTTATACTTGTTCATTTCTAAATTATTTTTAAATGTTTTCAAACATGGAAAAAAAATTATGGCTTTTATACTTTCCAAAATATCCTTTTCCTGCTTAGCATAAGATTTATTACTATTACGTAATACTGAACAGTAATTTAATGACAATTGTCGTTATGTTCCTATATAAATATGCAATTTCAGTAAATAATTCAATCTTTTACTTGTTAAATGAACGATCATATTAAAGATGTTTCTATGTATATTTGAATTTGTTGCGTTTTTGCAGATAAAATCTTCAAGGTTTCAGAGTTTCAACTGAAAACAAAATTAAGATAAATATTTCAATAAAACGTATGAAAATTATTATACAATACTGGAAAAAAGAAGGGCTATCATATTTTACAAATTATGCTTTGTATTTTAGCGCAATTGTAAATTATAATTTTTATTCTATTTTCAGTTAATAAGTTTTATCTACGTTTAAGAAAATATAATAAATTATTATTTAAGGGGGTTTTTTTTATCTATGAAAAATGTAGGAGGACATTTGCAAAAATATTCTCATTTTGGAGTCTGTAGCAGTTTAATATGTTGAAGACATTGTTCTTTGAAACTCTCCTTCTTTCAAAAGATATATTTTGTTGAAAAAATTCCTCAATTTTTGTACAGTTAAAATGAATAAGGTAATACTTTCTTGCGAATTTCAAAAAAGTCAAATTTTGTCATGAAAACATGTGGGAGAAAGGGTTTAAAAGAAATTGCAAGCACTTACTGATCAGTCCAAACACTGTTTCTAACTTCCTGAAATACCCAAAGAATCAGAGGAAAGCAAAGAGTGGCAGACGTAAGAAATTGACACGACTCGATCAAACAAAAATCTTTAAAGATCTTTAAAAATGTGTAGAAGCATTGGAAAGCACAAGGCCCATTTAAAATCATACACGCAACAAAAAAATATCACTTTATATCTACATAAAAAGATCGAATACCTTTATACTTAAGAAAAAAAGCACCATATTAAATGGAAAAATAAGCATATTGAACACAGGCTACTGTGGGCCGAAGAACACATGACTTGGAACCCCGAATGAACTTCAGCTACTTTTTCTGGTCAAAAAAGGTTGTCAATATTATTGGCATTGTGTGTGGGACCACAAGAATAAACTTATTCTACTAGACAGAAAGGAGTTTAATGGTTTGGATATCTGTTGACTAAGCTGGAAACACCAATATAGTATTTGTGACTGAAAGACAGAAGCATACAGATTACATTCAAATTTTAAATTTAGAGCTTTATCTGTATAGTAATGAGCTAGGTAGAGAAAATTGTTTAGTTCAAATTTCAGGAATAAGGAGCATCAATTCACAAGGCCAATGACGTTGAAAATTGAATGAAACAAATGGTGTTCGGGTTTTGCCACAGCCTGCTAAAAGCACATACCTCAATATTGTTAAAAATATATGATTAGTAACTGTTCAGCGTACTTACGCCAGAGAAAAGTAATATGAATCTTTGATCGAGTTTCTAAAAACTTTGAATTGCATATGGACATTGTCAAACTAAAATTCAAGACTTATATGATTCAATGGCAAATAGAATCCTTGAAGTAATTAAAGCAAATGACACAGAAGAATTTCTTAATAAAATATTTATTTTCATTATTTAGAACTGTGTCCTACTTTTTTAACACATTATGATGTGAATGACCTTAATTTTTAATTGTAGTAAGTTGTTTCTTATTTCATGTTATAAGTATAGTTATTTGATTGTAAATAAGTTTTTAAAGTGCTGTAATGAAATTATTTTGTGAAACTTCAAAGTTGTTCTCTTACTTAAAAAATTTTTTTTCCTTCTACTTTTTTCCAGCAGTGTATAATATAGATGATAATTATCGAATTTGTATTTCGTAAATATTTGGAAAACGTTTTGTGTAAAACATTTTTTAGAAGTCAGTCTTTTATATATTTTTTTTATTTACAGTGAAGTTTTCATATTTTTAGAAAACGGTTGAATATAATCATTTATTTTCGTACGCTAGTATCCAATTTATACATTTGAAAAAAAAAATGAGTAAGCCATAATTTTCACTGTTAGAAACTGAAAAAACAGACATTAAAAAGAAAATGCTAACTTTACAAGTAAAATTAGCCTCAAATATGCAACTAAATGTGTCTCCACGTATAATGTTTTGCTTATGTTATTGTATTCTAAATTTGAAATTGTTCAATTTAATAGTAAAATTACCAATGTTATCCATTACTTATATATATATATATAAATATATATATTTATGTATGAATGAATATGAATTAAAATTAACATAATTCTTTCAATTCCAAGCACCAATAAGTTTCAAATTTATACAACTGGAATTTAAGCATACGAGAATCATATTTATTGTATAATATAATTTAGTCATACTAGTCAGTGTATTTATGGATATGGTTTACTCCATCAGATCTTTAGAGATCTGAATCAACCAACTCGTAATTGTTATTAAAAACAAAATTAGTGTTATAACAAGAAATAATCCAAATAAATTTTATCGGGTAAATTTTATTTTTACAGTTTCAAAAAATATTTACAATACTAAAATTTAAGGAATGAGTAGTGATCTAATGTCATTGTCAAAATTAAATACGTTTTTTAGTTTAGTTATCGCTCAATGTAGAAGTAAACTCGTACTGATTAATAAGATTCTAAGAAAAACTCATTTTTCTACTAAAAATATGTAAATTTTTCACGATTTAGTACATAAAATATGCTATCAAACTAGTTATTTGTCATTAACGCCAGGAGCAAATTAAACAGTATTTACAATCTAATACTTTAGTCTAGAATTTGATGTTATATAGTGCACTTTTAAATACATCTTGAAAATGCAGTTTCTAAACCACTTAAATTTTCTTGAACATGAGTTTAATGATCAAATTGAGTATTTGACGAATTCAATTCAAAGTGCGTTCTACAGAATACGGTAAGTAAATTTACGGTGCGATAGCTCTTTGCTGAAATCCAATAAAACCAAAAATACATTTTTTACTCATAACACCTTCAAAAAATTTTGCAATTGCTTAATTACTGTTAATATCTAACTCACATCATTGTTAAACTTTTCAATTACATATCATAGATGAATGCATAAAATACTTAGATTTTAAAGAGCTTTAAAATTTTCAAGGAATTATTCTAATTTGGGTTTAAAATTTATATTTTAAATACAACTGTAAAAGTAACAATTTGAGTAACGTTAGAGTAATCTTTCACAGAAGTGATTGTTTAAAATGTTTTTTTTCCACAAAACTCACTTTTCCACGTATTTAAATTTGGTTCACATTGAGATAGGATGAAACTAAAATAAAATTTTAATTCAATTAATGTAGCGATACTTCATTGCAGTCATTGAATGATCTATATAATTTAACAAAAATTAATCTCAGTTTAATGATACCTTAAAATTTATTCATAGTAAAAATGCATTTAAATTAACAATTTTCAGTTAAAATGGTTAGAGTAAATTCAAAGTTTAAAGTTGTATCTACTACATGCAAAGAGAAACATTGTCCAATAATCGTAACAAATATTTTGACTTCAAAACATTAGTTCCAAAAATTTAAACTCGATTTAAGAATAGCTCTTAAGGCATTCTTTAATACTGAAGCAATTCTTTCTTTTAATGCTAAATTTTGAATCAACGCATTGTTCCTTCCATAATAATTACGCAAATTCAGAAAAAATTCAGCCAAAGGAAACCAGTCTTTCAATAGTCTAATTAGTCGGGGATCCAGACGTGATATTTTAATTCGGTAGCAATATTCTATCATTGCTCGTATAGTATCCCTACTGGAATATAAAAGTGATATCACTTCTTCATTTAAGTTAATAAGTGACTCTAGGTTTCCTTCAAATTCATTATCTGAAAATACGTTCTCTGTTGCAGTGGTTCCTGAAGCGTTATTTACTGAAGTAGAACTTGTAGACATCGAATCTTGACTTGAACTTTGTTGAAATTCGTAGCCAGTTATTCCTTGTATTGTCCGTTTGTAACAATCAATGGATTGACTAATGTTGCTTAATCTATTTTTTGATGCAAAATTCAATCTTACGAATTGTAGTCTTGATATATCTAGAGTACTTTGTTCAGAAGCTTCGAAAACATCTGAAGCTTCTTTTCCATCAAAGAATCCTATGAAGTCTTCAAAATCTTTTAATAAATGTCGAAACAGGGAAATTAAGAGTTTTTGGACTTCAACACATTCGCTTGAGAAAACTGGAGGTTTGAGGCTTTCTTCAATTAAATCAAAATTTTTACCAATCAGTTCGTGATATTGCCTAACACAGCGCATTCGCGTAAGAGGAATCGAAGAAAGAGTGGGAGTGTGTCTTTCTTCTGAAATGTCATACATGTAACTAGATGCGGTTGAAGTTCTTGGCTGGTTTGGTTCAGATCCAGCATTTCCATGTCCAAAAATATTTGATGAAGAAGCAGAAGGTTGTGAATAAATTGCAGAAGTTGAAGGTTGTGAATAAATTGCAGAAGTTGAAGGTTGTGAATAAATTGCAGAAGTTGAAGGTTGTGAATAAATTGCAGAAGTTGAAGGTTGTGAATAAATTGCAGAAGTTGAAGGTTGTGAATAAATTGCAGAAGTTGAAGGTTCAGGATCATTGTCTGATAAACTTGTTTCAGAAGAACTAGGAGAATTATCTTGCAACATTGGTTCGATAAACGGCTCTGAAGAGGCAGCAGAAAACTCGGTAACTTCAGAAATAATGTGGGGTAAAAGATAAGGAGGAGTAGGAATATCTTGAACACCCCTCACATATGAATAGTTTTCCTTAAACTCTCTCACGCAATGGCGCATGACCATTAAAGACACCATATATTCCATTAAGCGCTGTTTCAAGATCCATTTATTCGGAGACTGAAGAGATTCATACTCCCTACTCCTTCGCAAAGTATTATTTGTAATTTCTCTAATGACTTTAACGTCTTCTTTAAATTTTAAATATGATGTTAAAGAATTAAATGAAGACTGATTACTACCGCTTCCAGACATTGTATGCTTAAAAGTATAATCAACTAATGTTCTTAATTAAAACTACTGCATAAGAGGATCAAAAAAAGTTATAGTTTATGTATTTAAATAACTTTTTTCACCAATGGCTATAAAATTTGCATAGAAGTGTTGATTTCATTTCGCAGGAAGAGGAAACACTTTATTGATAGTTACGTGGTTTCATCGGATTAGTTTGATTGTACAGCTGGGACAAAAGAATTTTTTGATTGGTATTTTAATTTACCGTATCTAAATTCGTTTTCATGATTTCCAGGAATATTTCTATTAAAATCATCGTGTATAGTTATGCTTGCAGCTTTGTTATGGAATTGAAAAGCAAATTTCAGATATGCTTTCCTCCTATCTACTGATCTGAAAGATTAGATCACCAGTGTGGTATAGTGTTAAGTACTTCTTGAAAAACGTGATTGACTCAGAAATATGTCTCTGGTTTAGAAAAATATGAAGATACTGACTCATAGACTTTCAAATTAATTTTTTCATATGAAAATATGTGTTATCAAGAATATTTTAACTTTTATCAAATTATTTTAAGTAATATTATTGGAAGTAATATGTATTGCGAGAAATATATATAAAATATTATGAGTAATAATTATTATAAAATTTTGAAAAGGAACCTAATCATGCACTTCGCGGAAATGTAATGTATGGAAACAAAAATCAATTTTTTTATCCATATATAAATTTATTTAATCAATATCTAATTTTTTTTTATCTAAGATTTGGATCAATCACTTGTAGAAGTATTTCACTTCACCTGAATAGGCAACTACATTTACACTTTATTACAGTTCAGTTTCCACCCCACAGAGATATAATTTCATTGGAGGGCATTGCGACTATAACCTATTTAATGCTCCAGACTTGCTTTCAGTGAATGCGATGGGTCTAATGATTAGTCGACCTCACTACCATGCGATAATGTGAAAGAATGGGACGCACCAACCAACAAGGCTACCAGGATGTAATCACGTATTGTGTGATGTTTCTCTAACATAATCCCTCATTTGACAATTTTCTTTTAAAAAATCTATAATATTTAGAATTTCACTCCATTACGGCAGTGTAGAAGTTTAGAAAAATAATGTCAGATAAACTGCAATTTTAATTAGAGCTATCAATTAAAACTGCAATTTAATTAAAACTATCTTTATCAAAAATTGGCTTCCGGTTGGTTCATTGCTGTTTGCTGTTTCGTTACTTTAAAAAACTGTTTTATGAATTTAGAGAAATAGCATGAATCTTTCGGAGAAGCGAAAATAATGTAACACAGATATGATGGTTTTAATGGCTCTCAAAATTTTATTTTAAATTAAATATATTCTGATCAAATTTTTTTAATGTTTCAAAATTGATGGAAGTATTATAAGCAAAGCTTAATAAAACTAAAGGTAATTAGTGCAAAAGACAACTTAGTGATAAGTTTGTAGGTTAAAAAGAACAATATAGTCGCAAGTCACCAAATGCAAAAAGCAGCCAAATACAGCAATCTTTAATTTTGTTTTATTGGAAAAAGGTGCTATTACAATATATATACGCGACAGATTATATTTGCGATTGTTAAGCAGTTTCCACCAGAAATAAACATTGACAATTAAATAAGTTTTGTCAATAAGTGATAATTATTTAGCTCATAAAAAAATGCAAATAAAATATTTGCATTATTTTTAGTATTTTCTAAAATGCATAAATATTTTTAAACAATAAGCGATGCAAATGGTATACTTACGATAATAATTAATGATATTTTTCCTCTTTGGGTGCGAATATTGACAGTGATCTAATAAAAAATTGCTGCTTTTTCTAGTGATTGAATTGCCGCTTAACATAGCCTGTAACAAGAACGCGATATTTGAACAATAATCAAGTGATGAAACCGACATATGAGCTAACTTACTCCCGTCTCTATACTAAAATAAGGTTTAGGAGGAACATTGCATGTCCTGTATATTTAAAAGTATTTTTGTTCACTCTAAGCACAATACTGTTTGGTTGAATTACTTTTGGAATTAACTACCTGACGGTCATGGCAATGTGGTTATTCAATAACACACATCGGCGATCTTTGGTAACTGGAAACGATCGCAACCATAAGCGATCACTGCATCGTCAAGTTCCTAAATAGATTACACTAATGTTTAGAAATATTTGAATAAACGTTGTCTCATCTACAGTTTTCCCTTTATCTATAATAAGTTTCATCCTATGAAAAGATAATATTACAATATTAAAATTATTTACTTTACTATACATCTTTATCATTCATTATTCTAAAATTTACCTTTATGTTGTTGTTGTTACTTATGACTCTTAGATAAGCCAAGCACCCTAAACCTTGGCTATGTGAATTTAAGTTAATAGGGAACGCCTTTCGTTTTAATTAGAGTACCTCGATGGTGAAGTACGTTTTTGCTTTTTTCTAAATTCTCCGAAAGATGTCACCACCAGAGGAATTACGCCCTCAATCTTGACATTGATCTGAAGGGGGAGGAAATTTTCTCCAGACCGTTGTATCCGTGGTAACTATTCAATGACCGACCACAAGACTTTCGATTCCTCAGATTTAACGAGTACGTATATAGCATGTACTCGGTGGGTCTTTGGCGGCATTGGGAATCGAAACCTGTTCTTCCGAATTTTCCAGACAGTTTAAATTTAAGAAACAAAGTAAGCCAATATATAAAATAGCATTTGAGAATCAATAGTAAACGATTATAAGGTATACAGTAAAGAGATTAGAAACAATTATTGATTAGCATATTTATAATTACAAATTGCCTTTGAATTCATCTTTTCTGAAACATCTGGTATGTCTTTGAATGAATTATAAAAGATTATACGTTTACACCCCAATTGCAGTGCACACATTTTATAATAGCAACACGCAAACATTAAATAAAGTTCTGATTTAAAACCAAAATTTCTTATATCAGATTCAAATTTAAGGCCATGCGTATGCTTTTTTCCAGCGTGGTGTTTAAGTTGAATCAGTTTTACTTTTAAATCGGATTTTAAAAAATTACAATATAAGCGGGATGTATGAAATGTTATAATTATTAGATGGTTGTGGTTGGTTTGTTGGTTTTTATGGCACAAGGCCTAAGTAAGGACAAGTTACGCCGTATAATTATTAGAGAGGAAAAATGAGAGTTATCTTAGCTTAAAATATTAGTTTATAATATGTCTTAAAAATAGATAAAAATTTAACGCGCGCGCAAAAAAAAAAAAAAAAAAAAAAAAAAAATTCAAACATACAGTCAGTCACAAAAGTCTACACATAACCTTAAAAAAGGGCTCATTTCAGAACCGAGTTATATTTCAATTTGCAAAACCGAATAAATCTTCCTTTTTTTACTAAAAACTGTGATATACATAATTAATAAAAGTTTCAAACTATTATATACCGGTAAATTTTGTGAATATATCAAAAATACTGCGTCAAAAAGTCTGCATACACACGATTGATTGGGAAGAGAAAATTTACAAATGAAGATTTGTTGAAGGTTACTTAAGTCTGAGGTGGCATTTTTGTACTTAGTTGATCGTTAGTTTTTTCCATGATATTACAATAGCGAATTGCTTTAAAATGAGCCAGGGAAAGGAAACATCTTTAGAACTTTGAAATTTGGGAGTAAAATTGAAATGTAAGAAGAAATCTTACTCAGAAATTGCCAAAATTGTAAATAACAGTCGGTCGACTGTGCAAACAGTCTACAAAAATTTTGTTAAACGTGGACATGTGCTCAGCAAATCTCGAGGTGGTCGTCCAATGAAGCTCAATGATTAAAAAGCAAGAGACAGTAAGAAAAGTGAAAAAAAAAATCCAAAAATAACAGAAATAAAAATAATAATAGAAAAATCAAAAAATAGAATATAAATCCAACAAGCAAGTTTAACGTTTTTGGAAGTGATGGCCGCGGTAAAGTTTGGAGGAGAAAAAACACAGAAATGAACCCCGAGAATTTGACTCCCGTAAAACATGGTGGAGACAGTGTGGTTTGGAGAGCCACGGCAGCAACTGAAGTTGGCAATCTGGTTTTCATAGAGGGTACTATAGATCGTTTTGGATACCTGAAGATTTTGCAAGGTGACCTACATGAATCAGTCAGAAAACTGGGACTTATAAGCAAGTTTGTCTTCCAACAAGACAATGATTTTAGGCACACAGGAAGGATTGAGATGGAATGGTTGCTCTATAAGATGCACACAGTTGCATTCACTTCCACAGTCTCCAGAACTTAACCCTATCAAACACTTTGGGAGGAAGTTGACAGAAAAATATACAGCAACCCATTACCAGCGTCAATCCTGAAAAGGCTATGCAGCTGGCTTGGTCCCAAATTTCACATGAAACAACAAAGAAACTGGAGAATTCGATGCCAAACCGAATGCCTGCAGTCATTGCTTCAAAGGGAGGACCTACCAAATATTAATAATATTTTCATTTTTGTTTATTGCCAAAAAATTGAGTTTCCCCGTCTCTGTGTGCTGACTTTCATGACCACATAATGTCAAGCTTTGATATTTTTATTACGTTTCAACAAATATGATGATAATTTTATTTATTCTGAGTTATTATGAGAAATAATTGTGAAAATTGAATTTTTCAAAATTATGAGTTATGTGCAAAATATACGGAAATCAACATATACGTAGACTTTCGTGACAGACTGCATACAAAACTGAAAAATACGTGAAAAAATACACTGTACTTATTGTACATTCTTTCATTTTAAGCAAAATTAGTTTGGGATAATTCTGTACATACATGAAACTTTATTTTGCTTATATTAAACTGGTATCTTTCAGACTTTAAATTCGGACTACAGAAAAAAAATCATCAAATGTGCACGGCATTTAGCTAATATTCTTCTATGATTTTGACACTGAAATAAGTCATTTTGAATCTACTTTAAGAATACTGGAATTTATGGAAGTTTAAATAAGTTATATAAAAAATAATTGTTGCTAACAGTTATTAAATTTAGTTTTACTTAGTTGCATTTGAAGAACAAATCAAGAAGTTAGAAGGTTCTTAAACAAATGATTTTTAGTTTTTAAACTTAAAATTTTGCTAGTTTCAAAAATCAAGAGCTTTTTAAATCAAATAGAATATTTGATTTAAAAATTTCGTATGTAAAAGTAATTTGTTTAATATTTTTAAGAAGTGAATGCGTGAAGTAATACGAAAAAAAATTATGTTAGATTTTTAGTATTTCTTTATTACAGTTATATGCTCTTTGTAATTTTATTAATTAGGTTTTAAGTCACTGCAAAGATTAAATGAACTTTTCACCTCATATTAGCATTTTCTCCTGTGTACAAGTATGTATGGAATTTTGAACCTGTATTATATACTTTTGAAAATGAAAAACCAAGAACCCAAGGAAAATTAAGTAACAATCAATATAGTGGGCGAAAATATTTTCTGATTAAAATTAAAAGTAACTATATACATTTTCAAACTTAATTGCTATTACAAGCTTATTATATATTTAATTTTCTTATACATCAATATGTCTTTATATCTATACGTAATCGTCATGGAGTTGGTGACCGTAAGTTCCTTCCATAAGTTCAACGATTCGTTGGTTCAAATCTTACCTTGGGTATGGATGCTGTTATTGTTTAGGAATCCACTTATAAAACTGTAGAACCCTATCAAATAAGTTCTCGCGTTTAGAATGTAGACCGTTAAACGACACAAACCAAATTTACATTACCATTAACTGAGAGAGGGAAATTAGTGTTAAGATCTTTAACTTGTGTGTGATTGCTATACACATACAACCGACTTTAAATTATTTTACTAATAAGTTCTTTTAATTCTATTGAATATGTTTTACTATCATCCCTCTTGAAATGTTAATTTGATTAATTCTTTTTAATTAAGTATAAATTATGTATAACACTCAACTAACTTTTTGTTTAATCTTTAACCAAAAAATTAATTTTATTTTGCACTTATCTAAATTCGAAAAATAAAAACAAGATGCTTTAGTATATTTTAAGTATAAATATAAAATATATATTTCTCTCCTTTATATGCTTTTTTCATTTATGTATTAATACACTTCATTTATTTTACTTATTAATGCAGTTTTTTCTCTATGAATACTGGTTAAATCTTATAATATTCAATTTGCTTGGACATTTCTAAATGTATTGAAAAAATCTTAAGCCAATTTTTTGAAAATTGACGAAAAAGCCGATTCTCTCTCTCTTTTTAGTTTCTGAAATTTTCCTTTGTTACTGTTTTTATATATATATAATGTAGCTATTTTATATTAAGATAAATATATTTAACTACATATACATACATACATACATATATTTATATATGCACTCTGATTCTAAATTTGTTTTTACAAATTAAGAGTGATGATTATACCCATCAAAACAAAAAAAATAGAGTTTAAAGTTAGATTCCCGTCTGAGAGACAGGAAAGCGGAATTACAATTGAAACTTGGTCTACGACAGAGTTGGTAAAGCGAATATGATACCAAAAGTTGCACAAACACGTTCATTATTTAGAAAAAAATGAATTAGAGAAGTGTAGCTTCTTTTGTACGAGGAACGCCTGCACCCTACTACTTGTACAAATGGCAATCTGTGCACAAAGATGATTATCCAGTGCCAAGTACACTTGAAAAATAGACACAGATGATGAAAAATAAGCAGATACAAAATGTCTGCATTAATATTATTTATTGCTGAAGCAACCTTAAACAGAGAAGGCTTTTTCAACATTCTAAATCAACTAGTTTCTTCTAACAGCAATTCCTTTTACCTAACTCTTCAAAAACAGCCTCAAAGGTTTTTCGTGAACGTCTGGACAAATATCCTTGGTATCTCAAAGCAAGTACTGCGGATGCCCTTAGATCATGCCAGATAGTTTGATCTCCGAAACGGACTGTATCTTCTTGGGACATGAGCTTCCTAATTTATTGCAAGATTTTCTTGTGAGTTTTAAGCACAATGGAGTACTAGCATATTTTCTAACAATTCTTCGGGGATATGCGGTAATTAACTAATTTAATGCCGCATATCCCGTGAGTGGCTTAAAATTGCCGGGGCAGCAGCTCCCCTCAGGGGGTTTACCTTCTTTAGGTAAACACGGGTGTCACAATCCCGAGGTACCCTAGTGATCTTTCCTCTTCTTTATTTTCTTCTCTCCTCTACTCTTCTGCTTTTCCTTCCTTTTCTCCCTCAGTGTGGTTGCCTCGTAAGAGGTTGAGGGCTCCCCTTGAGTAGCTTTCGCCGCTCTGTTGCTATTAGCTACTCTTGAGGACTAAATCACCCACGTGTTTGCCGTGCGTGGAGACCCGTGTCCCTGGAAAGGAGGATCCTGGTAATTGAGGCCTCCTGAGACCAACACATTGCTTTGGCCTCTGCTTCAGGTAAACGGGAGGTGTGTTGTGGTCCTCAGCACATCAATCGGCTTTATGGATCAAGCGATCGGTACATCTACTGGGTGACTCGTTAAGGGTGGAGTCCACTTCAGGGATGTACCGTGAGCGTATAGGGACTGACTAGCACTGATACAGCTAAACTGTATCCCCTCGTAGGGCTCCGTGGTGGGTGGTGCCGTCTGGTCCCTGAATTTATATTAATCCTATATGGATAAAAACACATTCTCCTCACTCCCTAGGGAGCAACAAATGTTAAATGTTAGCGCCAAATATTTTATCATAAAAAGGATCGGAAATACTTTTGAATATGTTTCACCATTTCTAATTCAAAAGGGTATTACTTCTTACCTTGGAGAAGTAAAATCAATCAAGAAATTGCGTTCGGGTGTTCTGCTAGTGGAAACTGCAACCGAAAAACAATCAATCCTGATGCAAAACCTAAAAATAATTGGTGACATCGCCGTAAGTGTCGAACCTCATAAAAATTTAAATTTTTCACGAGGTGTTATTTCTTCAGAGGACTTGTTTCATACTTCCACCGAAGAAATACTGGAAAATTTGAAAACACAAAAAGTCTGCGCTGTGAAAAGAATAACGATAAAGAGAGATGGCATTGTTATTAATACAAAGCATCTCATCTTGACTTTCTCTACACCAGACTTGCCACAAAACATCAAAGTGGCTTATATGAGATGTTCTGTACGGCCTTTTATACCTAATCCTCTAAGATGCTTCCAGTGCCAACGCTATGGACATTCTAAAATGGCTTGAAGAGGGAAACCTACTTGCGCCCACTGTTCTCAAGTTGACGACCATGATAGCACTACCTGCAAAGCCAAAGAAATGTGTGTCAACTGTAAAGGTGACCACACTTCTTATTCTAGATCTTGTCCCGTTTGGCAACTGGAAAAAGAAATTGTCACCTTCAAAATTAAAAACAATGTCTCCTATGCAGAAGCTCGTCGCACAGTTAATTCCCGAACTCCCACTCCTGGTGTCAGTTATGCAACTATGACAAAAAAAGTGACCCGATCCTCCAGCACCCAAACAGAAACAAATTCTATTTCTACAGTTAGTTTGCTCCCAAAGCAAAAAAACACAGAAGCACCAACATCTCTAATTGCCAAATCAGCTTTGGCAAAATCAAAAGCCTTGAAGGCTAGGAAATTAAAAATAGCTAAAGAAGTCGTTCGGAAGCCTTCGTTAACAGCAAGAAAAGCTCTTCTGTGTTTGGATGCAGACACTGTCAAGCTGCATCCATCAGATGATGATTTCAATTCTGAAGACTCATCTGAGATGACCATAAGCAACAGTGATAAAGGTTAGAATATATTCCATTCATGATTTCCTTTGTTTCCTGGAATTGTCGCGGTTTTCGTTCTCGCTTTGATGACATCAAATCCATCATCTCTCGCTTTAACCCCGCATGTGTGGCTCTCCAGGAGACATTCCTGAAGCCCACTGTTGTCACCAAACTGCGTGGGTTTCAGTGCTTCAGAAAGGATAATGATGGTGATGCTGCTGTGTCTGGTGGAGTTTGTATAATTACATCAAACAATTACCCCAGTACAGCACATCAGTTAAGAACTACACTCCAGGCAGTGGCTGTGAGAATCCACACCACATGTCTAATAACAGTGTGTAGCCTTTACTTACCACCAAATGATGTCATCCAAGAAGAGGAACTGAATGATTTGGTTGCTCAACTCCCAACTCCATATTTATTGCTCGGTGATTTTAATGGACATAGTACTATGTGGGGTAGTGATGATACGAATTCTCGCGGTCGTCAGATAGAAAAGTTAATTTCTGACAATTGCTTCTGTCTGCTAAATACCGACGAGAAGACTTATTTTCACGAACCTACACGGACATTTCACTCTCTGGACTTAGCTATATGTTCTCCATCACTCTTGCCATTGCTGAATTTTGAAGTTGGAAATGACCTCTACAATAGTGATCATTTCCCTCTAATCGTGTCTTAGGCTGGAAGTAATAGTGTGTGTCACAAACCACCTAATTATGTGTACAGTCGAGCCGATTGGTCACTTTTCACGCAATTGGCTGTGATCAGTGAGACAAGAGTTAAGACAGATGTGATAGATGATGACGTTAAATATGTCACCGACACAATAATCAGAGCTGCGGATGTTGCTATCCCTAAAAATTCCATCATTCCACATAAACACAGGAAACCTTGGTGGAATGAAAAGTGTCAACTCTCCTATAAGAAACAAAGGAAGCACTGGAATATATTCCGAAGATACCCTACTACGGAGAATCTTGTTGCTTTTAAAAAATCCAAAGCTGAAGCTCGAAAAGTTAGACGTCAGAGTCAAAGAGAATCTTGGATTCGCTACGTGTCGTCAATCAATTCATCGACAACAAGTCAACAATTATGGAGGAAAGTTAAAGCAGCCAATGGTATTTATCAGGATTATTCCATTCCTGTATTAAAAACCGGAGCTGCAATACACTCCTCAGCGGTAGATATTGCTAATGTCATCGGTGAAACCTTTGCTAGTGTTTCCAGCTCGGATTCATATAATCCTACTTTTCTAAGGATTAAAAGAATCGCTGAGCGGACACCTCTAAGCTTTCATGATCGACATATTCTACCCTATAATTGTGATTTTGAACTGTCAGAATTGAAGTCTGCTTTATCTAAAGCAAACGACACTAGCCCAGGATCAGATGGAATCTCGTATCAAATGCTCCGTCATTTAAATCATGATTCTTTATTAAACATACTTTCATTGTTTAATAGAATCTGGACTGAGCATGCTTATCCTACTTCATGGAGAGAAGCGATAGTGATTCCAATATTGAAGCCTGGAAAAGATTCATCTGACCCTCTGAGTTATCGTCCAATAGCTCTCACGAGTTGCTTGTGCAAAACATTTCAGCGTATGGTCAATGCTAGACTCATTTACGTCTTAGAGAAGAATAATTGCATACATCTTCATCAAAGCGGATTTCGAAGAGGACGATCCACTATAGATAACATAGTAGATCTAGAATCCCGAATTCGAAATGCTTTCGTGAGGAGAAACCATCTCGTTGCAATTTTCTTCGACGTTGAGAAAGCATATGATCGTACATGGCGCTATGGTATTCTCCGTACTCTGCATAATCTTGGCTTTAAGGGTAATCTTCCAATATTTATCCAAAATTTTCTGGCCTCACGCGTTTTTAAAGTGCGCGTTGAAACTACAATTTCCAATACTTTTAGTCAAGCTGAGGAGTCCTCAAGGTAGCATTTTAAGCGTAACCCTTTTTAACCTTTTCATCAGTGACATACTCCATCAATTACCATCTTCTGTTCATGGCACTTTGTATGTTGATGACTTACAAATTTCATATCAGGGTTCAAACATGAATATAATTGAGAGACAATTGCAAACAGCTGTAAATAATTTAACCACTTGGTGTGAACGGAATGGTCTTAGTATATCTCCTAGTAAGAGTTGCTGTGTCCATTTCTGTAGGAAAACTAGCTACCATAATGATCCTGTGATTCACATAAATAATAGACCTATTCCTGTAGTCAGTGAGATAAAATTACTTGGCGTGATTTTTGACAAGAAGTTAACTTTCCTTCCGCATGTTTTACATCTGCGGAAGAAATGTGAGCGACTGCTTAACATCCTCAAAGTGCCTTCGAATACATCTTGGGGTGCAGATCGCACATCACTCCTAAGAATTTATCAGTCTGTAATTTTATCTCGAATTGACTACAGCTGTGTTGCTTATGGATCAGCTAGACTCTCCATCTTACGCAGATTGGACACTGTGCACCATACTGCTTTAAGGATATGCTGTGGAGCTTTTCGCACATCACCCGTCCAGAGTCTATATGTAATTTGCCACCAATTGCCATTAGACCTGCGGCGGATGCAGCTGTCTCTTAATTATTATTCAAAAATCATGTCCTCACCTCATCATCCACTGCGTTCCACGATTCCAAGTGCTGCTCTTAAGAGATTATATAATGCTAGACCATCAAGCATTTCACCTTTTCTCTGTCGTATTAAATCCATAATTTTGCTTTCTGACCTATGTGATGTCCGAATCGAGTCTACCGACCTTTTTGCACATCCCGCTTGGTATGATCCACACATTATTGTGCTGAATCCCTTTGGAAGTAATAAAAAATCAGACACAAGTACTGCTATTCTTCAACAGCTTTATTCATTCCTTCGCTGTCAGTACACTATGTACACTCCAGTATTTACGGATGGATCCAAATGTCCAGGATCAGTTGGCTGTGGAGTTTATCTTGATGATACCTCCTACAGTTATAGCCTTCACAAATCCTGCTCCACTTTCACCGCTGAAGCCACGGCTATATACCGAGCACTTCAGCTGCTACAAACTAAAAATGAACGTAAATTCTGTGTGTACACTGACAGTATGAGTGTCTTAGAAGCTTTGAGGAATAACAACTATAACTGCCATCCAGTTGTGTCTAAGATATTCACATTAATTGATACTGTTACTAACAAGGGATTTGAGATACTGTTTTGTTGGGTACCAAGCCACATAGGTATAGATGGCAATGAGAAAGCTGATGCTGCCGCTAAATCTGCAGCTACTTCCATTTTGCCTTCAATACCATCAATGGACATGAGAAAAGGATTCAAACATTTCATATATTCTCTTTGGCAGGAATCCTGGGACCTGCAAGTCAGCAACAAACTCCATTCCATATTTTCATACATCATTCCATTATCTGTTTTATCTCCACGAAGCGCAGATGTCAGACTGACTCGCCTTCGAATTGGTCACACGCGTTTCACTCACAAACATTTGATCTTAAGTGATCTCCAACCGTGGTGTGAAAAGTGTGATGAACCATTTACAGTATATCACATTTTAATTGTATCCCCAGATTTTAACCATCAGCGTTTTAGATATTTTAATAGTAACATTTTAACATTAGAAGATCTGCTTGTTGAACCACCCCATTGCAACCTATTTGCGTTTTTAAAAGACATAGGATTTATGAATTTTATCTGATTTAGAAATATTTTACTTAAATATAAAATTTTTAATTTTATACATGTGTATATTGTATGTTTACAAACTTTTAATATACATTTTAACTATATTTCTATTTTATACCTTTAATATACATTTTAACTATATTTCTACTTTGTACTTTTAATGTACATTTTAACTATATTATTATTTTATACTTTAATGGGTTTAAAAAACTTGTGTAAGCTATCTTGTGTTTGGCGCAGCTTGTCCTTATCTGGACCTTGCGCCATAAAAACCAACCAACCAACCAACCAACCGAGGCAGCAGCTTGTTGTTGAACATTGGACTTTTCAACTCTGATAGAGTGTGCCAGTGGCGTAAATTGAATAGCGACGAAGGAAATTGTCGCTATACAATTTCCTTCGTTGGCGTAAATTGTATAGCGACATGCCTGGTCTTCATTTTGAGTTTTTTTTATATCATTTTGAGTTATTAGTCAAGTTTTTCTGATATTTTCATAACTATATTATGTTCCACAAATACAATAAACTAAAAATCAAACTATTAAGTTAAAAAACTGTTCCAAGTTATTCAACACTTTGACAATCGTATTTTTTCTTTAGTTTTGATGCAGAATATTGAAATTTAAATCCCTTCTTAATGTAACTTGTTTATTGTAATCTTTCACTTTTAATAGAAGCAAGCATTATAATATGATAAAATATATACACTACTGGCCATTAAAATTGCTACACCTAGAAGGCGACATGCTACAGACGTGAAATTTATACGAAGGGAAGAAGGTGCTGTGATATGCAAATGATTAGCTTTTCAGCGCATTCAGATAAAGCAGGCACCAGTAGCGACGCCTACATTGTGTTTAAATGAGGAAACTGTTCATCCGGTTCCTCATACACAAGTTGCATTTGAACGCTGTTGCCGGGTGAAAAGTTGTTGTGATGCCTCGTGTAAGAAGGAGAAATGCGTACCAGCACGTTTCTGACTTTGATAAAGGTCGAATTGTAGCATACCGGGATTGCGGTTTGTCTTATCGCAGTATTGCTGCTCGCGTCAGTCGATATCCAATGACTGTTAGCAGAATATGGAATCGATGGGTTCAGGACGGTAATACGGAACGCCAAGCGGGATCTCAACGGCCACCTAACACTAGCAGCCAAGAAGACAGGCATATTATCCGCATGGCCGTAATGGATCGTGCAACCACGTCACGAGCCTTGAGTCAAGAAACGGGGTCGTTTGGAAGACCACAAGTGTTTGCACGAACAGTTCGACGACGTTTGCAGCAGCATGGACTCTCAGCTCGGAGACCATGGCTGCGGCTTCCCTTGACGCTGCGTCATAGACAAGAGCGCCATCAATGGTCTGATCAACGACGAACCTGGGCGCACGAATGGCGAGACGTCATCTTTTCAGATGAATCCAGGTTCTGTGTACAGCATCATGATGGTAGCATCCGTGTTTGGCGGCATCGTGGTGAACGCACACTGGCAGCGTGCATTCGATATCGTCATATTGGCCCATCACCTGGCGTGATGGTATGGGGTGCCATTGGATACACGTCTCGGTCACCTCTTGTTCGCATTGACGGTGCTTTGAACAGTGCCCGTTACATTTCTTGTGTGTTACGACCATTGGCTCTACCCTTTATTCGAGCACTGCGAAGCCCTACGTTTCAGCAGGATAATGCCCGACTGCATGTTGCCGGTACTGTACGGACCATCCTTGATACGGAACATGTCCCACATGCGCTCTACATGTTATGTGTGAACGCCCGTGTTGGGATCCACAAACTTATATCCCCTCAGGGGGTTTACCTTCTTTAGGTAAACCCGGGAGTCACAATCCCGCGGTACCCTAGTGATCTTTCCTCATCTTTATTTTCTTCTCTCTTTTACTCTGCTGCTTTTTCTTCCTTTTCTCCCTCAGTGTGGTTGCCTCGAAAGAGTTTGAGGGCTTTCCTTGAGTAGCTATTGCCGCACTGTTACTATTAGCTTCTTTTGGGGACTAAATCACCCGCGTGTTTGCCGTGCGTGGAGACCCGTGTCCCTGGAAAGGAGGATCTTGGTGATTGAGGCTCTCAGAGACCAACACATCACTTTGGCCTCTGCTTCAGGTAAACGGGAGGTGTGTTGTGGTCCTCAGCATGCCAATCAGCTTCCATAGATCAAGCGATCATATATCTGCCGTGGGACTCGATAAGGGTGGAGGCCACGTCAGGGATATATTGAAAGCGTACAAGATCTGGCTAGCACTGATGCAGGTATACTGCATCCCTTTGTTGGGCTCGATGGTGGGTGGTGCAGTCAGGCCTTGAAGTAATTAACCTATTTCTATGGAATGTACTTCTAATTCTATACCACTATGGAGCAACAAATGATACAGGATCAGAAACATTTTGTTATTAAAAGAACTGAGGGCAATTTTGATAATGTCTCTCCTTTCTTAATTAATAAGTGTCTTATTGGTACTGCTGGAAATGTAAAAAATGTTCGCAAGATAAAATCTGGTGATCTCTTAGTTGAAGTTTTATCAACTGAACAGGCCAAAGCCTCCCTAAAACTAAAATGCCTTGATAATATAGATGTTAGGGAATGTCCTCATAGTAGGCTAAATTCTACACGGGGAGTAATTTCAGCAGATGATCTATATAATATTTCAGAGGAGGAAATTTTGGATAATCTTGTTGACCAAAAAGTACAACGTGTGCAGCGTATTACAATCAGGAGAGAGGGTAAAATTATAAGAACTAAACACCTTATACTCACGTTTGCTACTCCTGTATTACCTCAATCTATTAAAGCTGGCTATCTAAATTGTAGTGTTCGCCCCTTCATACCAAATCCATTACGTTGCTTTAAATGTCAGCGATTTGGCCATGCAAAAACTACTTGTAGAGAACATTTGACTTGTGCTCGATGTGCATCTGTTGGACATGACAGTATTCAGTGTCAATTACAAGAAAAATGTGTCAACTGCAGTGGTGAACATCCCTCATACTCCTGATCATGCCCAACCTGGATATTAGAAAAGGAAATTATTACTGTGAAAATAAAACAAAACTTATCTTACCTTGAAGCCAGGCGAACAGTGTCATCCCGTACCCCTAATCAAGGTATTAGCTATTCACAAGCAGTTAAAAAAGTCATGAAATCTTGCAGTAACCAAACAAATTTCTTAAATTTTCCGAACTTATCCTCAAATATTTCTAACATAAATGTCTCACCAATTCTGAAAGGAATTTCTTCACCGTCTTTCGCAAAATCTAAGTCTCAAAGATCCCTAAAGTTAAAGAATGCAAAAGAAGGGCTTCATAAATCATATTTAAAGAGTATAAGAAGCTCAAATTCCTCCAAGACAGATATAAAGAATGTAGACCCATCAGATGATGAAACACTCCTAAGTGGAGATTCATCTGAATCCCAGATGGCGTGCTTCAATGCCGGAGCATTCAGCTGAGCTTAATGGGAACCTTCGTTTCTTAGAATTGTCGAGGCTTTCGCACTCATATAGAAGATATAAAAACAATTATTAATCTGTATAATCCAATTTGTTTTGCCATCCAAGAAACATTTTTGAAACCTCAGTACAGTTTAAAATTGCATGGATATAATTGTGTGAGGAAAGATGTTAATCATGATTCAATTTCTGGAGGTGTATGCATTCTTGTATCTTGTAATATTCCTAGCACTATACATTAACTTAACACTTCATTACAGGTTGTTGCAGTACGCATACACTCAACATCTCTCATTACTATTTGTAGCATTTACTTACCTCCCCATGTGATCATCCATGAAAGCGATTTAAACAATTTGCTGGATCAACTACCTGCATTTATTCTACTTGGTGACTTCAATGTTCATAACACCTTATGGGGTAGTTATAATATTAATCCTCGTGGCAATATAATTGAACAGTTCATTTCTAATAACAATATTTACTTTCTAAATTCCTCAGAAATAACCTATTTCCAGCAACCATCAAGAACTTTTCATTCATTAGATTTAACTATTTGCTCTCCATAAATTCTACCTTCATTGAATCTTAGTTTTGATAAGGATTTATATAACAGTGATCATTTTCCTTTAATTATAAATCAAACTGGTATAAGCAGACCATAAATCTTCCATTCCTCTTATTCTTATCATCGTGCTGACTGGTCTCTCTACATTCAATTAGCTGCGATTACTGAGAACATGATTAGAAGTGATAATATCAATGATGCTGTGCAAAAAGAAACTGATACACGTCCACATGCTGCAAAAAACGCAATTCAGAAGTGTGCTCCCCAATTCGACGCAAATGTCATAAACCCTGGTGGAACCGTAAGTGAACAAAAAACAAAGTTGTGGAATGTTTTTCGCAAGTGCCCTACCAATGAAAACCCCATAGCTTTCAAAAAAGCTAAAGCTTTTGCTCGTCGAATACAGCGAAGTAGTCAAAAAGAATCTTGGACAAGATATGTTTCCTCCATCACATCATCAACTTCCAGCAAAGAGTTATTGAAGAAAGTTAAATCTTCCAGTGGTTTATATAGGGACTTCTCTATCGCAATACTACTCAAAGGAGCTGACATAATTTCTTCTCAATGTGATATTGCTAATCTTTTAGGTGAACCTTTTGCAAATTTATCTAATCCAGCCTCTTATGATCCTAAATTTCTCAGTATCAAAGAGCAAGCTGAAAAGAAACCTATAAAGTTTCATGATAAAGCCATACATCCATATGATTGCAATTTCTCTTTGCTGGAATTGCAGAGAGCCCTGTCCCAGACTAAAAATACTAGTCCGGGACCAGATGGTATCTCATATAAGATGCTTTGTCATCTTAATCATGAATCTTTAATGAACATTCTTTTTCTATTCAATAGAATATGGAATGAACATGTCTATCCCAGTCTCTGGAGCAAAGCAATTATTATTCCAATTCTTAAACCTGGGAAAGATCCAGCTAACCCTCAAAACTATCGTCCAATTGCTCTTACAAGTTGCCTTGCTACAACTTTGGGGCGTATGGTCAATGCCCGTCTTGTTTATGCAATTGAAGACAATCAGTACATATCACTTTATTAAAGTGGTTTCCGGAAAGGTCGATCTACTGTGGACAATATTGCATACCTAGAAACACAAATTAGGAATGCCTTTGTACGAAGACATCATTTGGTGTCTATAATTTTTGACATAGAAAAAGCTTATGATAAGACATGGCGTTATGGAATTCTTCAAACTTTTTATAATTTTAATTTCAGAGGAAATTTACCCAATTTTATTCAGAGCTTTTTAAATTCTCGCATTTTTAATGTCCGTATAAGATCTGTTGTATCTAATCCATTTATCCAATGTGAGGGGGTTCCTCAGGGAAGTGTTTTAAGTGTTACTGTTTTTAATATTTTCATCAGCAACATTCTTCATGTATTGCAACCATCTGTCCATGGAACTTTATATGTTGACGACCTCCAAATTTCTTGCCAAGGTCCCAATATGCGACTGATTGAACGGCAATTACAAACTGCTGTCAATAATCTAGTTGCTTGGTGTAATGAAAATGGGCATATTTTGTCCCTTTGTAAAAGCAAATGTATCCATTTTTGCAGAAAAACTGGGCCTCATTCTGATCCAGAAATTAAGATATCAGACACAACTATTCCCGTAGTTAATCAGGTATCATTTCTTGGGCTTATATTTGATAAAAAGTTAACCTTCCTACCACATATCTTAGATTTGTGCAAAAGATGCGAAGAATCACTAAATATTCTGAAAGTTCTCTGTAATACCTCTTGGGGTGCAGATCGTAAAGCATTACTCCGAGTGCTTAAGTCAGTTATTCTATCGCGAATTGACTATGGTAGCGTAGTTTATGGATCAGCCAGATCATCAGTTTTGCGCAAATTAGACACTGTTCATCACTCAGCTTTACGAATCTGCTCTGGAGCATTCCGGACATCTCCTGTCCATAGCCTTTATGTAATTTGCAACCAGTTACCTCTTGATCTGAGACGTAAGCAACTATCTCTACATTAATATTTTAAAATGCTATCAGTATCGCAACACCCTTTGAAATCAATGGTTACTTGTCCCTCTTTAAGAGGGCTATATAATGCACATCCACACAACATATTACCATTTTATGAGCGTACAAATTCATTCCTATATTCCCCCTCAGGGGGTTTACCTTCTTTAGGTAAACACGGGTGTCACAATCCCGAGGTACCCTAGTGATCTTTCCTCTACTTTCTTTTCTTCTCTCCTCTACTCTTCTGCTTTTTCTTTCTTTTCTCCCTCAGTGTGGTTGCCTCGTAAGAGGTTGAGGGCTCCCCTTGAGTAGCTTTCGCCGCTCTGTTGCTATTAGCTACTCTTGAGGACTAAATCACCCACGTGTTTGCCGTGCGTGGAGACCCGTGTCCCTGGAAAGGAGGGTCCTGGTAATTGAGGCCCCCAGAGACCAACACATTACTTTGGCCTCTGCTTCAGGTAAACGGGAGGTGTGTTGTGGTCCTCAGCACATCAATCGGCTTTATGGATCAAGCGATCGGTACATCTACTGGGTGACTCGTTAAGGGTGGAGGCCACTTCAGGGATGTACTGTGAGCGTATAGGACCTGGCTAGCACTGGTGCAGCTGGTCTGCATCCCCTTGTTGGACTCGGTGGTGGGTGGTGCTGTCAGGTCCCGAAATTTTATTTAAAAAAAATAATGGAGAATAAAAAATTTTCTTTTCTCCCACGGGAGCAACAATTAGAAAATCTAAAGCCTAAATTTTTCATAATTAAGAGAAAAGAGGGAAACTTTACTACTGCGTCCCCTTTTCTTATATCTAAAGGAATATCGAGTATTGTTGGGGAAGTAAAGAAAATTCAGAAGATGCGCTCAGGTGACCTGCTTGTTGAGGCAGCATCTGACTCACAAGCGGAAATTCTGGCTAGCATGAAATCTCTGGCAAACATTGAAGTGACAGTCTCCCCTCATAGCAGCCTTAACTTTTCTTGTGGTGTAATCTCAGCAAGGGATTTATTGTATTCACCGACGGAAGAGATTCTGGAAAATCTACAGAATCAGAAGGTCTGCGGCGTTCGACGCATTACAGTCAGACGGGATGGCAAAGTTATTGACACTAAGCACCTAGTTCTGACTTTTGCGACACCAGACCTTCCGCAGTATGTAAAAGCTGCGTATATGAATTTACCCGTCAGGGCATATATCCCAAATCCCTTGCGGTGTTTCCAGTGTCAACGCTTTGGACACTCGAGAAATGCTTGCAGAGGCAAAACCACTTGCGCCCGCTGCGCGGTGGTTGGCCACGACAGTTCGAACTGTACAGCTAAGGAGAGGTGTGTCAACTGTCATGGTGACCACCCCTCCTATTCTCGAAGTTGTCCTCAGTATATATTAGAGAAAGAGATTACCACGGTTAAGGTTAATCAAAAATGCTCTTATCCTGAGGCGAGACGATTGGTCACTTCTCGCACTCCTCAACCAGGAGTCAGTTATGCCACTGCTGCCAGAAAAGTCACAAAATCGAGCAGCACTCAAACTGAATCAATTTCGATTTCCCCAATTAGATTACCCCAAACATCTGAAAAGCCAAAATTCAAAAAAACTCCTACATTTACTAGAAAAGCTCCTTTTGCTAAATCAAAAGCAGAGAAAGCTTTAAAACTAAAAAAAGCTAAAAAACCATCAATCTCCACCCAAAATACTTTCTCTTGCTTGGAGACTGATGCGGTTTCTTTGTTTCCCTCGGACGATGAAACATCGCTCGAGGATGTGACAGAAGACTCGCCTTCCAGCTCCGGGAAAGGAGCTTTTCAATTGAAAAAATAGCTTCCTTTATTTCTTGGAACTGCCATGGTTTGCAATCACATCTTGATGACATCAAGTCTCTAATTACAGATTACAATCCCGCATGTTTTGCACTTCAGGAAACATTCCTGAAGTCTAGCAATAACTTCTCCATGCGAGGATTTAACTGCATTAGGAAAGACTGTGGTGATAATGGTGTAGTGTCTGGAGGTGTTTGTATATTAACATCTAATAATTTCCCCAGCACTATCTATCCATTAAATACTACTCTGCAGGCTGTTGCTGTAAGAATTCATACTTCATGCTTATTAACAGTCTGTAGTCTATATTTACCACCACACGATGTCATACGCCAAGAGGAACTCGATGCATTAGTTGATCAGCTGCCTTCACCATTTCTGTTACTCGGTGACTTTAACGGACATAATTCTTTGTGGGGAAGTGATGATATCAATTCTCGCGGTCGGCAGATAGAACAGTTTATTTCTGATAACTGTCTCTGCCTGCTTAATACCGACGAGAAAACATATTTCCATATACCCACAAGAACTTTTCATTCCCTCGATTTGGCCATCTGTTTTCCATCTCTTCTGCCATTGTTAAATCTAACAGTAGGAAATGATCTGCATAATAGCGATCATTTTCCTCTCGTCATCTCCCAGACTGGAGGTAGTAGTGTAGGACAACGCTTACCTACTTACGTGTACAGTCGGGCAGATTGGACGTTATTTACACAATTGGCAATTGTTGATTATGAAATGGTTTCAGTCGAGGATATTAATGAAGCCGTATCAAAAATCACCGAAACAATTAAGAATGCAGCTGATACTTCAATTCCTAAGAGTTCCCTTATACCACACAGGCGTAGCAAACCTTGGTGGAATAAAGAATGCCAAGAAACTTATAAAAAACAAAGGAAGTTATGGGGGTTATTTAGGAGATACCCCACAACGGAGAATCTTATCGCCTTTAAGAGAGCTAAAGCCTTAGCTCGCAGAGCTCGTCGTCGAAGTCAGAAGGAGTCTTGGTCTCTTTACGTATCTTCAATTACATCTTCCACATCCAGTAAACAGTTGTGGAGAAAAGTGAAAGCAGCCAGTGGGATTTATAAGGATTTCTCAATTCCTATCTTAAAAACCGGAGCTGCTGTATACTCTTCTCCTCAAGTCATTGCTAATACCCTTGGTGAAACTTTTGCTAGTGTCTCAAGCAACGACTCTTATAGTTCTTCGTTCTTAAGGAAAAAGAGTCGTGCTGAGCGAACACCAATTCGTTTTAACCATGGTGAAGCCTTGACTTACAATTGTGAATTTCGGATGTTGGAATTGAAGAGAGCATTAAAGCAGGCCCATGACACCAGTCCAGGACCAGACGGAATCAGCTATCAAATGCTTCGTCATTTATGTCCAGATTCCCTTTTGTACTTGCTGTTTTTGTTCAATAGGATTTGGACTGAAAACAAAATTCCATCACTTTGGAGCGAAGCAATAGTGATTCCGATCCTTAAGGCTGGTAAAGATCCTTCCGATCCTTCACATTATCGACCAATAGCTCTGACGAGTTGCTTGTGTAAGACTCTCGAACGTATGGTCAACGCCCGTCTCGTTTATGTCTTAGAAAAAAATAAATGTATACATATTAATCAGAGTGGCTTCCGAAAAGGAGATCCACTCTTGATAATATCACATATTTGGAGACCCAAATCCGCAATGCTTTTGTGCGGAGGAACCATCTGGTCTCCATTTTCTTTGATATCGAGAAGGCATACGACCGTACCTGGCGATATGGAATTCTCCGTTCACTATATGATTTTGGCTTTAGGGTAATCTACCGATATTCCTACAAAATTTTTAAGCTCCCGTGTTTTAAAGTCCGTATTGGAACTGTATTGTCCAATACTTTTACTCAAGCCGAGGGCGTTCCCAAGGTTCTATTTTAAGTGTCACTGTTTTTAGTCTTTTCATCAGTAACATTTTACATCAATTACCACCATCAATAAATGGTACACTCTATGTTGACGACCTGCAAATATCATGTCAGGGGACTAATATGCGATTAATTGAGAGACAACTGCAAACAGCAGTGAACAAGCTTGCAGCATGGTGTGCTGAGAATGGCCATACTCTATCTCCTAGCAAGAGTAAATGTGTCCACTTCTGTAGAAAGACTAGCCTGCATAATGATCCTATTATTTGCATCAACAGCACTCCAATACAAGTAGTCAATGAAATAAAATTCCTGGGTATTATCTTTGACCGAAAATTAACCTTTCTACCGCATGTTTTATATTTGCGGAAGAAGTGTGAGCGATCGCTTAATATCCTCAAGGTGTTGTCAAATACATCTTGGGGTGCAGATCGCACATCACTTCTTCGAGTTTATCAGTCATTGATTCTATCCCGCATTGACTACGGATGTGTTGTTTATGGATCGGCTAGATCTTCCGTTTTACGAAGACTGGACACAGTTCATCACTCTGCTTTGAGGATATGCTCTGGGGCATTCCGCACATCACCCGTCCAGAGTCTATACGTGATATGTAATCAACTACCGTTAGACCTGAGACGAATGCATCAGTCTCTCAATTATTACGCTAAAATCATGTCGACCCCTGATCATCCAGTACGTTCCATGGTTCCTAATGCCTTTCATAAAAGACTATATGATGCTCGCAAAATGAGCATCCCACCTTTTCTCACACGAGCCAAATCAAATCTGTGGCTCTCAGACCTATGTGATGTTCAAATTGAAACAAATAATCATTTTCTTCATCCGCCTTGGTATGATCCAACAATTAACTTTAATAACTCTTTTGCTCAGTTTTCAAAATCAGACACAACACCTATTGTTTTTCAAACGCTTTTCTACAACCATCGCTGTCAGTATCAATCATACATACCTGTATTCACAGATGGTTCAAAAACAGCAGGACATGTGGGCTGTGGAGTTTTTATTTACAATACTGCTTTCAGTTACAGTCTGCATTCGTCCTGCTCCATCTTTACTGCTGAAGCCACAGCTATCTATTATGCGCTTCAGCATGTGAATACAGATTGTCATCGTCAATTTTGTATATATACTGACAGCATGAGTGTATTGGAAGCATTGAGAAACAATAGTTTTACTTGCCATCCTGTTGTGTCAAAGATTTACAGAGCATTAGACTTCCTTGCTGGCAAGGGATATGATATTATATTTTGTTGGATACCAAGTCACGTAGGTCTTGATGGAAATGAGAGAGCGGATGCAGCTGCAAAGGCTGCATTAGATCCAGTTTCACTATCGGTTCCGCTCTCTGATGTGAGAAAGGGCATAAAAAGTTTTATACATGGTCTTTGGCAAGAATTGTGGAACATGCAGGTCGGCAACAAGTTACATACCATTTTCTCATCCCTCATCTCATTATCAATTTTACCTTTACGAAGTGCTGATGTTAGATTGACTCGTCTTCGTATTGGACACACACGTTTCACACACAGACATTTATTATTAAGTGAACTTAATCCATGGTGTGAAGCGTGTGATGAACCATTTACTGTTTATAATATTTTAATCTCATGTCCTAATTTTAACGTCTACCGTTTTAAATTTTTCAAAACAAACCTTTTAACCATGTTTGATTTGGTGGGAGAAACACCCCACAGAAATCTATTTGCTTATTTGAAAGCTATAGGTTTTTCTAATTTTATTTAATTTTAATTTATACATTTTAAAATTTTATATATATACATTTCATTTATTTATTTTCCACCATTATATATGGATTTTAAGATTGTATATACACTGATTTTTGTTTTTTAAAATTTTAATGTTGCTTGGGTTTTTAGAAAAAGAAACATATATATATATATATATAATATAAAATAAAACAAAATAAGTAAATGGAAAAAATATGTTCTTCCAAAACATTATACTTGGCGCAGCATGTCCATATTTGGACCTTGCGCCATAAAACCCAACCAACCAACCAACCATTCCTATATTCATCTGAGTTTCCTGATTTACATGTTCAAGCTACAGATGCTCTAGGATTTCCTCCTTGGAATATTCCTGTTGTCAATATAATCAAACCCTTTACTGGATACAATAAATCAGCTACATCTCCCCTTATTTTGCAACAATTATTTTCACACATTCATTCTCATTATTCCTCCCACATCTCTGTATATACAGATGGCTCAAAATCAAGTAGTCATGTTGGTTGTGGTATTGTTGTTGGAAATACAGTTTACAGCTATAAACTGCGTGCATCATATTCTGTGTATACAGCCGAAACTGTTGCTATTAAACGTGCTCTAGAAATAATACATTCTAGCCCTTATCGAAAATACTGTATCTATACAGATAGCAAGAGATTTCATTTTCTCCCACTCATGGATTTCATCTCCCACTCATCTCCCACTCAAAGATTTCATTTTCTCCCACTGGCAAAAAACATGGGACTTGCAGAAAAACAATAAATTATATAGTATATCCTCTCAAATCCTTCCATTCCCAGTTGCTCCCATGCGAAGAGTTGATGTAAAACTTACACGGCTTCGTATTGGACATACTAGATTTACACACAAGCACTTACTCTTGTCTCGGAGTGCTCCAATCTGTGACATGTGTAATGTACCATATACGGTACATCACATTTTAATTGTCTGTCCTAATTTCCTAATTAATAATAAATTTGTGGTATTAAAAAATACGCATTGTATTTTTTAATACCACAAATTTAATTTTATCCGACTTGATTGGGTTTAAACCACATAGAAATTTGTTTGCATTTTTATGTGCAATAGTTTTCTTGAATTCCATGTAAGATTTTTTATCCAAAATAATCTTTACATATGCTTTTCTTAAACTTTTTACGCATTCCATTATATACATATGACTAGTCTCTTAACACAGAATTTTTACCTTCAATTTTAAATATTGTACAGTGCAGAAATATCCAATATTGGACCTTGCATCAGTAAACCTTACAAAATCATCATCATGACGGTGCTTTGAACAGTGCACGTTACATTTCTGGTGTGTTATTACCCGTGGCTCTACCCTTTATTCAAGCCCTGCGAAACCTTACGTTTCAGCAGGATAATGCCCGATCGCATGTTGCCGGTATTGTACAGACCTTCCTTGATACGGAACATGTTCGGCTGTTGCCCTGGTCAGCACGTGCTCCAGAGTTTTCACCAATAGAAAATGTCTGGTCAATGGTTGCCGAGCGACTGGCTCGTCACCAAACGCCAGTCACTACGGTTGATGAACTGTGGCATCATGTTGAAGCTGCATGGGCATCTGCACCTGTACATGCAATCCAATCTCTGTTTGACTCAATGCCCAGTCGTATAACTGCTGTTTTTACTGCCAGAGTTGGTTGTTTTGGGTACTGATTTCTCAGGATCTATCGAGCCAAATGTTTTGAAAATTTAATCACTTGTTATTTCTAGTATAATATATTTGTCCAATAAATATCATTTTGTTATCTGCATTTCTTCCTGGTGTAGTAATTTTAATGACCAGTAGTATATATATATATATATATATATATATATATATATATATATATATATATATATATATATATATATATATATATTGTACTCTTATTTCTGATGCACTGTTTTGCTTATATTAGTTGTTATAAAATATTTACTGTTACTAACTAATAAATATTTTACGCCAACTAATTTCAATTGGAGAAATAGTGTATTTGTCGATATAATTGTTTAAAAGAAAAATGTGTCTGAATGCATACATTGAAATTCATTTAAATTAATATTTTTGAAAATAATGACATTAAATGATACACGTTTCCAAATAAGGTTTAAAAATGAACAAATTTGCCACTTCATGTGTGTCATATGTGAAATTTAAGTGAATAATATTGCTATTGCTTGTGACACATTTTTTCATCAAATGCATTAAAATTCAATGTCTTTTGAAGCGTTTAATATGTAATTTATTTATTCAAAGTTTATTATACTCAACTCTATTTGTATGAGTGAGAAACATTTACAACTTTGAATACGGAAAACTATTTAAGACATTCAATAAGGTTAAAAATTTATATTTCCGGGGCTAACTTACCATGTAACACACACACACATTTTGAAGAACATTTAGATAAATGAATGAGTTACTTAAAAAACTGAAGGGTCCAAGAAAATTGTCAGGTTTTTTACTCGTTCTTCTAGCAAATACATGTATAATATTTAAAATGTCACTATCAAATTATTCATTTATTAATGCAGATTTATCAAAAAGTCAATATTTAAACTGGTTTATTCAGGGAGATTAAGTGTCAATTTGTAACTGATTCTGTGTTCTTTAAGTATAAATTATATATTATGAGAAGGTTTGATAATTTTTCAAGAATAAGTATCATGCTTATACATTAAAATGTAATAAAAATGTTCAAAAAATCATTTTTAAAAAAGTATAAAAAACAATTTTAAGAAATTGAACGAATTTTTTAGTTTTTTCTTAAAAAATCTGCTTTTTATTATTTCAACTATATAAATTAAAAGAAAATCTTTAGTGTTGGCGTAAGCAAGGGAATAATCTTTAGATTCAAAAGAGATTGCTTACAAATATTGCAAGTGTTAATTTAAAGTTATATTAATTAGTTTAATTTTTAAATAATTTAATTGTCCTTGTCAATTTAAACTAACTATAAATAGGATGGTTTTTCATTTCTTTTTCTTTTTAATTTTTTTGTTGCTCTATTGTCCATGTGTTCCTGGCTTGAATCAAAGGAAAATGGCTTCGCAAATTGATACTTTGTTGCTTAAATAAGAAATAATTTTATTGATAGAATGAGCTTCAACAATATTCTCAGGCATTCGAGGGTGAACTTCACATAATTTTCTGCCGCTCGATAAATGTGATTTGAAAGCAAGCCACAAATTAGACAAGAAGTCAGATTTACAACGCCGGTTCACTATGGTGTTATGTGGATGAAACGTTATCTGACGTCATGGATATTTTAAACCAATGATAGTCGTAATTAAGTGGTATACTCAGATAATAACAAACAAATATATATCTGTTGATTAGACTGAGGAGAATTTCTGTCACAGTGCATATATTGTTATGGAAATAATTTTAATTAGATATTTGTTTGAAATATATGTCTAATCTAGTCAAAAGACAAAATATGGATTAATAAATATAAGTTTTATTTTTGTGATATGTAATTACTTATACCAATGTTAAAGCTCTGATGTGCTAATAATTGTCTATCGTTCAACTATAATTTTTAAGCACGAGTATATCGGAACCTGGGGTTTAAAATTGATTAATAACCACTGCAAACAATCTTGTTTGAAGTGGGATTCGTATCCATGAACTACTGAGCTGAAATCAAGAGCGCTAACCATTCGGCAGCCAGGTCAATTTGATGTATCTAAGACACAAAGTAATGTGATTACAAAGGTCAATTAACGAGTATAATTAAACGCCATTTGCACAAATATTTATGAATAAATGAAGCAGAAATATAAGCTATATTTTTTTAAGTTAATGACTTAAATTTCCTGAAAGCTCATTTCACTAAATATTTTTCTGTTCAAACATGATAGAAAAAGTATGCAATGAAATGGATTTCATAAAAAAATAATTTTATAATCAAATGTATAAAACTTTTGAAATTTTATTATTTTCTTAATAATCTGTAATTTTTGCCTATGATTAATAAATAATATTTTAAATTTTTTAACTAAAAATTAAATTTTCTATAGAATTGATAAATATTTTTACTTCATACATTTGAATTTAATTTTGCAAAAAGCGTTTTAACACGAATCATCTATCTATATTAAAAAAAAGACATGTCCAGAAATAAAACATGCACTGTTAAACACACGAAAGCAAATAAATTGTGCAGTCTCTGAATAATGCATAAAATATGTATGGGCTGCAATAGTGTAGATGGAATGTATTATACATAGTTTCGATTATAATTCTTCTACATAGTTTCTATTATAATTTTTATAAATTGCTATATTTATTATTTGGAGAATCTTTAATGTTCATACAACTTCATTTTGGATTTGAATAAAATAATATCACGCCTTTTTTATTGTATACATAAAATGCCTTTAATTTTTTCAATGCAAACCATTGATAAATAAGAAAGTAAAACTTTTCCAAGTTAATTTTTTCCAAAATCATTGTTCAAATGTAAGTTGTCTTATTTTTTTTCTAAATTTGAAATAACTGCCCTCATTAATTTTAATTCCGTTCACTAGAATAATCTCAACATATTTTATACAAAAGCATTGAATCTCATACTTTCACCTCATTTGCTTAGCAAAAGTCAGAGTCCATGAAGAACAATGTTGTTTCCGATGCGATTTACAGTATATATATATATATATATATATATATATATATATATATATATATATATATATATATATATATTCCCTTACTTATTGTTATTGATTTTGCTGTAAAAATGGACAATTATTGCTTTCCTTAGTGTGAATCAACAAATGTAAAAGCACAACGACAAAAAACTGATTCAACATATCACAACATTCAAAGTAAATCTAAGATAAAGTTGTTTTAATTTATTTAAATTCATTCAACAGATCAAAAACAAAGAAAAACTTAGTCGGCAACCAACAAAGCAAAACAAATTGAAGGAAACAATAAAAAAAAATCATTCAGTTGTGGATAATGCTTCATTTATAGAAAATAAAATTATAACTATATGCAAACAGTTTTGCAAAAGGGAATAATAGAATAACAAGCAACTTGAAAATGAATTTTTTTTAAATATTTCATAAACGAAATAAATATATATGAATATAATTATTCTTTTCTATTGAATAATTTTTTTGTCAAGGCATAATTTTTAATTAAATATAATTATGCTCCGTCAAGCGTAATTAAGTGAATGATTTTAGATATCATGTGCATAAAGAGGGCATTTTTTATGAATAATCTCATTTTATATTTCCCTTGTGTGACAATCAATTGACATTTCAGTGTTCGTTTAATTTGCTGCTCATAATTTATTTTTAGAAATAGGGTTCCCTTTGTACAGTTATTCCCATACATTTTAAATTATTGACGAATAATTATTGTGATACTATTTTTTTTTATCAATGCACTATGAAAATTATAATGTCATTATACAAATTACAAGAAAATGTTTGAAAGCTTAATTATTCTTTCCGTAACTGAACTTCAAATGTTTTTTTTTTTTTCCAAAATGCATAGACAAGAATTCTAACCAAAAAAAAAAAACATTACTTACAACTACAAAAAGGAATTATGCTTGAATAAAATTTTCTATAGAATTGATAAATATTTTAATTCATTCATTTGAATTTAATTTTGCAAAAAGCGTTTTAACACGAATCATCTATCTGTATTAAAAAAAAGACATGTCCAGAAATAAAACATGCACTGTTAAACACAAGAAAGCAAATAAATTGTGCAGTCTCTGAATAATGCATAAAATATGTATGGGCTGCAATAGCGTAGATGGAATGTATTATAACCAATGAGAAACCATAGTGTATAGAAATGCTTTATTAAAACAAGTATAACAGACTACAACAGATATTTTAGTATTTGTGGATGACGAGAAGTGAAACTGAAACACATAAGAAATCTCCTTCGAAGAGTAAACTCATTTACGAACTTGAACTCAGTAGTTGGTTTCACACAATAAAGCGCTTTTGCATAGACGGCGCTGAGACAAACACATTATCACTAAAGATGTTTGAATTGCAATGACAATTTTGGATATCAGAAAGAAAAATTATTTGTCATAAAAGGAAACTGAGAGAGATGTGACGCAGGTGTTATGTTCCAATATTCTAACAATGCATCTAGCTGTAATTGTGTTCTACATTATTCTAGATTACCGATAGACAAGTATACGAGACAAAAGCAAACATTGTTTTTCATATATTAGGGAGCACTTGATTTAATGAAAAGGAAAAAATTATCCTTTTAGTCTACACATACAAGTATAATAAACTACTAGTTTAAAATATAAAAAATATGAAATGAAAATTTAATAGTTAAAGCTTTGTTTAATTAAATCAATTGTCAAAATATTGTTAATTTACAGTTTAATATAAATAAATTTTTTGCTTGAAAACTTGGCATTAAAAAGTATTTTATCCAGATTTTCGATTGTGATTTCACTTAATATTTCCAAAAACCAGTTATCCTGATTTTATTAAAAAAATAAAATTGCTGTGTAAACATTTTTTATTTATATAATTACAGTCTTAAATTTTAACCCTTATTTTATGTGTATTTTAGAGTTAAAATTTAGAAAAATTCCTATTTTTATGCGTTATTCAAAACAAAATTATAGAAATAAAAAAAAAATAAACAATTGATGTTATTCAACATAAAAAGTTAACAAATGAATTAATGTTATTCAAAATAAAAATATTACTTCCATTCTGTTATATTAATATAATGTACAAGCAATTTAGTATTGATAGAATTTTGTTATTTTGTGGCTTATCCTCCAACTGTCTGACGAAGTCAGACAAGTGATAGAATGTAATACCTTGAATTGCTTTACTAAAATACTTCCTCTTAACCTTTTACTTACCAAGAATAAAATTTTATTTCTATTTTTATTCATCTCTCTTCATAAATATTCAAATATTATGAAAAGAAAGGTTTAAGAATACTATAATAAATCACTAGACACAAGTATTGAAAAAAATTTAAAAAAATTACTAAATTTTTAATGAATAGTTCTTTACATCTTTTTATAAAATTGTTTGATGTAAGATATAAATAAGTTAAACGAATTTGTAATGTCACATCTTTGATGAATTCAATGCAAATGGTTAACAATTATATTTTCTTTAAAATAATTTCTTAGCCAGTAAGAATGCTGACAATGCTCATCTTAAAATAAATAATTTGAATTAAGGAAAAAATATGCATATTCCGGAATGTTTTATAGATTTCATGCCTTCATGAATTCTTTATCACACCGAAAATGTAAGTTTCCTCTCGGGAGCACATCAAAACAAGGCGAAATGAACTTGAAAAATAATCTAAGTCATATATACACTTGACTTTCATATATACACTTGATATTCCATTTGACTTTTCAATGTCTTCAGTTGTTTGATAAGCATTTTTCATGGCAGTTTCAAAATTTGACGATGTATGTTTTTACAGCCAAATAACTCCTTAAATTATGATTCACCAAACTGTAAATTCAAATTATCCTGCTAAATTATAATCCTCCAAAATTCGGTTGTTGGCAATTTGTAATAATTAAATACAATTTCTATAGTGAGAAAACATTCTTGTAAATTTGAGCAACACTCTAATATTAAAAGCTAGATGCATAAATATAATAACCACCAAATTTTCATCCTCTCTAAGCATTAATGGTCATAGAATAGTAATAAATTGTGGATTATTTTTGCTTGAGCACAAGTAGATGTATTTACTAAAAATCAATCCCTTTAATTTCTTAATGATAAAAGCGCAAATTTACTTACAATTCTGCCTTGTCCATTGAATGAAAAATTTTGGCAATGAAATCTAATACACCCTTCAACAATTTAAAAATAGTTTTTTTTTTAACTCAAAATTATTATTTACCAAAGAAATAGTTTACACCGCAGTAATTTTGTGTGACATCAATGATAGAAATCTTGCTCTTTAGACACTTAGATTCTTATTTTCTCATACGTTATTTTTTAAATTTGAATTGAAAATTTAAACTGAAGTTTTTTTTCCAGTTTAATTACTATAACCTAAACAATGTTTTCTATTAATGTAACTTATTTTTCAAAGAATTTCACCAAAATCTTAAACAAGAGTTGTACTTTAGGTCCCATAAGTCATGGATGCACCTTTACAGTTAAAATTTGCTATGTTTATTTTTTTTTTATATTATGAAATATTTTCACTGAGAACAATATTTTAATGATACATAGAATCCGGCTACTAAAGGATGTAATAATCCTAATTTGAAGAAATGCTATTTGAAGAGGAGATATTACCATAGCCAATCGTTGGCTTTAGTTTCAGCCACACATCTAGTAAATTTCTGGAGTGATCAGATGCCAACCTGATGTATAAGCTGGTTGAAATCGCTTCTTTACATGATTTTGTTATATGTAATAAATCGTCGTATTCTTTAAAAGTATGTCAGATTTAAAATTTCCCAGAAAGGTAAACTTTAGGTGTGCCATTTTTATATTATTGCTTAATACATCTTCTGTCGAAAATTGAATTAAACTATACATTTATTAGGTATTGTTAATTTTTTTATGATTAAGAAAATAGATACTTTGCTTTTATTCCTAACAAGAAAAATATGGTTTATCTATCTATCTATAAATCATCATTGGGACAGTTATGTCAGATTTTAGATAAAAATGGAGACAGATAATCATAAATACGTGACACTCTTGCAGAAAATCTTAAAATGATGTTTGCAAATTTAAGTTTCGAAAAAATAAATCGATAAAAATTGACATTCTTTGTTGCTTGTATACGGATTTATTTGAGGACAACCGATATATAGTTTAAATATTTTCTAAGACGCTTTGTTATTTACTTTAGAATTCCGACTCACAAAAGATTTATCTCTAATGATGTATAAATATATCAATAGAAAATTAAGTTCATTGATGTGTAATTAATGAAAGAATAAATAGCTTTATACTAATATTTATAATAATTATTAAATTATTAATTTATTATTTTATTATTATAATTAAATTTATAATAATAAATAAAAAACAATAAAATAATAAATATAATAAAATAATTATAATTAAATAAAATAAATGATAATTAATAAAAAGTAAATAAAAATATAAACTAATAATAAAATTAATATTATTTAAGATTTAAATATCTTTCTGTATTTACATATTAGAACTAAAATATAAGGATAATTGTTTAGGTGTACCAAGTGAGTTTTATAAAGCGAAAATTTAATGGGAATTACATTATACATTAATACATAATATTGTAAATTAAAAATGTGACTAGAAGTAAAACAAAAGAAATCATAATCTTAAATAGATGAAATATATTGTGTTTTCTATTATTTATACATGAAGTTTATTATTATTTATCTTAAATATTTTAATATAATATATTTAACATACATGAAATATATTAAATATATTATGTGTAAATAAATAAATCTTTGAATAATTAATGAAACATCTCAATTTTATTATACCATTTTGTTTCCAAAACACAGAAAAGCTTATACTCTTTGGCGCATAAGTCAAATATATTTTCAAGAAATTCTAATATGAACAATATATATACTCAACTCACAAAGAAAAAGCGAAGAAAAAAGTTAGGAGTCCCAAAAACAAAGCAAAAATTCAGCATTCATTTCTTATTTCAGAATCATGGAATTCAATCCACTATTTTTTTCAATAGAAAGAATATTGTCTGATTGTTTGGCAACAGGTGAGTCTAGAAAATTTTGAGACTCTCAGAAATTTCTGTCATCTTGTCTGATTTCCCAGTTTGCTTTGATGAAAAAATATTTGGAAAAATTCTTTACACACTTTTTTTTTGGCAAAGAAATCATAGATTTCAGATGCCAGTGGCATATATTTGTACGAAACTCTAATCTGATTTATTCTACAAGATTAATTATGTCAACATAATAAAAGTTTTAGCTCAACGTTTTTATCAACAGACTTTACAATAGTCTATTATTTTAATAAATACAATTGTATTTATTGGAATCCATTTCTTATTTTACACAATTAAGAATAATTAATTCTTCTAAAATTAATGAAATTTGTTATAATAATCTTAAATTTGCTTCATAATTTTTATCAAACATTCCTGATGTAACTAATTCTAAAGTTTTTAAATAGTAAATAATATTTGCTTCTAAATTGTTTGTCAAATGTAATTTTTACGTAAATTTTTTATTATATTTTTTTATAAAAAATGTTCTGGGGGCTTCATAATGGTTAATTTTTAAGTGGAAAAGAAAATGCATTTTGTAACATTAAATTTTTCTAGAATATTAACAATCTAACCCTTTTAGTTTTAACAGAGTTGTTTCTGTCGTGGGGCAGCAGGGTTAGCATTACTACGCTGCTCCACCTTTTCTAATGAACCATATTTTGCTGTGGAGTCCGACTTCCTGAGTACACACATGCCATCGGTATCCTTTTATAAGGTAGGCAACCATTCACAACCTATTCATACAAGGAAAGGACAAAAACAGTATAGAAAGTTCATCCATGCCCAAACCGGGATTCGAACACAGGACTTCCCTGTCCACAGTCAGCAAGTTGACCACTAGACAAATTGGGCAGTTTTTAATAGAATTATTTTTAATATTAAGTTTGTGTGAAGTTTAAATCCGAAATATGGAATGCATTGCTTAAGGATATAAGCTGTATAATTTTACACAGTCACATATTATTTATACTTAATATAAAATAATGCGATTCTTCTTTTTACACTTTGAATAATTTGCTAATTACATTAACTAGAATAAAATTTGTAAATTAAAATATATATATATATATATATATATATATAATAATATATATAATATATATATATATATATATATATACATATATACACACATACACACATATATATATATATATATAATATATATATATATATATATATATATATATATATATATATATATATATATATATATATATATATATGTATATATATATATACATATATACACACACACACACATATATATATATATGTGTATATGTATATATATATATATATATATATACATATATACACACACACACACATATATATATATGTGTATATGTATATATATATATATGTATATGTATATATAGTTTTTATAAACTATATCACAATTTAAAGAAAGTGCTTAATTTATTCTCAGCTTTCTTAATTTTCATAAAAAAGATAATATAAAAATTACTGAATTGTTCATGAATTTCATCACCATTTTAATATATTTCAAGATTGAAATATTACGGTAGATATTAAATCTTCCTGATGCATCTTTATATTTTTATTAAGTAAATTAATAAAACTATTCAGTAAAAGTATATGTAAATGTTTCGTCCAAACAATGTTCTGTCCTACGCATGAGTAATTATTTATGAAAATTTACAAGTATCTTACTCCTGAAAATATTTTCTTATGATTTAGTTAAGGGTTTCTTTCTGGTTAAGAAAGAAACCTTTAACTAAATCAGCAAACAATTCATCGTGGCGTCAGAATCACTACAGTTTTCCACTTATATGAGGAATTCAAAATCTTTAATTGCAGAATTAAAACAACTTTGGAATTTGAATTCTAAAGTGGTTGCTGAAATGGCTGTTGTAATTGCTGAAGTGGAAGTTGAATTGCTTTTGGTCAATCACTTCAATCACAGATTATTGGATTTGTTTGGTTGTTAATAATTGATTTGATGGCTCTTGTTGGGTTGTAACTTCGCAAGGAAAAGATATTATTTTTAAGCAGTTCTTTCTTAGAAAATTTAAAGTATCTTGAAAAGGAAATAAATATTCTGTTTTATTAAATTAGAGAAAACACTGGGTAGTGGAGTAAGACAAGTTATATGATTAGCTTTAAAATAATAAATAATTATAAGAGAATTGAAAGTATTTACTTAGATTAAAAACATATTTAGAAAACGTTTCACCCCTGCTTATTGAATACATAATTTTTGTGAATCTTTGTATATTAAACACATCGATATGACATAAAAATCATTTAAAGTAAATAGTGAAGAATTTTAAAATATTTTTGCAAGATTAACATAATGTTATTAACCTTACTTCTCTTGATTTCCAAATCAAAGGCTTTCATTTTATAATGTATGAATAAGAAAATGATATTGCATTGATGCTATGATTATTTTATGATATCAACAAAATAATTGATACTTGGTACACTACAAAACATTTAATTCAAATTTACTTTAATTTTCATTTCTGGAATTATCAATCTAGATCTAGTGTTTAAATTTTGCTGACAATTTTAAAATTTATTTTCTTTAAATCATAAATGAAGTTTTAATTGACATGAATTTTAAATTTTATAATAATATGAAGTGTGTCTTTGCATATATTGTAATAATCTTTCGAGTTATTATGATAAATACAAAGATTTTATATTGTTTTAAATAAGTATTTCTGTTATTGTCTTTGAATGGTTGACAGTTTAAGAATTTCATTTTATTTGTAACTTTTATGTGTGGAAAACTGCATCCCTTAACTGGTTGAGAAAATGTACTTTGAGGAATTTTAGATAAAAAGTGTTATTATCCAAACACACGTATGATTGTAACATATAATTTAATATGAAACTTATATTATAAATAATATGCACCTATAATATAAGATGCAAAAATTAGTTTAAATTAAAGAATGCAATATATTTGTATAATTTATTTATCTAAGATAATTAAAATAACATAATTATAAAAATCCTTACAGAAGAATGCATTAAATATCGCAAATCCCTACAAATATCATTACAAATTCACTTCGAAAATAAAACAATTATATAAATGTGTTACATTTACATTTTACTGCTTAATAAACACTTGCAGATATAATGGAAATATAAAGTTGTATACTAATTTTAAGCAATAAATGAATAATTAATCTGAAATAAAATTCTTGTGAAAAAATATAAAGCACATAATATTTAAAATTCAAATAATTTATCTTTAGTCTAAAGTTACACAATAGTGTATTTTCTTACTGTTCAGTAAATCAGAAAGCCTTTGGGATCCAAAGTGAAAAATCCCTAAAGACACAATTTACAGGTTTCCCTCAAGTCTTTTGAGGACTAAAATAAAAAGTAAGAAAACTGTAGTTCTTATAGTGCTATAATTACAGTTTCGTCTTCCTTCCTTTCATTATTTAAATCATTATAAATAAACTAAATTACATTCGTGGAAAATTTCCAATTTCTTTTTTATCGAAACAAAAAAGAAAATAATAGAAAAACAATCAATTTCTTAAACATTTCTAAAAAGAATGAGCTGTGTGATCCCACGCTCTAGTTCAGATTAATAAAAATGAAAAAGATGTACACTTATATAGAATAAATATCACCACACAAGCATATTTTTAAATAGATACATAAAAAATTGAAAATCTGTATGAATTACTCTTAACCTGGAAATACTCTTAACAGGGGAACCTTAGAAATTTCCCTACTATATCTAAGATCAGTAATTTATATATATATATATATATATATATATATATATATATATATATATATATATATATATATATATATATATATATATATATATATATATATATATATATATATGCCTGTGTGTGTGAATTATTTCGATGTATTACAAAGAGATATCAGATTCAGAATTAAAATAAGTATTATAAAATAAGTACATAGTAAAATAAGTAATATAAGTAAGTTTTTGAAAGATAAAATGCTATGAGGCTTTTATTAAATTGTCATCCTTTTACCTGACAATTGATTAATTAGTTTTTTATTATTAAATAGTGTAAAAGAAAAATCAATAAATTAATCTAACATTGTTTAAGATAATAATTATTTCATAAAATATAGTAGATTAATTATCGATAAATAATTGATAATATAAAATCATAAAAAATCATGCGTATAATGTTAGTGATAATTTATTATATATTTAGTAAAATCATGATAAGGTAAAGTTTTAATGGTATCTAATGAAATAATCCACATGATAGGAAATATACAGCAAACGGAAGTATTTTAATAGTTTATAAATACAAGACGAATATATAAGCTGATTAATATAAATGTGAGATACATTATAATTTGACTGTAAATTTTATATATATATTGTACAATATCACAAAAAGAGTAAAATGTAAAAATATATTATTACAATTAAACGCTTCTTTATTATCTTAACTCGTTCCTAAAAATCTAAATATTTAATGAGAAATGGAATAATTTTTTAAATTCACTTAATTTATTATATTATTTCATAGTAGTTTTAATTTTAGTTCAGATCTAACATTTTATCAGCACATTTTTATCTATCCCCACACAAAAAATTTCTGTATATCAAAAATACTATAACAGTTATACTAAATATTTTAAATAAAAATGGTTGATATTTTTAACGAAAATCTATATTATGGAATCAATATTAATTTCTTATATTTGCCATTTTATTTTTCCCGAGAAATCATCTGCCAAAACAAAACATTGTGCTCAGTGTGATCAATTACTTTTCTTACTTAATCACATGTAATATCTGTATGTTCATAACTTTTAATGTTTTTTGTATATATATATATATATATATATATATATATATATATATATATATATATATATATATATATATATATATATACATATACATATATATATATATATATATATATATATATATATATATATATATATATATATACATACATATATATATATATATATATATATATATATATATATATATATATATATATATAGATAAATTTATGTGTTTACTAACACAGGAAGAATTTAAGATTAGCGATCAACGTGTCAATTATGATTAATACTTATCGTTTTACTGAGCCCTATCATGCAAATTATTTAAATATGCACTGATGAATTTTCCTGAAATCTGTTGAAGTACCTAACTGAATATTCAGTGCAGAGATTTGCAGAGTTTTATGAGGCTTCATCCATTCTAGATTAAGATTTTACCTTAACTCCTGATATTCTATTGTTTTCTACAATAGTTGATAATGGAAATTTTAGGGTTTCTTTTAATCTATTGTTCCGTAACTTTTAATCTTATCTATGAAGAGCTCATCATCCTTTTCACTTTATTCATATAATGTATCTTCGTTTACAAGGGAAAAATCATGCATGTTTATGCATTTTGCATTCACATTTTATTATTTCGTTGTCAGACACTTCATGTTTAGTGATGTATAGCAACTGCTTTAAGATTTCAAATGTTTTGCTTATAACTTACACTTCAAATAACTTATTATCTGAATATATTTCAGAAGTATGTTTTAGTTATTCATTTATATTTCTTTATTTTTTTCTTAAAGTTTTTGTAAATATGTTGTGTGTGCATTTCATCAAATTTTGTTAATGAAATTTCGGAATCTCAAATCTAATTGGATTAAACTTCAAAATGTTTCTATTTAATATATAGAGAGAAAATTTTATGGAGAAAATTTTGTGTTTCAATATGTGAATTCTAAGAAATTCAATTTAGATTTTTATGTAGCAAAAACTTTATAATTCAGTAATAATTTTTCTTATTCTAAGCTAACGAAAAGAAAGTGGCTGATCAGTTTTCATAACTTATTTATTAAAAGTTGTTAAGAATCTTAATAACTTCCAAAATTATTTTTATCTATTCAATTAAACTTTGCATAGAGAGAGCATATGATGATAAAAATCCTTAATTCTTAAATAGCCTCGAGTATTTTGTTCTATTAAGTTATAATAATGGGTTCTATAAATTAGGTTAATTTTTGTAAACGTGTAAAAAATGCTTCCATTTTAGAAATTGTGTATAATATTAAGTTATTAATTTTTTGTTTCCAAAATCTGTATGTTGTTTATTTCTTTCTTAAACACACGACTAATTTTAAGAGAGAATATATTTTCTGTGTCTACTGAAGTGTTATATATAAATATATTTATAAAAATGATTATAATTTCTTTGATGTAATTTATAAACTAACAGAGTAAAAACAATCCCTAATAATGTTATAATTGCGGTATTGAAGTGATATAATCTAATTTTACTGAAAAAGAATATGTAAAAGTGAAAATAAAATAAAAATATTTATATATAAATAAGTAAAAAAACAAGAATAATTCATAAAATATATTTTATAAAAATTTTGAAAATGTTCAAAGTCTTAGATTATATTTAATTATTTAATACATTCAATTTTTTTTAGATAAAGAGAATCAGAATTCTTTTTTAGTTCCACACACAAAAAAATAATTGGGTACTTTCAAATTATTACTTTAAACACAGTTTGAATTCAAACTATTAATGTGAAATTTGTATTTTATCTAGCAAACATTTAAATTTTAATTTTCATTTAGATGATATAATTTTTAAATGGTTTTGTTTGATTAAACTATATAAAAAATTTATAAATGAATACTTGAAAACATTAATCTTAAAGAGATTTTTTAATAATCTTCAATTTTGGAATAATGGCAATCAAATTAATTCTCATATTCAATATCTTTACCGGATTAACCTGTAAAATCATTTCTTTCAAAAAAGCATGGACAAAATACATGAAAAAATCAAAAACAAATTTACGTTATAAAAATTAAATTTTTTCAAGTTTGATTTATTAACTTAAATTAATTTTTATATTTAAATGAGTTTTACATAAAATAAATTGAATAATTTTCATTCCAGTTATGTATTTAATTTTCTAAATAAATGTGACGAATGGGTAAAGTTAATAAAAAATTTAATTAATATTTCAGGTGTATAGCATATTATAATCATTAATAGTAAAAAATATTAAAACCGAAGTATGTAAATTATCAAAAAATTATTTAATGTGAAAAATATTACCAATGAAGAAAGCATTCAACTTCGAAAATAAATTTGTAGATGTTATATGTAGAGAATTCCTATTGAGCCTAATACTTTTAATTTTTAACTTATTTTCTTTATAATAAATACTCGATATAATTGAAGAATATTTAATGGTCATCATGCTCTAACTATTCGTGGTAGAAATTTTATTACTGTGGAGAATATCAGAATTTTTTTAAAAGAAAGTTTACTTAAGTCATTATCAAGAAAATCACAAATTATTTCAAAACTGAAAATAATATTTTGAAATTGTTATTTCTGTTTTTGTTTATAAAATGATAATATGAGAATTTTAGTAGCATTATTAATTTAAGTATCTTTTATTTTTTATCACGTGAATTTGTATAGATTTGATAAAGGACTTTTATGAGTGTAAGAACTATACTATCTACGTTAAATATAATTTTTATATAAAAGTTCTTCAATAGTTGATGACAATTAGAAAAGAAATTTTTCCTTTCGCCTTTGGTTACTGTATTTTATATATATCTGAGAAAAATAATAAATGAACCTCAAATGTTGAATGGCTCATTTGCTTCACTAGTATAATATTGATTTAGAGTAATAAAAAGTATGATGTATAAGTATGTTAAGGAGAGAAAAGGTAATATGGAATTTTCAAAATATATCACCAACAAAATATCTTTTTGAAAGTATTTTAAGATTTCATAAGCCATTCAACATAAATTCCTGATATTCAAGGAAAATATACTATACTAAAGAATACTTTATTTAGATAAAATGTAAAAATGAATTCAAATTAAATATCATTTTCGTCTTGATGAAAATTAATTTTGTGATAAAGTACTTTGAACAAAATTTTGACAGTCTTATTTAATAATGTTTCTTTTAATTAAAAATCGAATGATAATTTTGTATTATATACATACTGAATTAATTTCTTACGTTATTTTAATTGAAATCAGATTTTAATTTTTTTTTGTTATAACATGATTTGGATATACAAAAAAAAAAAAAAAAAAAAAAACTCAAATTAACTAAGTTTGTATTGTGCTTTAGAAGCAGCAGTTACCTTTCTTATTGACAGTCAAAGTTTGAGTTTAGTTTCCACAGAAATGAATAAGTTGTAAGTAAGAAAAAGTTCTTGTGTTCCTGAATATACTGGATATTAGTCTGTTATAAATGTGCAATTCATTTTCAGAGAAGACAGCATGGAAATCCATTTTGTATTGTATTGCAAGTCGATGAAGCTGACTGTTCAAAAGGTCAACTAAAATTTTCCAAGAGAGACAGTGGAAAAAGTGAAGAATAGTTGCTTGAGTAATCCAAACAATTTCAGTATCCTGAGTAAACCATGAATTTGAATTACCATAAGTAACTGTATAAAAAATTTCCAATCAACGCTTCATTTCAACTCATATAGTGTGTAGTTTCTGCAACACAAAATTTTGGAGGATTACGCTGTTGACAACACTTTGGTGCCAACGAACGGGAAGCATTGATATGCAAAGATGAGCCCGCAATGTTTGCATTCAGAAATAAAGAAACGTTCCACTTATCTTTTGGTGTGACTCGTCACAAGGAGAGATTTCGTTTATTAATAAATCCCGATGCATAATAATCATTTCACAATAAATTCCCATGCCTTTGGAATCACTGAAAGATATTGACTAAAAGTCAATGTTTTCTGCTCACTGTTATTAAGATGTATAGACAATTTTTCTTCACTGAACTAACTGTGAACAGTAAGTATTATCTCTATATGTTATAGTAATGGTTGTTTCCTGAACTCAGTACTGACTTCAGAGATTTTTACCAGAAAACGTTTCCTGACAAACAGTACAGCTATTGCACGGTTTTCTAAAGTGGGATGGAAACGTTTTTTCAATTAATCAATTCTATAGTTATCAGAATATCATATATACATATATGTATATATATATGTTTATATATTTATATATGTATACAAATATATATATGTGTGTGTGTATATATATATATATATATATATATATATAGTTTGCGTATTCATGTGTGTTTGTACAATTCTATAATCCTGTAACTGGAAATCGATTTATGATACTAATAGGTAAAAAATAATAAATATTACTTTAAGAAAGATTATTTTTATCTTCCTTTCTCTTCTTTACATTCATCATTACAAATAAAATCTTTTAATTTTAACATTTTTGGGTCTAAACATACATAAGGGATATCGCTAATGGACTAGAAACAAAAAAATGTTTAACCCGTCTTTTAGATTATTCGTTCCTAATTTTCAATTTTCACTCTTTCTAATCAATCATCTGGGTTACAGTTAAAGTTAAGTAAAATTGTAAATGCCATTTTTTTTCAGTAATTTTGAAAAACAAAGTACTTTCACGAATATTCATTCTTCACAATAACTTTTCTTTTCACTCCTTATCAATGCTTTTTCTCATACTTATTTTATACATTATTGCTCATAATTTTCATAACTAATTAATATTACTCTTATATTCCAGATTTATGATAGAATCCTATTCTCTAACAAGTATTCATTCCATGCGTTAAGATTGGATTTTTTTTAACAAAAAATTTTTAAATTGCCCCTTCAATTTAGCTGACAATTACATAAAAATATTTGTTTATGGTACAAGATCCTACTGCACAAACACAAGGAAGAATTGTTAACATTCTTATTTGATTGGGTGCTTTTCAATTACCAAATTTTTGGAGCATCAAATTTGAAAAATATTTTTAATCAATGAATTCAAATACAGAAATTTTAAAGACAAATAATTTTCCCAAGATTTTCTTTGTAACTTTTAATTCCCATGATTTTAATGGAAATCATCAACTTTTTAACAGTGAAATCAATATTTTAAGGAAATAAAAACCTGTATATCAAATTACATTCTAAATTTTTCAAATTATGAGAAATTATCAGAATTTGAAACAAATAAACGAAATTTATTTGGTGTAATGTGACCATATATTAAAAAGTTGATTTAAATTTTGTTTGTTTCAGAGCAGTAAATAAATTGCATTAATATTTAATATGCTTATGAAGTAATGCCATGTTTATCCTCAAAATGATGAAAATTCTATTTGTTATATGTAGGAAATTTCCGTAAAACACATTTTTTATTTAAAATCTTTGGTGTAAATTTGAATAAATACCAAAATAAATCAAATTTTCAAAAGATAAAATATTATTTCTAAATAAAAAATAGTAAAATATATCCCAAATATTTGAACTATAAATTGCGAAATGCACTGTACAATTACGAAAATCACACTTTCATATTCTACAGAAATTTATACACTAAATATATACAAATACAATTAAAATATTCTAAAGGTAGAGTAAATTATAGTGCAACAAAAATTTGCAATATAATTTATGGTGTGTACTACGATATAATTATTTAAAATAATTTTGCAATAAAGATGATAGTTAACTGAATGTTGATAAAAATTACGTCAAAAATTATATGTGTTTCATAATGAAACATAATTTATTAAGCATCGAAAGCGGTTAATTGAAATAATAATAAAAATACACTTCAGTTCATTAAAATCATTTTAATTTAAAAATGCAAACAATGTGTTCAGAGAATACATTCTGTGTCTTCCATCAAGTTTTTAAATGAAAAAAAAAAATCACGTATAAAAATTATATGAATTTTTAAAAATAATGAAAAATAACTGGATTTTACATTTGGAAATAAACTTTCAAATTTTGTGTTATACTTCAAAATGAAAAAGTTTTTTTTTTCCTTAATGGTCGGGGGTATATCGGGATATATTGTCCCCGTATACCCAAGGAACTGGCCAGAAATAGCGATCTCTGCCGCTCAGGCGTTGCCCCGGGTGCACCACAGGAGTTAAGCCACCATCGTACCCTCACACATGCCATAGGGACCCGTTTATAGGGTAGGCACCATTCATACCTCATATACGAGGTTTGAACCCAGGACCTCCCTATCCGTAGTCAGGCACACTGACCGCTAGAGAAGTTAGCCGGCTAAGAATGAAAAAGTATAAAGTTGGAAAATGTAAATGAAACTATTGGATGGTAAGTGATGGATAGTTGGTTAGTCACTTCCTTATTAATGCATTATTTTTTTTAAATAACTATATATCTTTATTTAGTTCACTTTTATTTCAATTTCTTTCAGAGGAGAAAAGTACTTATATTGTTTGTTTGCATTATATTTCAAAAACTGTCAAAATTTAAATACTATTTTTCTTAAGCCTAACCTTAGAAAATAGACTTGATACTGAGTCCAAGCCACTACTTTTTTGATTACAGAATTTTCCCAAGCAGAAAATGTGTTTGAAAGGTCTCCTATAAATGCTGAAATGTCTAGACCACACAATTCCTCTCTTTATCCAGGAATCTATAAAACAGAAGAATGTATTACTCTTACTCATAAGAATGGATTGGGGGACACTTTACAAATATATCTTAAAGGGAAATCTCGAACTTTTTTTCCAAAAAGTAATCCAAGAAGAATGAAGAATGAAATAAAAAGAAAAATTCCCGATTATAGAAAAAAATAAGTGAAATATTATTTTAATAGAGAAGGTAAAGATTATTTTTTCTGCTAATAAGCTTTCAGTAGTTGTATCTATAGCTAAAACAATACAATTGCAGAATATACCAATTGATTATTATCAAATAGTCTGATCTAAAAAGGATGACAATGATGGCGCTTTATAAAGTGTGCTATTGTGACCCCATTGGTGGGTCTTTGTAATTTAGATGCAGAGACCAATAAAAATACTCCCAAACATAACCTGCCACTCCCAAGGGTATCATTTCCCACAGCGAACACATTCCAGCCATGCCTATTTTTAATATGCTATGGCTGCTATTAGCGATGAAATGTTTTGAAATGGGCCAAGATTCAAACTCATTATTTCCCGAGAAAGAGATTCAGAAGCCCTAACCAACTAATCCTTGATTTAGCTTACATACCTAAATTAAATAATTTATTTTTAAGAATGTAATATTAACTATGAACAATTTTAGAAATTTTTTTAGTTATTGAAAATTTATTTCTCTGAATAGTTTTAAATATAAAATTTAATTATTGTTTTACAGTATTTGGCTTTATTTCATCGCTTGATTGTTACTTATTATGGTAATTTTAATTTAATTTGAAGAAATATCGTGTAATAATGTTATTTTATAAAACTTGTTATAAAATAATATTTCCCATGTAATTTTGTCTTAGTTTCTAAAAAAATATTATATACGGAAAACATTTTATTATAAACTCTATGAAATACGATAGTTTTCAAATTAAAGTAAAATAGATAAATTAATGGTTAAATAATTGAAATTCAAAATTTTAGCGTTGAAATACATGCGTTATTTTTACTTGACACAAAATTATATTTTAATTCTTTTAGATAACTAAATAATATGTTGCTACTTTAAGCTAAAAAAATATATAAGAAAATTATAACAGTCAGAAACTATATTCAAATTTAACTCATGTCCTTAAAATTTTTCTAGATTAAAAATTTAATTGATAAAAATGAACAAAATCAGAGTCCTAACATTTTAGTGTAAATCTATTTATTTACTACCATTCAGTTTATTTATTATTATAGAACATATTTGCAGTTCTAAAAAGTATGAATACTGTATTTTAAAATACAATAATATAATATTTATTTGAAATTATATGAAAATAAATTTTTACACACTTGTAAAATATATTGATAACATTAAAAGAGCAAAATGAAAAGCGTATTAAAATATTCTCAATTGACTATGAAAAGTTTCAAAAGAAATTTTTCAGGATTTGAAGCAAGAATATAGTCTTTCTCAAAACATTTTTCAAAAACATATCATTCTGTTGAATTGCAATACAAATTTTGGAAAGCTAATAAAAAAAAAAAACGCTTCAGCATATCGAGAAAAATGGCTTTGTTTTTTGACTTTCTTTCTCCCCCCAAGTGCAAATACATTCCATTTTCATTTCCTCTTCTTTCATCCCTGACGTCCGGTTTTCTGCAATCCAGCTCATATTTTAGCAAGAAATTTCATATTTCAAACATGAGGAGAAAATTCGCGCTCTCAGTGGCGCTCACTTCGATTTACAACCCCAAGACAATCCGGCACACTTGAAGTCCGGCTTTACCGAACTCCCGGACTTTTTCGCGTAATCCATCTCAGACACGGTAAATGTGCCGGACGCAATATTTCGGCGCGCTCTTCTTCTCTCTTCATTTTTACTTCGGAAGCCGTTATGAGAAGTGAGGTTAGATTTTGTTCTTGGAGAACGGGCGATCACTCTTAACCATTTCAGCACATGAAATAGCTGGAAGTTATTTTTCAACAGATTATATTATTATTTTGTTGAACTTTCTTTCACATTAAGGATTTCTTTTGGTAAGCAAACAAAATCCATGTTCTTTCTTTCCTTTTTTTTTTTTTTTAGAAGCTATGGAATTATATATATATATATATATATATATATATATATATATTTCGAGAAAAACGTTATAACTTAATTTTGAAAAATTATCTCCTAATAGCATTTCAAGATTAAATTGGCTTAAAATATATTTGAATCAATATAAAATATCCATATTATAAGATTCAAACTGTATAATTAGTAAAATATTTATCCTAAAATTTGGAAAACAAGTATTATGAAGGGAAATTTATATAAATTTATATGATATTTATATTGTATTTTGATTTATTTCATTACATTTTTTATTTATAGGAAAGATAAAAATGTCGAATAAAAACACCCCTTGAAAAATGCAAATACTTGTTATTCTCATATAAATATAAATTCAAATAATTGTTAATACTTGTTAAAAAATGCAAATACTTGTTATTCTCATATAAATATAAATTCAAATAATTGTTAATACTTGTATAAAAAATGCAAATACTTGTTATTCTCATATAAATATAAATTCAAATAATTGTTAATACTTGTATAAAAAATGCAAATACTTGTTATTCTCATATAAATATAAATTCAAATAATTGTTAATACTTGTATAAAAAATGCAAATACTTGTTATTCTCATATAAATATAAATTCAAATAATTGTTACTCAAATGTTTGAAAATACAAGTTTTAAGTGAGATATCTGAAAAATATAAAAATACAACTAAAAAACAATAAAAAGTAAAGTAATGATTTTTAGACAGATTGAAAGAATTTATATTAGTTATTTATAAATTATTACATTTTGAAGAAATTAAAAATTAATTGTCGGTAAAGCTACTATAATTATATTTCTAAGGTATTTATAAGTTTTTTTTACTTAAATATATAAGAAATAAGAATATTTTATCAATACATACACACACACACACATATATATATGTATGTGTATGTATATATATATATATATATATATATATATATATATTATTGAATTTACGTAAAAAAAAAATATTGATGGGAAGAGGAAGAGCATCATAAAAAGACAATAATTTTTTCTCTTTAACCCTTTAACTACCACCAGTGCACTGTTTTTTTTATCTACTTATTCTTTTTATAAATTTGATCAAAATATCGTGAAAGTTTGTTAGCTTTTCGAACTAAACAAAAAGTTCTTTGGCTTTATGAAAATGATTTTAAGTTATAAGACACTTCATTTGATATTATGTTTTGTGAAATAAGCAGCAATTTATTTATGAAAATATTAAATTTTATATATATCTGAAAGTCACATGTCTGAAATGTTAATTTAAAATATTATTTCGAAAATAGGACATACATTATTTGAGTCAAAAATTTTCAGAAACTATGCAGCATGGGAACATTTTATTTGTTCTATCATAATAATATGAATAAGCCAAGAAAATTGGAAATATTTTAATGTTTTTATTTTGTAAGAACAGAAAATACACAGTTTTTAAATAAAAAGAGTACTTCTAATTTTGTACTTCATATATGAAACAGGTGTATTCATACGAGAAGTTCGAATAATGTAGTACAAATATATTTTTCTTTTAAGTACGTGAAAATTAATTTAAACGATATCTAACTCTTTTTTTCGAGTAACATCAGTAACTAAACTAACTAAAAAGAATAACTAAAAATAAATTTTAAGACTACATGCTGCTAATTTTCACTTAAAAATTAAAAATATACGTATTATCAATAAAGAAAATTAAATTTTTTGTTGAAAACGTAAATTATAATTTCTCATTCTCTAGTCGCTACTTATTGCCCGTATATAAATTTTATGAAAGCATTTTACTGTACATGTATAAAGTTTATATTTTAATGAATAATTAGCTTAAAATCATAATGCTTGGTAATATGTAATAAGTGATTTTTTTATTGGAAAATTTCAAAAACTTGAAGAATATATCAGAATTTGTTACAAATTTCATAATCGTCATCTTCATTTTATATTATTAGTAGTAATGATGCATAGAAACTTGCAGCAAAACATTTTGGCTTGGTTTTGCCAAACAATTCAATAAACTTTATTGGAAGTACATGTGGATGCAACAACATAAACTGAGACTCTCTTTGTAGGAACCAAATATATCAATCACCATCCAATGAAATTTAAAGTCATTTTTCAAATTTCAACATAAAATTTCCGAAATAAATTAATGACTTTTATTTAATCAATATTTTTTCAAATAACACCTACCAGATTTACGATATCCTTTGTGACTCATAAGATTGGTTTCTTAATATTCAGTATTTACTCTAATTACCAAAAAAAGGAGTTAGAAACTTAAAATCCCAAACATTAATGCAGTGATAATTTTAAAAATAATTGCTTTAAAATGATTGACCAACATGTAATTATTCAGTGAAGAAAAGTAGATTGAATTATTGCTTTCAAACACAACAATTGAATCTACAAAAATATTTCAGTATCACAAACAGGGGGAAATAAAAATAGGGCTTTAATTTAAAGAAATTAATTATCTAAATTATAATAGCTTAGGAAAGTTGAAAAAAATAAACCTAACAATATATATATAATCATAAGTAGTAAAATGATCGAATTATAAATGTGCTTTGCTTTCATAAGTAAATTAAATATTTAAATGCTAATATCTTAAGAAGTTTGTAAGAAAAGAATCTAACGATTCCCATTATCCAGAAATCATAGACATTTTAAGTTTCTAAGAATGTATTGATTCCGCGATCACATGGGTCTCATCTATATCAGACTGAGTGCCATTTGACAGTGAAATCAGTCACCAAATACAGGTTTAGTTTCGAATCACTTATGTTAATAGCGCATTAATTTTGAGAAAATTGATATTCCATAGACAAATATCATTAGATTTTGGCAAATTTTATGAATTTCATAAATGTTTAAGTGATTACTATTGAGGATATTTTGATAGACATTATTCATTTTCTTAAATTATTAAATTGAATCCTTATAGCTGAATAATTTATTCTTCTTTAAAACATTTTTGACAATATGTTAAAACACATCTAAATTTTACCATTTCTTACATCAGTATTAAATGCTTTGTTTGACAAATTTGTGTTTATGAGCATTACTTTTATTTGTTTCTTAAGCAATACATTATGTCATAGCTTTTTATAGTTATGTACATATGAAAAAAAATGACTGTTTTCTTTAGCACTGTCATCTTCATTTATATTGTGTATATTTCTTTGTATTTTTTAAATATTTCAGTTTCGCGCCTTATATTTTGTTGATTCAATATTTTAGCTTCTTTTATCATTGATGAATTACAAAATTTTATGTATGTCCAATTTTGCTTTTTCATTCTTATCATATATATGTACATTTACCGTAAACATCCATAAAAAATTAAATGTGTTTTTATTGCAAATATAGGAATACTTATAATCTTACTAATTTCAATTATGCTATCAGTTTCATTGACAATTCAAATAAAACGCGCGCGTTAATTATATTTGAATAAATTTTAATGCTTCATTCATCACTAAATAACAAATATTAGAATAGGAACTTTTAATACCACTTTATTTACGTAGTCATGTTAGTGTGAATGAAGGAAAATAAATCTTTAAAACAAATGAAAATATTGTAATGAAAGTTTTATGAATTTTCAAAGAAGAAATAAAATTTTATCACTATTTATTGAATAATATGTGGGAAAGTAAATGAAAGAATAACACTTTTATGCCATGAAAATATGCGCTCAAACAATAATATTTTTTACTAAGCAGTTTTTATTTAAAATAGCTTGTACTATTTCGTTACAATAGTTAATGAAATTTAAAATATGATTTTCTATTGAAAGAGATTACATATGTAAAATAGCCGAATTATATTGTTACACAACTTTTATTGATCTCCAATTTTTACTCTTTACCGTTATTTTAGTTTTTATTAGTTTTCTTTTGAAAGGTTTTCTTGGAATGTCATTTATTGATTCTCATATATGATGAGAGCTTACCTACTTACAAAATGATTTTTGCGATAAGATGTATTCTCTTAGCTTAAAAATCCTTAGCTTAGAAATGCCATAGCATAACAAATTCTAAATATAATTGCTAGTAAATCCATCGAATTTCAAAACTATTTTTTTTTACTATTTTAATTTTTCGATAGATGTGTTTGTTATAATTATGGGGTGTATTTAATACAGTAAAAAATTCAGAATTTTTACCCCTTGAATATACTCGTTAAATTTTATTTTGTTGTTGTTACTAATGACACTTGGACAAGCCAAGCTCGCTATGCCTCAGCTATGCGAATTTAAGTCAATTGGAGGCGTCTTTCGTTTAATCAGAACACCATGAAGGTGAAAATATGACTTTGCTCTTCAAATCCTCCGATAGATGGCAGCACCAGAGTATGTACTTTTTTAATTTTGCCATTGATCTGAAGGGGGAAGATTTTATTTTAATAGAATAAGGATTTTGTTTAAATTTCTTAAATGTATATTTTTCGCTTAAAAGCTAGCTGTCTATATAATTTAATCCAAATATGCTTTCTTATCTTATATCATACAACTTCTGAAAGTATTCAGGAACTACAAATTAAGTGATATATACATTTTGTCATTTCTCTTCAATATTATCATTTGACATTTATCTAAAGTTATTTTTTTACTTTATTAAAAAGAAAAATTATCAATTCTTGATATGTTTGGTCCCTTATCTTCTTGAAAAACAGAACTTACCATTTATAATACAGTGGGATATAATTTTTTTACATTTATTTTTTAATTTTACACAGAAATGTGATGGAAATAATCTAAATAAGGGAATAATTTTTTATATGTTTCAGAAGTTTTATATTTCTTCAGACAGGAATTAGATAGAACACTATGTTCTAATTAAATAAAACAGTAATCATTTTATTGCAAAAGAGAAAATCTATTTTTTGATTCATCAGAAATTATATTGTTGTAAATGTCAGAAATTTTGTTTTTCCCAAGCTGTTGTTTCAACCACACTTTGATTTTTTTCTGGTGTGACATTTTTTTAAAAAAACTAACATGTTTCTCTTTTATAAGATTTGCATCATAATATCATTGATATAAGCCAAATTGGGTTTTTCCCATAATTCTTTTATGCTACTCATAACTTATTATAAAATTTATTTGTCCTTAAAAATCTAATATTGAATATCATGGAAACTGTGAACAAATGATCTTTTCGACATCAGTATTCGTTTTCATAGCTTATGTTGAATTATTCCAATTACACTTTGAGTTGAACTTTTGATTTTATGATTTGAGAAATATTTAAGATTAATTCGGTTTTATTTCGATAAATACCAATAAATAGCCTATGGGCATATCCAATTAAGTTTTAACTACTGCATGCATTTAATCAGGTTAAAAGTTTATTATTTTTAGGTTAAAAAAGTCTAAAAAACATTGTTTGACTGATCTAATTGTGTTAGAATTTCAAATATTATAAAAATGGACTCAAGACTAAAAAAATACTTATGAATTCATTATACTTGCATTTTACTTGCGATAAAATATAATGTAATTAAATTTCCTCAACGTGAATTGTTTTTAATAAAAGTTGATATAATTATCTGATTCTTTTCATTACAATTATTTGCTTCCGTACTGACTTCATATGGGAAATTATAACAATTTATTCGAATATTTCTTAAACACATGAATATGTAATCACCTTCATAAACCTGTTTGTAATGTATCAGCAAATAAAACTACGGGTTTGGTGTAGAAGTAGTTTGACAAAAAATTTTAAAATGAATATTGGCGATAAATTAATTTCTGGTAACCCTAATATTTTCAATGCTGTTGCTAACGTAATTTTAGGGTTACCATTTTGTTACTCATATCAAGAGATGCCCGTTTGTAAACTGTTACGAAGAAGACTTGTCTGGAGAAAAAAATATTAAATGCAAGCTTATTCCCAAGATTATATATATATATATATATATATATATATATATATATATATATATATATATATATATATATATATATATATATATATATATATATATATATATATATATATATATATATATATATATATATATATATATATAGCATTGATGATAAAAGTTTACATTTTAAACAAAAATAAATATTTTCAGTATGCATATAAAAAGAACTGAGAAATGGTCAGAGCTACTAGCATAGTATATTGAAATGTGTTTTATTTTTATGATTTAATTATACTTACTAGGCTTTAAGCAAACTTTATGAATGGCACTTTTGTGTTGTTAAGACAAAAGAAAAAGAATAATATTTTCAATAAAATTTGAAAAACTCAACTTTAAACTGATAATATTTTCCAATAAAGTGCAGTTAATTTCTTCTTATTTTTTAGTTAGTAAAATTATCGATGTTGATGTCTGCAATGATGTTTTGTCTTATATAGTAAAAAATATCTTTATAGATTATTTTTTAACATTCACAGTGATTTTATAACAAAAAGAAAAAAATATGTCACTAATATAATATCTGTGTTTCTCACATATTACTGTCTTTTAGTCAATATATGATGTACTAAATACTCATGCTAATATTAAACAAATGCTACTACTTCATTGAATTAAGCTCATGACAAAGTGCACTATGCATTGAATACATATTAATGTGTTTAAAAATGTTATTAGAACATTCAATTGTTATATTTTTTTCTTCTATGGGGTTTACTTAAACTAATTTAAAGTGCCTTGACTTTTTGAAAACAATTTCAAGAAATAGATTTAAATATAGTTTTTTAAAGTATTTTCAACTCTCGGATAAAATCAATTGGATTCCAAACGAATACAGGAAACAATGAATATTTATGATTTGTAGTTTAAACGAAATTATTTTATTTTACATTATTTTAAACAAAATTTATTCCTATCAACACATTATAAAATCACTTCCCAGTTCCTTAACAGGAAAATAAGAGTTTAAGCCAATAGTTGCTAAACTTAAAAACATCTTTCTGTTTTGAAAAACTAATTAAATTACTTAACTTTATTCTTATTAATTCCCTTCATCCAAATGTATTATCTGTATTCATATAACCAGAATATTAAAAATGGTCTTAGGGATTATTTTTTGCTGATGACATTTTCCTTTAATGCAATAAATATAAACGATGCAACAACAATTGAAAAGAACATAGATGTATATAAATTAAAAATTTTTTGTTTGATTTTCCTTTCATTATTCATTCGTAAAATGCTGTTATTTTGTGAATATATTCAGTTATTAAAAATAGCAGTAGATACTGATTATGTAAGCGGTACCTTGAAAAGAACAGTATTTTTCTCTTTTTAATAACTTTATATATTTTTATAGAAGTTCTCATAAACATGTGTTAAAAGATTCTACAATAAATTATTAAATTTTAACATATCAAATCATTTTTTATATAAAAAAATAATAATTTCATTTAATTAAAAGAAAATCTTAGTGATTAAACCTGAAGTTAATTAAGAAATATTAAAACTATAAATTAAATTTTCTCCTAATTAATATTTAAGAAATAAAACTTCAGCATTAATAAATATTTGTTAATTTTTATTATTTGTGATCACACATACACACACATGATTTGCACATTTATAGGGTAAAAGGAAAGATCTTTTACAGAGCTAGCATAAAGGTCTTTCAGAGTTCGGCAAATAAGTTTTAAAAAAGAAGATTGTGTTTCAAATCAGGATATGTTATAAGAAGACGGCTTTTCTTGAAAGCTTATTGGAAAATAGGGAAAGAGAATATTTGAGTTGTAGACTTTGGAGGACAGAAACAAGCTAAAAGATGAATGTATCAAGAGCACTTTCAAAGTAGACGCTTACCAAGTATTTTGTTTACAGAATTTCCTTGGATTTAAGTGAAGGTGTATATCTTTAAGAAACCACTGATATTGGTTAGTTATGATTAGTTATATTGATACGCCTACTTGTATTAGTGAAAACTAATTACGAGTGGCTTAAAAAATATGAGAACAATTAAACATAGTTTTCCGTGGCTAAATGAATATCGGACAGGGACACTCTATATCCCTATAACATATGCTTACCATAATTTTGCATTGGTAATTGCATAAACGTATATTCAAAATTTGACATTGGGCCAACTTTTGAACAATGTAATTATTTACGCTGAAATACTCACTGTGAGTTTCACCGTGAGTTACTCACTGTGAGTTTCACCTCACAGTGAGTGTTATGATCTTGAACGTGTGAACTCGCGTGAACCCAAGATTATGAAAGCCAATTCCCGCCAACAGCATCTTGCTATGAGCATATGAGATGACAAGATAAAACATTTTCTTTATAGCTTACGCCATTGTTTTGGAAGCATCTTTGAGATATTAGTAACCATTGATGTATGTTAATCATCTGCGCATCTCTATAGTAGAGGAAACCACTTACAAAAACTTTAAAAGATCATAAAAACAAATGTAAGAACAGTTGAATATAGTTTTTCAATACCGCTCTCAGACGATAAATATGCATTACTCTAGAGCGAAAATTCTCAATTAATGAGTTTTTGCATTTACATGAACGTATCAAATAGCCAAAATTTCCCTTTGTGAATTTTATTTATTTCAAAACATATTTTGTAAGGTAAATTATATATAAATATAAAAACACTATCATGTTTTTCTCTGATTATGTTCACCTTTGAGAGTTCTAATATTACAAAAACTAATTCACACCTACAATTCTTTAGAATAAACTTAGGAGCAGACAATGTAAAGCAGAATTTTAAATGTAAATTCTGCTTTACATTGTCTGCATTGTCTGTTGTAAAGTAAATTATATATAAATATGTGAGAACCATCACGTTTTTCTCTGAATATGTACACCTATGAAAGCCCTAATATTACAAAAAACAATTCACACCCACAATTCTTTAGAATAAACGCCTGAGCAGAAAATATAAAGCAGAGTTTTAAAATGTTTTGCATATACTGAAATATGGTCTTGACTGTCGTGTCATCATTTGTTTTCAAAAATTATACTACAGAATTTGATGGAAAAAAAACATCAATATCTTTATAGTAATTTATCTGATTTTAGCATGTTGGAGCATTAAAATATTTTAAATCATTGTGAGAGAAAACAGCATTTTTACCTATCCTCCTCGTGGATTGGTAAAGGAAAACAAGTTGCAAAACATGAGTTCTTGATCTCACCCTCATGGATTTCTCCTTTTATTTGATGTCCTTGGTATTTGTGACACTATATCTTATATCAGCTTTTCTTAACCTTTCAGTATTCTTAACCTTTCAGTATTATTATATTTCATGGCGCATTCATACTTACAATAAAATACATACCATAATAATGTATTTTGAATATTTTGAAACTAAACCTACATTACGACTTTAGTCTTAAACCTTACAAATTATCAAGAATGCGGATATGTATTCACATTTGGCAACAGAGATACTCAGACTGATCAAACAAGAATCCAGAGTTTTCTTATTTCTGATGCGTCTATACCAGTCTTGTGGTTTTGCAAAAGTTCCAAGTTTCTTCGACTATTCTGGAATATCGATAAGATTCCGTTCTGAGTATGCGAAGATTTGAAAATCATTTAGTTATTCTGAAAACAAATTTTAAAAATTATTTTCTTGCTGACGACAAACTGGTAGCAAGTTTTGAGTGGGGTAGGAATAAATTTAATATACTCCCGAGGGCTATTAATTGCGGACTTAGAAAACCATAAACTTCAAAAGTTGCGATATCAAAAACCAATTTAGTTATAAATCACTTTTTGAAATTTTGATTAGGAGAGATAATAAGCATTAATCAAGGGTTTTTTGTATTCTATTACTATTGTCAAAATCCTACAATTGTGAAATTGAATTTTCTGCAGTGGCATCTTCGAAGATTAAATACAGACCTCAGCTAAATATAGACAAAAACTGAGAGTGTACTTCTTATTCTTAACATATTATGCTTTCCTTATAAAAACTTTGCTTTGCAAAACAGGCCCAAGGAAATCCATAGTTACTGAATTTAATTTCAATTTAGAAAGATTAGATAAATTATGATTTGATTTAGAGAGCTATTTTAATTTAATAAGTCAATAATTGTATTAATCAGGAATTAGTTTCTCAGTATAATGATTTTTTCAACATTATATTATACTCAATATATATATTAATATATATTATATTATATATTATTAATATATACATATATATATTTGTATATATATATATATTTGTATATATATATATATATATATATATATATATATATATATATATATATATTTAATATATATATATATATATATATATACATTCAATTATTTATATTTTTCATGCAAAAATGAAATTATATTAATTATTTTGCAAATATTATATTGGAATTAAGTATGTAATATATTGCATGTATACACAGTATTCTTATAGAACTTGGTATAAGCTTAATATCATCTCTTCACATTCTATTCATATTCAAAAAACATAATTTTAATAAATGTACTTTTTTAGTAAAATAAAAGAGAATTTCAGTTATATTTAATAATATTCTGTTTACTAAAAACGAGTTTTTCTCACATTCATTCAAATATTGAAATATTCAAATGATGGTGCAATATATCTAATGAACAATATCCAGTATTGTAGTATCTTCATCTAAAATTGTATTGCTAGGTTAAAATTGGATTGAAAATTTTATCGAGTGGTAGAACACCATATTTTACTAAGAAGACTTCAGCATTATATACTGCTATTGTAGAACAATAGGAAATGTATATTGCTTTTCTGATATCGGCATGTTGTTTTACCTGCATCAGTACGAGAGATTTTTCCAGAATTTCTATATTTTTATTAATTAATTAATTTAATTTTTTGCACTATTTTAATGTAGCATACTAAGAAAAATTCACTTTAAAAGTTAATTTATGCAGGGCTTAGTAAAATAATTTTATCTTTATTAGAACTATTGAGTATCAAATTACTTTTACATATTGCTTTAATTTTACTGTGTGATAATGTAACAATCGTTTGAATTATTTATTAGAAATTCTACGATTGTTTACGTTATAAATAAGTTGTATTTACGTTGCAGGCTATTTAAACTTACATACATAGCTAAAATTCTCATTGTCCTTGTTGATAACTTGATTGTATTAATTTCATAAAACAATTATTGAATTATCGATTAATTCATTTCCTTAGAAATTGTATGAAATTTCAGAATAAAATGAGTGTAGTATTAAAAATGCTTAATTCTTCTTGGATTTTTTACATTCATAAAGTAATTCCTATAATTTATCATAGACTTCTTATGGTGCAAATTCAAAATATTTTCTGCAAAACATAACTGTGAGATAACCACATTTAATAACATTTTTTGAACAAAACTTTTCTCTTTAGGCATATTATATCTTCCTCTAGAGGAATAACAAAAGAAATCACTTTGCTTTGATCCAGACAGCTACTAGTCTATATGAAAAAAGAAACTGAAAGAATTATTAGTTCAACTGTGAAAGAAATATACCAAATGGAGCTCCTCTAAGAATGTAAATGATGCGTAAATTGTCCCAGTATGTGAGAAAAGAATTAGAATTACGCATCAAATGATATCATTTTTAAAAAGGAATGTTGTTAAAATTTGTAATAATAACAATTAAATACAAGAACCAATTTATATATAATTTCCTAAATATTAAGCTCAGGATGTGATTAGCATCATTTATACCAAGTAATTATAAAACCACACTATATTATATGAATTTTCAAGATATATACAGTGTGATTAGAATCAATGTTTTTGGTATTAAAGATTCATTTCAAGAATTTAAGTTTCAAATTGCATTGATGAGAATGACAAAAAAATTGAATGGAATATTATTGAAGGAGGATAAAGATTTTGGAATAAAAAAAATAATAAATTTTTGTTACAGAGACCATTATAAGGATCAGGATTCAAAAGCATTTGACAACAAATGACAAATAAATATTAAAATATTTGAATGAAATCGTAAAATTTGAAACAATGATAAAGTATAAGTTAAGACAATTGTATTTTTGAATGAGGGTTGGATATTTTTAATTACATTAACCAACCCACTTAACCAAGGGCATAGCAAATCGGAGGAAAAAGTAAGTAGTTAACAATATCTATATAAAAAACCACATAAAAGACTTAAATAAAATAAAAGTTTAACTATCTTGAGGCTAAGCATCATATGGAAAGCATCAATCAAATCAGATTTTAAATAATGTGATTGGTGCAAAAATAATTCAATATCTTGTCCATTGTTTGCTTTAACAAGATTAAATCGAGAAACAGCTTAGTTTACAGATGATAGAGAAGACTCTGTAGTCATGTTCAGAATTTAAAAAGAAATGCTTGTTTCCACATTATTAAGTTTGCAATTCGAGCACTGTACTCATTATCCAGATGGTCCTACTTAGAAAGTTCGATTGAGCCTTTCCTTATACCCATGAGTATTCGGAACTTCTTCAGTTGGTTGGGTTTTATGGAGCAATGTCCAAAAATATGACAAGCTGCACCAAAAATTTTAATTTACTGAAATTATGAGTTTGTTTTTTTAAACCCAAGTATCGTTAAAACATTAAAAATCAAAAACATTTGTACATAAACAAATTAAAAGCAATGTAGATATGCATAAAATTAAATAAATACAATTATAAAAATTTAAAAACTAAATTAAGTTACAAGAAACCTATTGTTATTAAAAACGCAAACAGGTTTCTGTAAGGTGGATCCTCCAAGAAATCATACACATTTAAAATGTCTGTATTAAAAAAAGTATATTCGTTAAAGGTTAAAATCTTGGCATGAAATCCAAATATGATATATTGTTTAATATAGATCAGACATTTCTCACGATGGATTTAACTCACCTAGAAACAAACGTAAATGTGGGAAACGTGTGTGTCCGATACGAAGGCGAATCAAACGGACATTAGTACTTCGTATCCGTAAAACAGATAGAGATAAGGGATGAGAAAATGGTATGTAGTTTGTTTCCGACTTGCATGCTCCATGTTTCTTCCCAATGAGAATAAACAAATCTTTTTATACAATTTCTATCGTCAGAGAGCGGAACCGATTATGAAATTGGTTCTGTTCCAGCCTTTACAGTTGAATCTGCTCTCTCGTTTTCATCAAGTCCTACGTGGCTTTGTATCCAACAAAATACTATTTTGTATACTTTGCCGTGGCTGTTGACAAAGAGCGTATAGACTCTGGACGGGAGATGTGTGGAATACGTCCGAACATACCCTTAAAACAAAGTGTTGAATTGTGTTTAGTCTTCGTAAAATAGAAAATCCAGCCGATTCATAAGCAAAACTTACATAGTCAATGCGGTATAAAACAGTAAACTCGAAGGAGTGGTGTGCAATCTGCACCCAAGTTTGATAACACTTTGAGGGTATTAAGGAATCTGTCAAACTTCTTCCGCAAATATAAAACATGCCGAAGACAGAGGTTGATTTTCGGTCAAAGAAAACACGCAGGAATTTTATTTCATTGATTACTTGTAATGGTGTGTTGTTAATGTATATCATTGGATCATTATAAAGGCTAGTCTCTTTTACAGAAGTGGACACACTTACTCTTGCTTGGTGATAATATATGGCCATCCTCATCATACCATGCAGAAAGTTGTTTAACTGCTGTTTGCAATTGTCACTCCTTTAATCGCATATTAGACCCCGCTCGTGATATTTACATGTCTTCAACAAACAATGTATTGATGATGGAAGTTGAAAAAGGACGCTAATGATGAATAAGCTAAAAATTGTGATACTTAAAACTGAGCCTCAAGGAACACCCACAGATTGCGTAAAAGTATTGGATGCATAACTTCCAATGCATATTTAAAAAACACGGGAGCGTAGAAAATTTTTTTCTCCACGTGTTTAATTAAAAAATATTTGCAATTACTGTCATTCAATAGATGCTCCATTGGAAGGAAAGATTTCTTAATTTCCATTTGTGAATTTAAAATTTCGGTATCTGAAGCTGAGAAAAACGTAATGTGTTGGTCTCTTGGGGCCTCAATTACTAGGACCCTCTTTTCCAGGGACACGGGTTTCCACGCATAGCAAACACATGAGTGATTTAGTCCCCAAGAGGAACTAATAGCAACGGAGCGGCAAAAGCTACTCAAGGGGAGCCCTCAACCTCTTACGAGGCAACCACAACCAGGGAGAAGAGAAAGAAAAAGCAGAAGAGAAGAGGAGAGGGGAAATAAAGTAGAGGACAAATCATTGGGGTACATCATCATGAGGGTGACTCCCGTGTTTAACTAAAGAAGGTAAGCCCTCTGAGGGGTATCACCTACCACCGAGTCCAACTAGGGGATGCCAAACAGCAGCACACGAGCTAGCCAGGTAGTGTACGCCCACAGTACATCCCTGAGATGTCCTGCAGCCTTAACGAGTAGCTGTACCAATCGCTTGATCCATAAAGCCAATTGATGAGATGAGGATCAAAGTATACCTTCCGTTTACATGAAGCTGAGAAAAACGTAATGTGTTGGTCTCTTGGGGCCTCAATTACTAGGACCCTCTTTTCCAGGGACACGGGTTTCCACGCATAGCAAACACATGAGTGATTTAGTCCCCAAGAGGAACTAATAGCAACGGAGCGGCAAAAGCTACTCAAGGGGAGCCCTCAACCTCTTATGAGGCAACCACAACCAGGGAGAAGAGAAAGAAAAAGCAGAAGAGAAGAGGAGAGGGGAAAATAAAGAAGAGGACAAATCATTGGGGTACATCATGAGGGCGAGTCCCGTGTTTAACTAAAGAAGGTAAGCCCTCTGAGGGGGAAATTTTTCAGCGTAAAACCATTGTTTATGTAAAACATTTTACAAGCACAGATGGATTCTTCTTCCAAACTGTCATGGGAAATTTCTCAGATGAAAAATGAAAAAAAGCCATTTATTCAATGTTTTTATATTAACTGCAATCAATTTTGAGCATGACATTTATACATTTTTATTCTTATAGTGCAAGGAATAGCTAAAATTTTGGACTGATTTATTCTTCAGACATGTATTTTTCCTCATTTTCAACAATATTCCCTTCAAATTTGACGACATTCTGATCATTGACTTCTTTTATAGCGTTTAGTAACTTAAATTTTAAGAATAAAATAATAGTTCTGTAAATAAATTTTTTTAAATATTTCTAATATTTAAAAAGGCCCATTCATTTTAACAAAATAATTATTTCAACTCATTTAATTCATATTATATAGTTATAAAATATAAATGAAAAATTGAAGCATGGAAATATTAAATAAAAATCTTACGGATGGCCTCACATAATCTTAATTTAAGCCATCAGTAAAAATAAAATAATCTACTATATCTTAATTGTAGGTTTAGTGTGCAAATATTGTTTCCTGTGATTTCTATGTATCTATTTTGAGTCATATATCTTCATTTCTTTGAATTAGAAAACAAGTTATAAAAAAAACTTTGCTCTAAATACAAATTGTATTGTATATAGTACAAGGTTAGCAACGATAATTTATTTTGTTACCCTGAATCTATTTATGGAATACCATGTTTCAGTTTCTCCACTATGTTTTTTCGAACAGACAGATCAAACATAATTACATCTAAATTTTTCAAACCACCAAATGTAAAAATGAAATAGTATTACTTGTCTAAGAACATAAATTTGAAAAACGTATTATGCGCGTATAAATATATACACCAATTAATACATAAATTTTTATATATTTATGTTAATTTTACTTTTAAATAAACTGCTTGTTTTGTATATTTACCTTAGTACGTAATGAAGAAAGTGGGCAAAATTATGATTTACATAATTTAACTGCGGTATAAACTTAGCATTTTTCACACATATGAAAACTAGTGTGACCGGACGAAAAAATAACGTTGCTTAAATTAAAGCCGTGTACATAATTAAAGCAGTGTATTTGTATATGGTCAAAGTTAAGGGTTTTTTTTCTAATCCGCGGCTGCCGTTAGTATATATTCAGCGTTATTATGTGCGAAGATAGTATTATCTTATTCATTGGGGCACGCAGTGCTTGTGCCAACATTGTCAAGAAATTGAAGGCGTGAAGAAAGACAAACACAGAGAGAGAAAGGAACATCCATGCCCAAGCCAGGATTCAAATCAAGACCGACCGCTATGAAGTTAAGAACGCTGACCTCTCTGCCACCTGTCGACAGTTAATTTGAAAACTGAAAACACACAGAAAATTCAAAACATAATAAGCAATAAATTTTTTCTCAAATTTGAATAAGAACTTAACGCTTATATACAGTGAGAGAAAGTAAAAAAAAAAAAATAACTGTCTTAACTAGTTTGGCTTATAAAAATTTAAGGATAGTGAATTTTTTTATTTTATTCCTGATGAATTTGCAAGTTAATAAGTTTATCAAACCGTAACTGTATAATGTAATTTTTAAATCAAATTGCTTTTTAAAGTGTTGTTTTGACCTACAACAACATTTATTGATCCTTGTCATGAGACAGGTAATCACTCATTCTCTATTTTAATATATCATTCATATAAATTTATAAATAAACATTCTAACACTTTTTGCTTAGAAGTTCAAATGAATCAAGTACAGTAAATAATTGTTAGAAGTTATTTGCCAAATTGAAACAGAAATATGCTATTAATTTTGTTGTTGTTGTCTCTTATCTCAAGTTGTCTAGCTAGGCTAGACAACCCCCATAAAACCAAAAATATCTAAAATGTCTAAAAATAAGATGGGTCCCGAAGGACATCGTCTTTTTTCAAATTTAGGCAGGTTAAGATGTGTCCAGAGGAGGCCATATTGGCCATGAGCATCAGGGACAGTCTGGAAATGTCCTCTGCCCCTGCTGAAAGGTGATTCCTCTCATGTGCCCACTCAGATAGTGGGAAAAGGCAGTTTCATAACATCTTGGTCTAAGTTTGAAGGTCTCACACGATCTTTCGATGAAGTATTATTGATGGTTGGGAGGAATTTTTATAAGCTTATTCAATTCAGGTTTTGCCAGGGAAGAAATCTCACTAGATGTAAGCTCTCCACCTGGGTTCACTCCCTCCTGTGACGCCGATCTGGCCAAGAAAACCGTTCTTTCATTCCCCTTTACTCCCACGTGTGGAGGTATCCATTGGAAATGCACTGTGTTCGGGTGATAGTCTCTCAAGAAGATTTAGTATGTCCAGGTTAATTTGATCTCCAACAGTGCTCCAATTTAAAAGATTCCTAGTAATTTTGAAATATTAATATCATTTAAATTGATATTTTAAGATATGTTCCTTAAGAATGATTGATACAATTTGTTTTCTACTTGTGCTTGCTTGGTTATATTTATCATTTTTCAAACCATTTAATTAAAATTAAATAAGAATATATATATATATATATATATATATATATATATATATATATATATATATATATATATATATATATATTCTTATTTAATATATAGTTTTGTGATATATTTAAAGATAAATTAGTATTAATGTTTTAATAAACTCATCGTAATTTGTACATACGATATTATGAGCAAAAAAAAAAAACACTAATTAATTTCCAAGTGTATTGATATTGTGTTTTTTAAACATAATATCATTAATTACTGATTTTCTCTTTTATGTAAATATTGACTTACTTAAATTAAACTTTAAAAATATGGATAGCTTTTTCTCTGTCTTGTTTCAGTATAAAATTCTGTGCGATGAAAAATTAATAACTTTATAAACTAGTTTGCTTATGCATTTAAATAACCTAGTTTATATTTAAAATCTTGATCAAAGAGAGCCAATTGGAATCTTACTATTAGTTAAATAATTTGCTAAGAAATTATATTTATTTTACTTTTATGAATAATCATAAAATACATGTATATACATTAATTTCTAAGAAGTTAAATGGGACTTTTTTTCTTAAAACATTTACAAAATTTATTTTATTTCAATAAATTTTATAACACTTTAACATATTTCAAAAAAATATAAAGTTTCTTTCTTTGATTAAGGAATGTTGTTGTTGCATGTCAACTTTGGCCAGCAGCGATAGATCAGATTCATAACGTGAAACACCCTCAAAATTTTTGCATCTTCAATGGATTGTCATAAAAATCTTATATAGACAACTCCAGGCAGGCAAGGATGTGTTCTGGCGTTCAACGAACAGTTGGAACAAGTCTCAAAAATTTTCGAGCTTTCAGAAAATTTTAATGATCTGAGATGACCCTTTTGAAAAAGTCCATGTAAATACCAATGCGTTAGAGACCTCACGAGCTGCCACCTTGGCCAAAGAATCTGTAAATTCACTTCTGTCTATATCTACTTGGGAAGGTATCCACTGCCGATGAATGTGCAGAGACAGGGATAGCTGTTTTAATTTGTTGAGTATCGATGTTAAAGCACTGTCAGTTGTCACTTTGCCAGTTGGTCAAGTGCTGAATCGCAAATCATCTGAATAAAAAAGAGGGTATCGTATTAATGCATAAAGAAAAGTTTCAGCCTATGTAATTTACGAGACAGAAACACTTAGAGGTAGAGTACTGAGTAAGCTCTTTTGGTATAATATTTAGTCTGGCTCCTACACTACATGGAACTGTTGGGTTTGAGTGGCCCTACCGTACTTAAACTACCGTCGACACAGCTCCCAGAATTATCAGAGTACTCAAGCCACTTCCCCTAGAACGTGAAGCTAGGGATTCGATTAGGGAATAAATACGGTTGTAATTAAAAGTTAAAATTGTTACAAAATAAGAATAAAAGAATATATATATATTTCCTAGGAACTAAAAATTATTTTGCCTATTTTTATCTTTGCATAAATTGCTTATGTCTTTTTCGATATGACAATGATACCATTATAATACTTTGTAGCTACATAGAAGCTTAATTTATGAAATAAATACAGTAGTAAACAAAACGCATTTAATTTATTGGCAAATTATACATAGATTTGAATTGTTATGTTGATTTCCACTTTTTCATAAGCTTGGCTTAGTAAAAGATGTTGTAGGATTGTTAGATTCTTTTTTGTTTCTCTACACAATAACCAATGGATTGGCAAGTTTTTCGGGATGTAGAGACCCTCCTTCTTTCCATTGGCTGAATTTTCTCTCAGATTACTTACAGCAATCTATTCAAGAATTTCAAGTAAAATTGATACAAAATTTAGTACAAGCGAGAGAGAGAGAGAGTCTAATCACAGAAAAACGTTTCAGTCAATTTGACAGTTCTTCAGATCGAATAGTAAATAATATGAACCCTTATGATGACTACGTTTTTTTCCCTGTCTCATAAACATACATCATCATATTCGCAGCGCAAAGTTTCTCAAGAAAAGTTTGATTTTTCATGCTTTTTACAAGAAATTCTTGCATTGTCGATTGGAGAGTTTATTTTCCTACGAATCCTAGCAGACAGAGAACAAAATTTAAACTGACATATTTTGTTTTTAAATCCTCTAAGAAGACTACTTGATTATATCGAGGAAAGATTCCGCCTTCTGATATAAAATAACTGTTACAGTAATAGTTTGCATTTTAACATATATCTTCATATCATGAAACCATTACAAAAGATATTATTATTTTGATAAAGATTAACCAAGTAAAGCAATTTCGGTTAATTATTTTATTTGCAATGCTGTGTGGATTCACTAATTACAATTCAACAAATATATGACAGTTAAATTTATTCTGGTTTCTTATAACTACCTACATATTAAGAATGAGTATAATCTGTAAATATTTGAGCTGAAAGCAAGAGTCAAATCAATGATTATCACAATCAACAAAATTTTATCCCAAGAAAATTAATATAAATAGGACGATTCATGTTTTTATCTATACTTTCAACATTTCATTAAAATTTGTTCAAAGTAGATTTATAAAATTAATAAACTATACTAATATATATATATAGATATTAACAGAATGTATTAAACTTAAAAAGGGGTTTCAAAAAGTGGTAACAAAGGTTTCTAAGAAACGTTCCATATGTATTTTGGTTATACACAATAAATTTTAACTTATGTATAATTTCGTTAATTTAAAAAACTTATACAAAATTAAATAGCATCAGTAAGTTAAATAATTGAAGTTAATTTAGTTTTTTGATAAAACATTAAATGAATGAATATTTTTTCTCTTATTGAGATTAATGAAAAAATACCTGGTGCATATTTCTATGCACTCATTTTAAAATAACAAATTCCATGAATGAATCAATCAAAAAAATAGTTAATAGATATAATATTGTACTCGCATTATTTATGATTAAAATAAATTGACTGTTTTTATCCAATTATCTTAACTTCGTTTGTATCTTTGATAGCTTAAAGGAGTTTTTATTAATTATTGGTAAAGTTTATTTTTTATGTATTTTTATTATTCAACATTCGAATAATGTATGTTTAAGCAAAGATATTTTAAATTATAGTCTGATTTCTGCTTCTGCGTAGTTAAGAGACATTTTATTATATAATTTACATACATTTTAGAATACTTTGGCCATTTAAAATGCAACACTAAGGAAAACTATAGATATCATAGCAAATTCATTTGAACAAAAATTAAATGACGGAAATTACATCCTTTTTTGAAGTATTAATAAGGAGAAAAACAGTAATTATAGTGTAGCTGCGATTGTTGGTTATAATCATTATTAGTTGATAATAGTTCTTTGAATTGTGTATTGAGGGAAAGATTCAATCTATAATTAAAGAAAAACTCTTAATCAATGGGTGTAACGTGCAATCATACATTATCTTGTGAAAATATGTTAAGTGTTAAAGGTATGGGAGGACTATGGGCTACAGCACCTGAGTGATGTGGTGTTGGCTACTCAGTGTTGACTACTCAGCTGTACCAGCATATTATCCCATAGTGGCGTTCTACCAGTTGATGAAAGCATTCAGGAGGGATTCTTTGTAATTTTGAAGCAGATAAAAGCAGAACACCTCCTAATACAAAGCCTTTCACACCAGAGGTATCACTTCCCATGGAGGACATTGCTAACATAACCCATATAACGTGCTTCAACCGCCTTTAGCGAAAACGGGATATCTTTGATTATTCGGAATTTGAACTCACTATCATCCAATAATGAGTACAATGCGTTACCGAAACAGTCCACGTTATTTAGAGTGTATAAGCAATCTAATAACATTTCTAGTCCACCACATTGTACAGGGAATCCTATTAGAAGAATAAGGAAAGGTAATCGGATAAAATTGAAGGAGCAGGACAAATGTGGCGACGCATAACCGGAATTGGACATTCGCTCACTATAATGTTTTCTGACTCGAATGTGATCATCGCAGTATTTACAGACAGTAGTGGGATTTGCCAGTAAAAACATATTCTATTGTTCATTTATGTCATTCAATGCAGAAATGAATCTCTGTTGCAAACGATTTTGAATTACATGAACAAGCGCTAAAGGATGCGTAAGAGGATGAATTTATTTTTTGGCATGATTTGTGACGTGGTAAAGCATTCCATTGCTGCCATCAGAAGAATAAACCCATCATCATGTCCAGTGGCACACTGAGATCAGTGTTAATCGTCCCGTCGCTTTTATTGCTTCCGATTACATGCAGCGATAAAAGATCCCTACCCAAGTTCCCTAGTTTCTTTCAATCAGATAATCGATTTCTTTGAATGATAACCCACAATCATATATGTGAAGGTTCTCACTTTGTCGAAATAAGAAACTAACTTGAAAGGCTCTTCATGTCATCTATGAGGAATCGATACATATTTTGCAGCAAAATAGAAAAATGCATGGTGCATGAAAAAGCAATTGCCTTACTACAATTCAGCAATTTCTTCGCTTTTTATACAATCATCTTACGTTCTCACTGCAATGTAAATAACTTGCATATCTTATATATATATATATATATATATATATATATATATATATATATATATATATATATATATATATATATATATATATATATATATATATATATATATATATATATATGTATTTATATATCTATACATATATGTATATATGTAAATATATGTATACATACAAACATATATATATATATATATATAGAGAGATATATATATATATAGATATAGATATATATATGTATACATATATATATATATGTATATAAATATAGATATATGTATATATATATATATGTATTTATATATGTATATATATATATATGTATATATATGTATATATGCATATATATATGTATATATATATGTATATATATGTATATATGTGTATATATATATATATATATGTGTGTATATGCACTACTGGCCATTAAAATTGCTACACCAGGAAGAAATACAGATAACAAAATGATATTTATTGGACAAATATATTATACTACAAATAACAAGTGATTAAATTTTCAAAAAATTTGGCTGGATAGCTCCTGAGAAATCAGTATCCAGAACAATCGCCTCTGGCAGTAATAACAGCAGTTATACGCCTGAGCATTGAGTGAAACAGAGGTTGGATTGCATGTACAAGTACAGATGCCCATGCAGCTTCAACACGATGCCCCAGTTCATGAACTGTAGTGACTGGCGTTTGGTGACGTGCCAGTCGCTCGGCAACCATTGACAAGACGTGTTCTATTGGTGAAAGATCTGGAGAACGTGCTGGACAGGGCAACAGCCAAACATGTTCCGTATCAAGGAATGTCCGTACAATACCGGCAACATGCGGTCGGGCATTATCCTGCTGAAACGTAGGGCTTCGCAGGGCTTGAATAAAGGGTAGAGCCACGGGTCGTAACACACCAGAAATGTAAGGGGCACTGTTCAAAGCACCGTCAATGCGAACAAGAGATTACCGAGACGTGTATCCAATGGCACCCCATACCATCACGCCAGGTGATGGGCCAGTATGACGATGACGAATGCGCGCTGCCAGTGTGCGTTCACCACGATGCCGCCAAACACGGAGGTGACCATCATGATTTGTACACAGAACCTGGATTCATCTGAAAAGATGACGTCTCGCCAATCATGCGCCCAGGTTCGTCGTTGATCACACCATTGAAGGCGCTCTTGTCTAAGACGCAGCGTCAAGGGAAGCCGCAGCCATGGTCTCCGAGCTGAGAGTCCATGCTGCTGCAAACGTCGTCGAACTGTTCGTGCAGGCACTTGTTGTCTTCCAAACGACCCCGTTTCTTGACTCACGGCTCGTGACGTGGTTGCACGATCCATTACGGCCATGCGGATAATATGCGTGTCTTCTCGGCTGCTAGTGATAGGTGGCCGTTGAGATCCCGCAGGACGTTCCGTATTACCGTTCTGAACCCATCGATTCCATATTCTTCTAAAAGTCATTGGATGTGGGACCGACGCGAGAAGCAATACTGCGATAAGATAAACCGCAAGCCCGGTACGCTACAATTCGACCTTTATCAAAGTCAGAAACGTGCTGGTACGCATTTCTCCTTCTTACACGAGGCATCACAACAACTTTTCACCAGGCAACAACGTTCAAATGCAATTTGTGTATGAGGAACCGGCTGAACAATTTCCTCATTTAAGCACAATGTAGGTGTCGCTTCTGGCGCCTGCTTTGTCTGCATGCGCTGAAAAGCTAATCATTTGCATATCACAGCACTTTCTTCCTTTCGTATAAATTTCACGTCTGTAGCATGTCGCCTTCTTGGTGTAGCAATTTTAATAGCCGGGCCGGTATTGTATATATACATATATGTATATATATGTGTATATATATATATGTATATATATGTGTGTGTATATATATGTTTATATATATGTGCATATATATGTGTATATATATATATATATGTATGTTTTTTATATGTATGTATATTTAATGTCATACATCTTTTGTATTTATAGTTTTCTTTACACACTTCAAGTAAAGAAATATATAGATTTTTAATTTATAGAATTCTTCTGTTATCTACCTACCTACCTATATCTAAACATATAAATAGAACTTCCATTATCACATGGATCATCACGATCTTAAGGAGAATTGTTTTACGTTTTCCCGTAAGCACATCAGTTGTTTTCTTTTGTATTACACACAATTCACACTCAGAATAAATTATTCAACACATTGACTTAAGGATATATTTGTGAAAATTCTGTTGCTAAACAGTGGCTATTAATATGAAAAAGATTAGTCCAGGGATTCAAAAGTATTTTAAATATTACTTACATATTATCCTTTTCCTTTATTTATCTTTGTGAAAATATACATAAAATGTTGTCATTTATATTTATTTAATCAGATTATATAAATTAAGAAGATTATGAGGAGAAAAGAAGAAATTAATAAATATTCAGTGTTTTAATTGAAATATTATTAAAACTCATTAATTTTCAGTCAGAGTCAGCTCTCACGTTGAGAAATTTGTTTTAAAATTTGTGCAGGATAAATAGCAATGAAATTCGATATACTCCACGATTCTTGTCTTTTATAATTAAAACATATGTTGATATAATATTAATATAACTCTTATAATTATTGATTTTTATATGTAACATAATTTGATGAAATGCTTAGTGAATGGTGGAGATTTTACGAAATTCAAATAATATAAATTTAAAAGCAAAGTAACAACTTATTTTTGGAAAATATTTAAATTACAAATTTTCGAATAAACAGCTTTTATCCCTTTGAGTTTTAAGCATGCAGATAGCATTCCTATTACATAACTCCTTGGTTCTATTGTATCTACCTATCAAGTAACTAATAACCTGTTTTCCGCTTTTTAACAAGTTAAACGGTACACATTATTCATGAAACCTGTTAAATTATTTATTACATGGGTAGTAAGGGAAAAACAACCATGCGTTTCTTATAATTTTATATCCCTAAAGAGGATAAAACTCTTTTTCCCCTAACTCAGAATAAATTTACAAAATATCTCATGCAAATTTTATCGCTTCTATTACCTAATAAGCTCTTTTTTTTCTGGAAATAAATTTCATATTTTCTTCTCTGTTAATAGCACACAGAAAATAAATATTATAATTTAATATATTAATTTAGCTTTCTGAAAAATGTGAATTCTCAGATATTGTTTTTTAAGATGAATATTTTTATGGATTTTTTTTCTTTTTGCGTTTTTATTTAATAAGAAATAAAAACCAAATGTATTTATTTCAAGTAAATTGTATATTATAAGCATATGTTATATGTTTTTGAAACAAAATAATAATTTTGCTATACAATGTAATTTACTCCATATTATCATTGCTTGTTCATCTCAACTTTATTTTTGGAAAATAATCTAACAACCGAATTTAATTATATTTTTGAAAAAGAAAGAAAATATAAATTTGAAGATTATTTATGCATTTCTTTTTGGATTTAATGATTTTTTATGATGCATTTTCTTTAGATTTGTTTATTTAAACAAATGTCAGATATTTTCTACTTAATCTAAAGCCTTTTTGTTTTGTTGCAAAATAATTGGGGAAATATAAATAAGATGATAATGCAATTCTCCTTAACCATAGATTATATTGAGTCACATGGAGAAGAATATTTTAATAGAATTTTAAAAGATTGAATTAACAATTTTTGGGTATATTTAAACATTTGTTTCATAAAACGAAATTTTTTAAGTTTGATCATTCACATTATTTGGGTATTAATTTATAACGTTCGACATATGAATTAAACTGTTTTGTTCACTAAAGTATTTAGCAAATTTTATTGGTAATTTTTTAAAATATATGCCTCGATATTGTAAGTTAGGACATAATATTTCACTTAGCAAACTTGTAAAAATATATGTTATATATATTTGCAAAATAAAATTGTAGCAAAATTTGAATTCATAGAACGAAAATGCCTTTTTTTATTATTAAAAAATAATTACTATAATATATAGGTTAAAACTATCTAGAGAAATGTAATAAAAATTCTAATTTAAAAAAATATGTAATTCATATTTTCCTCTTATTAAAGTTTAGAATACTGATTTTATTCGTAATTTTTTAAATCGATGCTAATATTTTTTTTAATAATTGTACCTGAAATTTAGATCTAATGAAATTAAATAAAGAAAACTTTCTACTGTACTGTCTCTATTTAATTTAAAATAATGTAATTTTGGTAACATAAAAATAAAAATTAAACCAAACCCAGTTACAAGTCATCCTTATGGGTCAAGGTGTTACAATGACAATATCTGTTTTAATGATCAAGGGAACTGAGTTAACAAGCATGTGTCCCGGTATGGTGGTTGGCCTAGCGGGAATTCCCCACTGTTTAGTTCCTAAACCTGCTTTGTAGTCAATTTTTACGACCCACTGAAATAATGAAAGACTCAGTTGACCTTGATGAACCCGATGACCGAACCACTTACCTGTGGCTTGGAGAGCATGAAAGGTTACCACAATCCGCAACCCCTATTGAAGAAACTGATACATATGCCATTGTTAAATGCTACTCATAATACACTGCTGGACAGTTGCTAAGGATGGATAACATTATCATCCATAGCAACCACAAAATGAAGGGAAGCAATATGAGGAAAATTAGAACAAGTGCGGGATATAGTAAGAAGAAGTATGTGTATGCAAATTTTTTTCCACGTCTGTCTCTCGGCAAAACTTAGAGGATTTTATGCGTGGCCGAATTACTGGAAAGATCGAAGAAGGGCGTCAAATAATAGATGTTGCCAGGGAGTTCGACATCGCTCACAGCGTTGTTCCACGGCTGTGGAAGTCATTTAAAACTACTGGAATGTGTAGTAGGCGGCACGGGGGAGGTCGTGTTAGAAGTATGATGCCCGCAGAAGACAGATATATCGTTCTATCAGCAAAAAGGAACAGGCACACCACAGTTCAGCAGGTGGCAAATAGATTTTTTGCTACCTCAGGAAAGCAGATCTCCCGAAGCACTGTTGCCAGACGTTTGTGGGGAGGAGGACCATACGCCCGCAGACTTATTGTGTGTGTCCCATTGATTAGACAGCAGTGTACTGCCTGTTTGCAATGGTGTCGTGAGCATCGCAATTGGACTGAACAGTCCTGTCGGATATAGGTCCCTTTCCTGGATATTTTTTGGACGATAAGCAGTACCACTTACGCGCCAGATCAGTTGGCGACTACAATCAGTTGACAGACTGAACCTACTCTCATCTGAGAACAGTACGCATGCCCAGTCCTGTTCAGTCCAATTGCTATGCTCATGACACTATTGCAAACGGGCAGAACGGTGCTGTCTGGTCAATGGGACACGCACTACAGGTCTTCGGGCGTATAATCTTCTTTATCTCAAATGTCTTGCAACAGTGTTTCGAAAGATCTACTTTCCTGAGGCAGCAAAAAAACTGATTTGCCACCTGCTGAGCTGTGGTGTGCCTGTTCCTTTTTGCTGATAGGACGATATATCTGTCTTCGTACTTCTAACACGACCTCCCCCGCGCCGCCTACTACACATTCCAGTAGTTTTAAATGACTTCCACAGCCGTGGAACTACGCTGTGAGCGATGTCGAACTCTCTGGAAACATCTGTTATTTTACGCCCTTCTTCGATCGTTACAATAATTTCGGCCACGCATAAAATCGTCTAAGTGATGTCGGGAAGACATGCCAAAAATTTCAAGTTCGTCTATTAAATCTTTCTTGTAAAACTTTGACTTGAAACAACAACTGCCCACACGTGTCAAAATCTTTAAAGCTCTTATGAACGCTATCACGTGATGAACAGACGTGGAAAAAAAATTGGTTACGCATATTTCTTCTTACTATATCCCGCACTTATTATAATTTTCTACTTTTTGCTTCCTTTCATTTTGTGTTTGCTATGGATGATAGTATTATCTGTCCTTAGAAATTGTCCAGCAGTGTACTTAGGAGCTGAGTTTTATGATTTTAAATACAGTTTTATATCTTAGTATACAATGCCTAAAAATGTGTGAATGTTAATGTTATGATTTGAACATAGCATACATAAATGTTTCATTAAAAGGTAGATAATACTGTTAAGAATAAAACCATATAAAAGAAATTCATTCGAAACATTTTAAAAGAATTTCATTCAAATGTTGGTAATAAAGGAGGATTTCCAAGTTTAAAAGAATATCAAATTTTTCGCTTGACATTGTTTTCAGAAATTACACAGTATATAATTTTTCAAAAATTAAAACATTTTCTATTTTATACCCGATATTTGATACTTTAGTAATATTCTTATGATAATCAATCACTCCTATTACTAAAAATCAATTACTTATAATATATTTCTTTATGTAAGTATTTTAAAAAGTAAAAATTATATATATATATATATATATATATATATATATATATATATATATATATATATATATATATATATATATATATATATATATATATATATATATATATATATATATATATATATATATATATATATATATATATATATATATATATATATATATATATATATATATAATTAAGAATTCAATAGATGTATATACAAATATAAAATAATTCAAATATGTATATATGTTTGTGTTATTATGAATATAAGAAAATCTTTATTTGCTCACAAAATATATATATTATATTGATTTTAAATATAGATTGTGACCTCAAAAATGGGAAAGTCAAGTACCTTATTTTATTATTTTCTTTAGACAAAATTTCTAATATTCAGTGAAAGAGACGTTTTTTCAATATTATTTTAAAAAAGTACTTTAAAAGCTTATCATATATATGTACATTTATTCCAAATGTATGTATTATAAAAATGTTTTATTCGTAAACATGCATAGGAAAGATTACGTGGTTATGTAATTCATGCATGAAGAATATTATATGGAAAACATTTTGATAAACAGAAATAAGATTAAAACTTGAAATATTTTCCTCAGAATAAACATATTATTATATGAAAAATATATGTACAGTTTTTGTGTTTTGTCAATAAATTTGCATTCATTGTTATTTTAAAATATTTGTCTTACGCGGATGTTTTGTAGTATTAAATATTTGTAAAATTTGCATGTAATATATTTGATAAATGTTTAAAGTTATAGAAAATCTTAAAATTCAACAATTAATGATAATTTGAAGGTTTATTTCATTACTGAATTACTGGTAAAAAAAATGAATAATTAATTTTTACAGCAGTGTTACTTATTAATTATTTGATAAGAAATTTTTAAGTAGAAGAAGATGTAGGTAAATAAATAAAAACGTATTTTTGCTGTTAGACAATGGTGAAAAATAGCAAATCTCAAAATATTCAAAAGTATTTAAAAAAATATTGATTTGCACTGTTTCGCACAGACTGTTCAATCATTTGCACTGATGCAATCTACTTTGCAAAGTAAACTAAAATACTAATGTTTACATATATACACACACACACACACTCTCTTTCTCACTCACACACACAAATAATCTGTAATACTTAAAGCAAAAAGAATTGAAGCATTATATAAAGTAATTTGCAATCATGTTATGTGCGATAATACTCACAATATAATGCAGCGTACTTAAACATATTGAGGGAATTTGTCTTTACTTTCTCCCTGCATGGATCGATTGCAAGAGGAATATTTATTCATAGAGCATCAAATATATATTTAAAAATATTCATGTTTAAGGAAACCAATAGTCAAACTTTACAGGGGCATCATTTGAACGGTGAAATTTTTACTTCCATTGTGTTGGGTAAATAAATCACTTTATTTTTCTTTAAAATATATATTCACTGTTATTGCTATAAAAATAGTCTGAAAAATATAGAATCATCGACGCTCCAACAGAATGTCATTTGGTCGCACTTTTATGGAACACCGCATAGAATCGTTGGTTAAAATATCACACAGCCCACGCGACGTCACTACTAATCCCTGAAAGATTCCTGCTTACACTAATTTTATCATGATTGATCTAAGAATTGCGTATTTAATCAGCGTGTGTTTGTAATCTACATAAAAACTTAATTTGCATTTAATTGAGTGAAGAATAGAAGGCAATACATTATTAAAGTTTTTTTTTTTGGTAAAGTTGTGATAGTATTCTAAGAATTCACTTCATTATTTTCCTTCGATGAAATACCATTAATCGAAATCTGAGCCTTTAGGCCATACTTAAATAAAAGCCATAAAATATTTTGTGGACATATTTCGCCAAATTTTTTTCTTATCTTTCAGATGATGGACATGATATATTTATTTGTTTCTGTGTCTACGGACATATTTAAGCAACTACAATAATCAATAGCATTTTAAGAGATAAATGCATTACTTTGCTTCAATAGTAGGAAAAGGATTTGAACATTTAGGGCACTCTTAAGTAAAAGATTCAAAATATCCTTTGGCAATACACACATTTTAATTCTGGACAGTTAGTTGATTTGTCAGAACAATCAATTATGACACATCCACACTTTGTTAGCTAATATAACCATAAGCATATTCCATTATATTTCTTGCACGTATTTGGTATCCATTTAATTTGTTTAGTTTATTATTAATAAATTAGACGATGTTTTGTCTGAAATTGTTATTAAGCATGTTTGCAATTTTTTGGAGATGTTAAGTAAGAATGAAACATCTAAATAATGAATTAAATATAACACATATAAAAAGAGAAAAAAATTTAAAAAATATTTTTTGACATATTTATTATTTTGAAAAGAAAGTAGTGGACACAAAAATTACCTAAAAATCTATACCTCAATTATTCCATGTGTAAAAGTGGAAATTTTCTAAAGTTTTATTAAATGAAAAGAGAAGTCCACTTTCATTTATATTAAGCATTACAAATGTATATATAAAATTAATAATTTTGTGGAATGTCAATAAATAATGAGTTTTAATTACAAATACATACATAATTAGAAATAATTAACTACATTGAAAATAAAGAATCTCATTCTTATTGCAATTAAATATCACTGATAATGATTATATATGATGAAATGTATGAATTGAAACACACTCACAAAAACACGCATATATATATATATATATATTATATATATATATATTGGAAAACAGCAAAATAATTGAGTGAAATAATTTTTTAATAAAGAATTTTACACAACACACTATCATAAAACGTGCTGAATAATCTGTTCAGAATGCTAAGGGGATAATGAAACAGGAAATGGTTAATCAATAGTTTGAAAACCATTAACGATAATTTGTTTCGTTCATACTAAATTTGCAGAAAAATCACTATTGATTTTTTCTTGCGTGAAGCCAAGTTTTATAAAGATCTTCTTATAATCACATTTTAAGAAAATTTCTTAAAAAAATTTTAATGACAAAACAGCAATGAAAAAAGTTATTATTTCATGGAAAACTATTTTGAGTTCAGCACTTAAATATGTATAAACATTTAAAATTTGTGTTTCAGTAAACAAGTTTCCTTAAACAGTTTATATTATAAGGTTTTTTAGAAACTTAGTTTTAATAGCAAAACTGTAAAGGGGAAAAATTTTGCTTGTTATACGCTAAACATATTAGTAATCGATATGAGCAGCTCTCTCAGCCGCAATATATAATAACTTGTAGTATGTACTACTGCTCTTTTTCCGGTTCATAAAATATTTTATAAAAGCAGTATTTATTAATTCTTAATGTTTATGATTGTAGTTTATTAAAAATGATAGTTAAAATTTTTACTGATTTGTGGGCTTTCCTTAATGATTATTTGTTACAAAATTGCTAAAGTAAAGAAAAATTAATTTGCGTTCAGTTCTATTTTCAATTTTAATGTTTGAGCAAATATAGTTTATATGAAGAAAATCAGCTGTGCTCACACACAAATTAGATAACTATAACCTATATCTTTTAGGTATTTCTACTTTTTATTTATTGTGGTAAACAATATAAAACTCACAATTGAAGTTCCGTTGAATTTTCTGCTATGAAAAGCCTTTTAATCTTTATTTGTGCTAAATTGGAAATTGATGCCTCATATATTCCACTTTCTCTTTAATGAAGTTAAAACCGTTAGAATTAAACTTAAGAATGTCATTTGGCACACAATTATTAAAATTTCAATAAAAGCGATTGAAAGAACTATCAATATATCAATAAAATCTTTATTTCAGTGTCCAAATTCAAAAAGATTTTTCATTCCATAAAACTTCAACGAGGATTATAGAGAAAGTTTTGATAATATAAGTTTCTTCAAAATTTAGAACTTAAAGAATTTTAAAATAAATTAGTATGGATAAATTTTTTAAAATTTTTTTCCTAGTATAAAATTTTGTTTTGTAAACACATCTTTGAAATCCCTTTTTATTAAATGCACATAAAAATAGATATTAGACCTTATATTTTTTCTAGGTGTAAAAAAGAAACTACAGAAGTAAATATTAACATTAAAATGTCGAAAATGGTTCAGTGACTTCTTACTGAATACACAGTAAGTAAATATATTCTAATATCATTTTTTTAAATGTAGATAAATAAAATGTTTCACATATATAATTGAAAACATTCAAATTAAAAAATGGATTCTAATTAATACTTTTGAAGTATTTGAAATAAAATATATAGAAAAGACACAAGTGCGATATAGAAAAACAGAAAAATTCAGTTTATATTAATTTAATTACAGTAAGATTTTTCAAATATGTTCCGCTAAATGGCGCTGCATATTTTCTTAAAATATTACATAAAATAATGTTATGAAAACTAAAAATTGCACAAAAATGTATAAAATATATAAAAAGTGATAAGTTTTAAGATTTTAGATTAGTATTCAGAGATAATTATTCAACCAGCATTTCAAAAAATAAATTTTATTCGGCAGTAAATTTAATGAAGAGATTTTATTTCAATTTGAATTTTATTACTCATTAATTTCATGATAAATATATTAAGAAAGTGCCAATTTTTCAGCATTGATAAAATGTTAAAAAGTAATTATTTAATACAACATTCGTTTTTATATTTTTAAAATAGTATCATTTATAATGAAACCTTTGAGAGGGTTATATTATATTTTCTTTAATGAGATAAAATGTATCAAATGAAACGAACATCAGTTAGAAATATTAAGCACTTATATCCGTAATTAACATTAATAATATTTATAAACGCATATAAAATAAATTGTAAACGTATAATTTGCAAATCATTCAGTAAAAGGTTGTTGGCCAAAATTTAAGTTTGCTTTCGTGTGGTATCGCCGTTAATAGTAGACTATTTTACTAAAATTATCATTGAATGAACAAAATTTAAATAATAACAATAATTTCTTTATTCTAAAAATTATTAATAATTTATGTATGTTTTGCTTTAAAATATACATAGGTTTGCAAACTGTGATGCAATCTTTCAATTTTTGAAGAATTTATTTTATTATATTTTATCAAAAAGTACTAAAATAATCTTATTTATAAGGATATCACACATTTTTTCAAAACATATGATTTGATTTACAGTATATAAATTTCCCTAAATTTCTTTGCATGAAAATTAAAAAAGAGGAAAATTATTTTCTTCGAGATGTTATTTTTTATTAAATTATATGAGTAGAGTTATCCAAAAATATATTAAACCATTTCATTCAAATTAATAAAAAATATTCATTAAAGGTTTAATTTTGTCAAATATAATTATTTTCTAAATTAAATAATGTTTTTTATGGGAAGATTTTTTTTTCAGAGTTCTAATAATTTTATTAAGAACGCAGACTAAATACTTGTGTTCCCTTGTACTCAGAAATACCTTACTTTGTAGTGCTTTTGTCTTTTGTTGAATATAATGCAAATGACGAAGAAACAGACGAAATGTATTCAACTAAATCGATATAGTTATTATTAGAAAAGAATAGAATTTGTTGATATTGTTCTCAGCATTGGTTCCCAAGCTGACTTTGCGTCCCTGCTCTGTGGAATAGCTGTAAAAGAATTTAGTGGTAGTTATTCATGTCTAATTTTAACAGTGAGAACCTAGTATCTAGTCCTGGTAGTTATTCATGTCTAATTTTAACAGTGAGAACCTAGTATCTAGTCCTGGTAGTTATTCATGTCTAATTTTAACAGTGAGAACCTAGTATCTAGTCCTGGTAGTTATTCATGTCTAATTTTAACAGTGAGTACCTAGTATCTAGTCCTATTAAAAATAGTTGCAAAAACATGTTTAAGTATGGAATACCTGTTAATTAGTTTTGCAAAGAGTGGATATTACAAATAAACAGCTATGTCAAAACTTTGTGGTTCCCATCGAAAATAAGTCAGTTTGCAATTCTGAATTGTTTGTTTGTCGCTCAACGATCATTTTTTGCACACGAGGGCTAATTAGACAGGGACCTACGGTTTAAAGTGGATTCCGAACCATTGCAAACATCTATGTCCAAGGAGGGATTTGAACCCACGAACTGTTTAACCGAAGGCAAGAGCTTGGAATTCTGAAAGAAGTATTAGAAACAACTGAAATACATTTTTTCATATTTTTTGTAACTTTTGAAATACCTATGCAACTTTGAAGAGAATACTGAGATCAATAGAATAATGAGATATGAAAAGTATGCAATTAATTCATTTTGAAGCTCATTTATGATGTGTAAAAGTTGAATAAGAATTAAATTAATTTAACATGAAACATACTATGAGTTAAAAACTCTTTTATCGTCTTTCAGATGATGGAGATGATAGGACGTTTTGTACGTGTATAATGTAAATATGCATCGTTTTCTAAGAGACTTAATTTATGGCAATCCTCACGAAATGTAGCAAATCCATGACAGTTATTAGTTATTGGAAACATGTTGGAGCATGAACATTGATTAATAATAATCTCAGATAAAAAACATTCTGCGATATTTATATGTACATCGTACAGACGACTCAATCCATGTGTGGGCATAAGAGAAAGGGCATATTTAAAAAAATATAACAGTTAATACCTTCCTAAGAGATCACTAAATTACTTTGCTGCAACAGCAAATTATTAAAAAGTTTGAACATTTAGAGAACTTTTAAGTCAAAGGTTAAAAATACTCTTTGCGCATATTTACATTTAAATGCTGTACAGCTAATTGAATTGTCAGCCAATCAGTAATAACGCATCCGCACTTCATTAGCTAATGTAATTGTATATTTATTTGGTTATATATCTATTTTCGCACATATTTAATATCAATTTCATTTGTTTTATTTATTATTCATCAAGTAATAAATATTTTATCTAAAATTTTCATAAAGGATGTTTGGTATTTTTTGAAGATGGGAAACACGAATAAAAAATTTAAATAATATATTTAATGTAACACAGATAAAAATTTAAGATTATAATTGTTTTGACATTTTTCATATTTTCATAGATAAAAAAATGCACACAAAAGAATAGAAATCTATATCTTCATTATTTCAAATATGTAAATGATGAAATTTTCTAAAGTTTCATAAAAAGCATATTCAATATCACTTATATTAAATCTACCAAAATATTTGCCAAATAAAGAATATTAATTTTCTATTTCCTATCATGCAAAATTATAACAATTGAAAAATTTAATTTATATTTAATAAAATTAAAATTTTTCTTTGAACATACTTGGAATTATATATAAAGACATCAAATATATTGACTGTACTTTCTCATTTGTTATATATATATAACAACCATTAAAAGTGCATCTATTAAGTAGTTAATTTTGTTGAATGTAAATGAATATTAAGTTTCAATTACATATATTTCACGAAATAAAGAAATACATACATTTAACTTCATTTTAAATAAAGATTCCAAATTTTATGGTAATAAAATGCTACTGGAATTTCATCATGATGTAATATATGTATTGATACATTTTAACGAACACCTCCTACATACTTTTCCCTACATCTAAAATAATTTTAAAGGTAGGGATATACCTAGGGATACAGCTGCATCTAACGATAAAGTTACCCAATATAAACTGGGATGCTTCATAAGTAGTAATGAGGCTGTGTGGTTCGCCACACAGCCTCATTACTACTTATGATTTATTATTGAATTGTCATTTATTATTGAATTGAATTTATTATTGAATTAATTTATTATTGAATTGAATTTATTATTATTTTATCCTTTTACATTCATGAGTGATATTCAACGGTTGTTCAGTTAACAGTGCATGTTGAAAATGAACAGCTTGTATATTTTGCACCAGAAAAAGTATTTTCAAGAGTTATGTCACCACCGCCAACAATATTAACTGAACTTTCCACATTATGTAGAAATGAAACCTTTGCAAGGACAACCTAGTGTACTCTGAAGTACCAACTTATTTTAAGTGGAATGCATCAACAAGAAAATTGCAATGTCGTAAAATAGAAAGTGCAGTACAAAGATACCTAAATTTATATTCCACAGATGGATTGAGTCGTCTGTACGATGTGCATATCAATAATGCTGAATGTTTTTTTTATCTGAGATTATTATTAATCAATGTTCGTGCTCCAACATTGGTTTAATATAATGTTTCCAATAATTAATAACTGTCATGGATTTGCTACATTTCGTGAGGCTTGCCAGAAATTAAGTCTCTTAGAAAACGATGCTCTTTGGGATATTTTACTCGTTGATGCTTCCAAAGCAGCTCAAAAACTGCAGATACGCACACTATTATCCATCATACTAACTTCATATTTTACGACTAATCTAAAGGATCTTTTGGAAAAATATGAAGACCATATGAGGAAAAACATTTTCCATCGCATGCGTTGAATAAATGCTAATCCCAACATTTAATTTACATCAAACATATACAATGAAGCATTGATTTTAACTGAGGATGTATGTTTGACTATAGTCAACAAATCATTGACAGAATTGTTAATGATTTTTCCAAATAGATCTGGTCATGACATTTTCGATCGTGATATACAACGAGAAACGCACTTCGATGTTAATAAATTCCAAATATGTGTTCGAATTAATCCACGAAAATCGGCATTAGATCAACGAAAGGTCTATGACAGTATTATAAATGCAATATCTAACAAGAGTTGTGGTTTATTTTTCTTGGATGCACTTGGGGGTACTGGCAAAACTTATCTTTTTTCAATCATTCTGGCAACTATAAGATCACAAAATAATATTGCAGCAACTCTTTTAAACGGTGGTCGAACAGTACATTCAGCATTGAAATTGCCATTATGTATTTAGGTAATTGAAACTCCAACATGTAATATTAGCAAATATTCTGGGATGGGAAAATAACAAAGATCATGTCAGATTATATTATGAGATGAATGCACCACGGCACAAAAGAAATCATTGGAAGCACTCAATAGCACATTGAAAGATTGGAGAGGAAATGAGCAGCTTTTTGGTGGTGACCTCATCTTGCTAGCTGGGGATTTTCGACAAACTCAACCAGTTATACTACGTTCAACACCTGCAGATGAATTGAATGCATGTCTGAAATCATCAGTGTTATGGTGGTATGTTGAGAAAATATATTTAAAGATCAATATGCGTGTTCAATTACAACAAGATGAATATTTGAACTATTTGCAAAATAATCGTTAAATATTGGGAATGGTAAAATGGAAATGGACAAACCCACACATTGTAATACGTTACCAGGAAACTTATTTCACATTGTAAAATCCATTGATGAATTGATTGCCAAAGTTTTTTTCCTAATTTATCGTAGAATTATAAAAACAATCAATAAGTTGGTGAGCGGGATATTTTGGCAGCCAAAAACATTGACTTGAATTTAATAAGCTACACGATTCAAAAAGAAATATCTGATGAAGAAACACAACATATAAATCATGGATACTATTTTCAATTCCAATGAATCAGTTAATTGTCCAATAGGACTTGTAAATTCATTGGATTTACCAAGAACACCACCGCATATTTTTTTCTATGAAAATTGGTTCTCCATCATTTTTCTATGAAATATAAACCCACAACGTCTATGCAATGAAACTAGGCTATCTGTAAAGAAATCAATAAATAAAATAATTGAGGCAACGATTTTAAAGGAAAACACCAAGGGGGACATGTACTACTACCGCGCATTCCCATGATACTCCACCTGAATTCAAACGTCTACAGTTTCCATGCAACTAGCCTTTGGAATGACCATTAACAAAACACAGGATTAATCATTGCATGTATGTTGATTAAATTTGATAAATCCATGCTTTTTAAATGGACATATGTACTTTGGTTGTTCACAAGTTGGAAAACCATCCAATTTATTTGTTCCTGTGAAAGACAGGAAAACAAAAAATGTTTATATTTACACGAATTACTTAGATTACTAAGATAAAATTCACCATCAATCATCAAATATCATTCATTTCATGAACATATTTAATAATTTAAAAAATTTTATTCAATCGAAATTCGTTTGCAATATTGTTTCACACACACACAGACACACACACACACAGACACACACACACACAGACACACACACACACACACACACACACACACACAGACACACACATAAAGACACACACACAGACACACACACAGACACACACACAGACACACACACAGACACACACACAGACACACACACAGACACACACACAGACACACACACAGACACACACACAGACACACACACACAGACACACACACACAGACACACACACAGACACACACACAGACACACACACACAGACACACACACAGACACACACACAGACACACACACACACACACACAGACACACACACACAGACACACACACAGACACACACACAGACACACACACACACACACACAGACACACACACACACAGACACACACACACAGACACACACACACACACAGACACACACACACAGACACACACACACACACACACACACACACACAGACACACACACACACACACACACACACACACACACACACACACACACACACACACACACACATACACACACACATACACACACACACACACACACTTTAAATTTCATTGAAAATCTGCAAAATATTTGTAATGTATTTTACACAACACGATCATAAAACATACTGAATAATCTGTTCAGAATGTTTAGTTGGTATTGTAACTGGAAAACATAAGTCCATAGTGTCTAAGCCATTAACGATAATTTATTTAGTTCATACTCAATTCACAGAAAAATCACTATTGATTTTTCCTTGTGTGAAAACAAATTTTGCAAATGATTGCTTGAAATGTGATGATCTTTCAACCACATTTTAAGAAAATTTCTCAAAACAATTTTAATGGCAAACCAAAATAAAATAGAATCATTAATTTCCATGGATTTGTGTTTAGCTCTTTTATATTTGCAGATGTTTAATATTTATATTTATGTAAAAAGTTTCCATGAACGTTTTACACTAAAACGTTTTAAAAAAATTAAATTTTAAGGGAAAATCTTTGTACTAAGCATTTTTGTAATTGATATGCACAGCTGCCGCAATATATAATAACGTGAAATAGGTACTGCTTCACATTTGCCAGTTCAACAAATATTTTTTAAAGCAGTATTTATTAATTTTTAATATTTATTATAATAGTTTATTAAAAACTCATATTTTAAATTTTTATAAACTTGTGAGTGTTTTTAACAAACATTATTTTATAAAACTGCAAAAAAGATACAAATTTAGTTTGCATTCAATTCCTTCCTCAATTTTGTTGTTTGATCAAATATAATTATGTTAAAAAAAGCAGCAGTGCTCCCAAACTAGGTAACTATAACCTATTCTTTTAGGTATTTCTGCTATTCATTTATAGTAGTAAGCAACACAAAATCCACAGTTGAGTTTTATGTTAAGAAAAGACTTTTATTCTTTATTTGTGCAAAATTGGAAATTGATGCCTCATATATTCCACTTGCTCTTTAATGAAGTTAAAACCATTAGAATTAAACTTAAGAATGTCATTAGTCATACAATTATAAAAATATTCAGCAATGTGGCTGGAAACACTATCAAAATATCAACAAAATCCTTATTATTGTGTCAAATGTCAGGAATATATTTAATTATATAAAATTTCAAAGATTTTCGGAAAATCTTTGATAATTGGATTTTCTTTAAAAATTGAAACTTAAGAATTTTTTAATAAATTAATTGAGATATCCTTTTTCTTGTAGAAAAGCTGTATTTCACAAATACTATCCTTGAAATAAGCCTGAATATTTTTCCAGGTGTAAAAAGAAACTGCAGTAAACCTTAAATATCAGTGAAATTGCGAAAAGGTTTCAGTAGTTTCTTATTGAATATATATGAAATAAAGACATTCTAAAATCATTTTTACAAGAAAAAATTAATAAACTGTTTTACAAATATAATTTAGTTTAATTACAGTAGCGTTTTCCTAATAAGTTCTGTGAAATAACACTACATTTTTACTTGAAGTATCACATAAATAATATGATATAAAAACTAAACATTTCTCAAAAATATATAAAATATTCAAAAAGTCGAACTTTTTAAAATTTTAGATTACTATTCAGAGTTAATTCAACTAGTATTTCGAGCATTTTTTGTAATATAATAGATGTTATAAGAAGATTTTAATTCAATATCAATTTTAATAATTGCTAAAGTTTGATCATTAATTTTAAGATAAATGTTTTCAGAAACGATCAATTTTTTCCGTATTGATAAAATATTAAAATTTAAATATCTAATACAATATGCACCTTTATATTTTTAAAAATAAATGTTTTTCAATGAAATCTTTGAGAAGATTAAAACACTAAATTTAACGCGATAAAATGTATTAAATAAGATGAACACATCAAATAGAAATATTAAACATGTAAATCCATAATTAACATTAATAATATATGTTAATTACGGATGTAAACAAATATAAAATAATTTGCAAGCAAACTTTCAAGGCTGTTGGTCAATATTTTAGTTTTCTTTCTTATACAACAACCGTTAATCGTATTTTATTTTATTAAAAATTTCCTTTAAGGAACAAAAATTAAATAATGACAATATTTTTATCATTGCTATTTTAAATGCTTTCGATTAAAATGTTAATATCTTGTGTTAGATCTTATGTAATTTTTTAATTTTTGAACAATTTATTTTTTTTATATTTTATCATAAAGTACTAAAATAATCTTATTTATAAGGATTTCCCATTTTTTTCAAAACATATGATTTGATTTTTAAAATATTGTAATATATAAATTTCCCCAAAATTCTTTACATGGAAATTAAAAAAAGAGCAAAATTATTTTCTTCTAAATGTAATAATTTATTAAATTATATGAGTAAAAAATTATCATATATATAAACTCTTTCATTCAAATTAATAAAAAAATGTTCATTGAAGGCTTAATTTTGTCAAATATAATTATTTTCTAAATTAAATAATGTTTTTTTATAGGAAAAATGCTTCACTTCGAATAACTTTATTAAAAACGAAGATTTTAAACGCTTGAGTTCCCTTGTACTCAGAAAAACTTTACTGATGTAGTGCTTTTGTCTGTTGTTGAATAGAATGCCAATGACAGAAAAACAGACGAAATGTATTCAACTGAATCGACAAAGAAATAGTTATTATTGGAAAAGAATACGTGAACTATGTCAAAACCTGATGGGATTCAATATAAAATGCATCGGTTTGGGATTCTGAAAGAAATAAAAGAAGTATTAAAAACAACTGCGATATATTTTCCACGTTTTTTTTTAACTTTCGAATTCCTTCGTAATTTTGGGGTGAACACTGAGACTAATAAAAATAATGAGTTACGAAAAATATGCAATTAATTTATTTTCTAGCTCACTCATGATGCGTAAGAGTTTAAACAAGAATTACATAAATTTCCTACTTAAAATACTATTAATTAAAATTAAATTTTTTTCTAAAATTTATTGTTAAAATATAAAAATAAATATTATAATTTAATTAGGAACAATTTATATAAATGCAGTCGGTAGAATTTGCTGGTATTTATGATATTTTAAAGAATATTTCAAAAGCAAAGACATTTGTAATTGAGAAAAAAATAAGAATATTAATTGAAAATAATAGTGAACGATATCAATAATATTTGAAAATAAAGTATTTTTAAGAAATGGTAATATTTTATAATATAATTTACTATGAGAGAGATGTTTTCAAGTGAGAATGATCCATTTAATTACTTTTGAATTAATTATATTTTAGCACTGAATAAGAAACTATACAGAATTTATTTTTAAAAAATACATTTTTTTAATTTCAAATTTGCTTTTAAAGTTTCATAAGTCCGTTACAGCTGACGTTTGATAAGTTGATAATAACGAGATAAGACGCATTTCATTAATGCAATGCAGCATTTCCTCTGTTGATAAATACAAAAAAATGGGTAAAAGAGTTTACAAACGAATATTCCTTGTTTCTTAGGCAATTTTGTGAAGAAGAAATAGACGCTAAGTTACATTCCGAATCAATATATATTTATAGAATGATCTTTTAAAATATTTTTCCCAATATGAAATACGTATTTTCATTTAAATTCATATATATGATAATTGGATAAAAACAAATAATTGAATAAAACAAATTCGTGGATAAACACAAAATATTTTAATATTATATACTTTTAATTTTTAAAGACATATATTTAAAAAGAGTAAATTTATAGTTTCAAAATAATTATTCTACAAAAAATCCCTGTAACAATGATATAGTGCTTGTAAATTCAAATTTTTTTTCCTATGCCGGGCACTTAGAGGATAAACCCTATGCCACAACATGGCCAAAAACTGCTACCCAGCTGACACCTGTAAGCCAAGTCACGGTGGTAAGCAGCGTGGCCCTCGCCGTACCACCACAAACCCGTTTATAGGGTGGGCCACATTCATACATCACCGTTAAAAAAAGGACAAAGATACACAGAAAGAACAGAAAAAGAAAGTAACATCCATGCCGGAACCGGGATTCGAACCCGGGACCCACAGCTCAGGTGTGCTAACCACTCAACTATCGTTCGGGGTAAATTCGCATATAAAACACGCATTTTTTTTCAGGTATTATGGTAGTTTTGTATTTATTTACTAAGTTCATTCCTCTATGTTAAAATCTTATTATATAAATCTAGTATAAAATATTTTAATATAATTTGAATATCTAGTAATTCTGCACAAAATATTTGATCATATGATATTAGTAATAAATTGTAGCTTCAAAATCTATGTCTCTTAAAACCATACATTTTTTACTATGATATGGAACCAGAAATTAAATTAAGGTCAATTGTCTCAAACACAGATGTACTCAATCTGGTAATAAAGAGAATATAAAATTATATATTACTAGTATAAAATATTTTAATATAATTTGAATATCTACTAATTCTGCACAAAATATTTGATCATATGATATTAGTAATAAATTGTAGCTTCAAAATCTATGTCTCTTAAAACCATACATTTTTTACTATGATATGGAACCAGAAATTAAATTAAGGTCAATTGTCTCAAACACAGATGTACTCAATCTGGTAATAAAGAGAATATAAAATTATATATTACTAGTATAAAATATTTTAATATAATTTGAATATCTACTAATTCTGCACAAAATATTTGATCATATGATATTAGTAATAAATTGTAGCTTTAAAATCTATGTCTCTTAAAACCATACATTTTGTACTATGATATGGAACCAGAAATTAAATTAAGGTCAATTGTCTCAAACACAGATGTACTCAATCTGGTAATAAAGAGAATATAAAATTATATATTACTAGTATAAAATATTTTAATATAATTTGAATATCTACTAATTCTGCACAAAATATTTGATCATATGATATTAGTAATAAATTGTAGCTTCAAAATCTATGTCTCTTAAAACCATACATTTTTTACTATGATATGGAACCAGAAATTAAATTAAGGTCAATTGTCTCAAACACAGATGTACTCAATCTGGTAATAAAGAGAATATAAAATTATATATTACTAGTATAAAATATTTTAATATAATTTGAATATCTACTAATTCTGCACAAAATATTTGATCATATGATATTAGTAATAAATTGTAGCTTCAAAATCTATGTCTCTTAAAACCATACATTTTTTACTATGATATGGAACCAGAAATTAAATTAAGGTCAATTGTCTCAAACACAGATGTACTCAATCTGGTAATAAAGAGAATATAAAATTATATATTACTAGTATAAAATATTTTAATATAATTTGAATATCTACTAATTCTGCACAAAATATTTGATCATATGATATTAGTAATAAATTGTAGCTTCAAAATCTATGTCTCTTAAAACCATACATTTTTTACTATGATATGGAACCAGAAATTAAATTAAGGTCAATTGTCTCAAACACAGATGTACTCAATCTGGTAATAAAGAGAATATAAAATTATATATTACTAGTATAAAATATTTTAATATAATTTGAATATCTACTAATTCTGCACAAAATATTTGATCATATGATATTAGTAATAAATTGTAGCTTTAAAATCTATGTCTCTTAAAAACCATACATTTTGTACTATGATATGGAACCAGAAATTAAATTAAGGTCAATTGTCTCAAACACAGATGTACTCAATCTGGTAATAAAGAGAATATAAAATTATATATTACTAGTATAAAATATTTTAATATAATTTGAATATCTACTAATTCTGCACAAAATATTTGATCATATGATATTAGTAATAAATTGTAGCTTTAAAATCTATGTCTCTTAAAACCATACATTTTGTACTATGATATGGAACCAGAAATTAAATTAAGGTCAATTGTCTCAAACACAGATGTACTCAATCTGGTAATAAAGAGAATATAAAATTATATATTACTAGTATAAAATATTTTAATATAATTTGAATATCTACTAATTCTGCACAAAATATTTGATCATATGATATTAGTAATAAATTGTAGCTTTAAAATCTATGTCTCTTAAAACCATACATTTTGTACTATGATATGGAACCAGAAATTAAATTAAGGTCAATTGTCTCAAACACAGATGTACTCAATCTGGTAATAAAGAGAATATAAAATTATATATTACTAGTATAAAATATTTTAATATAATTTGAATATCTACTAATTCTGCACAAAATATTTGATCATATGATATTAGTAATAAATTGTAGCTTTAAAATCTATGTCTCTTAAAACCATACATTTTGTACTATGATATGGAACCAGAAATTAAATTAAGGTCAATTGTCTCAAACACAGATGTACTCAATCTGGTAATAAAGAGAATATAAAATTCCTAGTGTACCTGGTGATGGTGATCTATTTGAAGTTATGCCAAAATGGCGAAGTGATATCTGTGTCAAACATGACAGTGAAACATTTCAATAAAAGTTATTGCAATATTAAATAATATGAATAGTAAATGAATAACATTTTAAAATCAAAATTTACTTAATCATTCAATTTGCAATGAAATGTTTTATATATTTTTGAATAACTAATGTCCTTGTAACGAGCAAATTAGGTGTTGGTATATTGGGTACTATTAAATTATAAAGCAGTCGATCATTGAAGCGATTGCTAAGCAGTTTCTATCAAATAAACTTTAACATTTAAGTAAGTTTTGTTAATAAATTATGATTATTTAATTTATAAAATGTGAATAGAATAACTGCTCAATTTTTTGTGAATTTCTAAAAATGTAAAATTTTTTAAGCATTACACGAACGAGGTAAATATTTACGACCTTAATTGCGATTTTTCTTTCCTGTTACAATGATTATCCAACGGAGTTACAATGTAATTCTATCAACTTATAATAATCATGATTATGATAACTTACATGGTAAATGTGAGCAAGAAAATTAATTTTTCATGAGTTTAACCAGATATTTTTGCAATTGAACATTTGTGTTTTATTTGTATAATTCAGTAATTATCTAGATTCCGGATATATTTTTATAATAATTGTTATAAGAGTTTGCTTCAGGCGCTGGAATTAATTTATTAGAATATTAATAAATGAAATTAAATTTATAAACAGTAAAAATTAATTAAAATTATGAATAGAAGATAATTTATTTTCGATATGACCTAATTGTGCTTCATTTAAATACTTTAAAAGAAGTAACATTCCTTTGCTGATGTAAATGTTTTTCATAACAGTATAAGATTTAAAATTTCCATACCGTAAAATTTGTTACCACTCTGTAACTCAGCAGATTTATAATATGTTAGATAAGGTGTTGGTTGTTTTAGTAGATAAATTATGGATACATATTGCATAAATACATTTTCATCAAACGTTGTTCTTGAGCATTTAATTATACTTTTACAGCTATATAAAATTATTTACACGTTTCAATAAAACCTTATCAGTAGAATTATTTCCATTTCAGTATAATTACTAAAAATTTTAACGAAATTCAAAGTAATATTTACTGCATTTTGTAGAACATATTCATTTCAATTTATATCATTACTTCAGTTACGCATTTTCTTATTATTATAAAATTCAATTAGCATTAATGTTTTTATGATTTTATATTGATATTTTTAGAAGAAATAAAAAATGAAATATTTTTGTGTTGTCAATTATACTGATATAAGAAATAAAATAATATGAAATATAAAAATGTAATTGTTTTTATTTAAATGTTTTAGGGATATTTTCTGTTTATATAAGTAAACGTAATTTTTTTCATATTAAAGAATATTAAGACTAACAAAGTTTCAAATGAATAGAAATGGAACAATCTAATGAAAAATCACATCAATAAATAAATTAATTTTCTCGAGTTTCAACCGAAAGAAAAACGCGTTCATCATTACTTTTATAGAAACAAATAAACTTAATGCTTTGTTTACATTTTAGCAATTATTTTGTTCCCTTAGTGACTAAATTTAATAAAGCATTTACGTATACAGTTAAGAAATTTCTTACTTTTTGTTACATTTCAATCCACTTTTATTTAACGGAAAGTGCACTTATAGTTTTATGTATAAAAGTGTTATAAATTTTCTACAATTTTGTTTGCAATACATAAATAATTAAAAATAACTTAACTCAAAACCCTATTTTACAAGAAATTCTTAAAGATTCGTTGACTTCTTTCTTTTAAACCAACATGAAACTTTCATTATGAATAATAACTTTACTTTAAACATTTCAAATTCTTAATTAGAAAACTTTGAATAATACTTCCTTTTCTATGTGTGTTTCTAAGATTTTACAAAATATATTTAAATTTTCCTAATTAAGACAAAAGGTTGGATGTTGAATTGTATTCCTTATAACGTGTGAGCCAAGCTGTCTTTCTGTGATAAAATTTCAAAAAATGTAGTTTAGAGTAGTTCGCACAGGGAAATTTTGTGTATTAGTGGAAGTACAAGTTTTAGTTTAGATGCCTTGTTTTATCTAATTCTTTTCTTTTTCTGTATTTAAAAACGTGTCAAGAAAATAGTCGATATTTTTCAGTTTTTAGTCTAGACTATATAATGCATCATATTTCTTGAAAGTAAAGAAAGTACATTTTTTATATTTAAAACAAGGGAAATATTTTAAAATAATTAAGTGTTTGTATCCCCATATTTAAATATATATATATATATATATATATATATATATATATATATATATATATATATATATATATATATATATATATATATATATATATATATATATATATATATATATATATATATATATATATATATATATATATATATATATATATATATATATATATATATATATATATATATATATATATATATATATATATATATCTGTGTGTGTGTGTGTGAGTGTGTGAGTGAGTGAGTGAGTGATGTGCGTATATTTATACAATGACCTCCAGTTAAAGAGTTATAAACTATAAACTTAAAGGAATGCAGCAAAATTCTTAATACGTAATCAAATTGTAAGATTAAGTTCAAAATATCTTTTAAACATGTTATAAGGCACAGAATTCTCCGTTTACAGAAGGAGGATGATCATTACATTGACTTATGCAGTTATTACCAATTACTTATGTGAATATAAACCGCATAACCATATTAGCATTACGGTTGAAAAATACGCTTTAAACTAAAACATATTATTTTTGAATTTTGCTTAAAAAAATTCAATGTGTATTTATCAAAGGTACGCAATAAATATTAAAAAATGATTGAAACTGATTTCTTGCTGTAAATTAACTTTTTTGATTTATTGTCGTATCTGGTACAGTTTGATTTGATTTTAGAAATTGATCTTCGAAAAAAAATCAAACATTGTTTCATTTTTAAATTGTTCTTTGTTTGCTATTTTATTGTTAAAAGTATTAAAGTACCAAAATAAAAGTAATTAACAATTTTCATTTAATACGTTCTGCTAAATATAATATTTACGTTGTAAATTATTAATTATTTTAACAAAGAATAATTTTTTAATTTAATTCACCTAAATCACCTTTATTTTAAGCTTTCAGCTAAAACTTATTTTAGAATCAGATGCTGAAAAGGATATATAACTGCACAGAAAGAGAATGCCAAAATAGAGTACTCACATTCCAATTGCATTGCTTACTAAACTTCTCTAAGAATAATATTTGAAAAGCACTGATGCAAATAAAATAGGTTTTAGCCTCCCTTGCGGGCCAAAGGACCTTTTAGATTATCATAGACTGAAAGAAATGGAAAGGAAGGGAATATTTATTCCTTTTCCAAGAAGGAAGTATTGCTAGTATTTCTTTGACTTTAGTCAAATATTATTAAGGTTAATATCAGTTATCACTAATTTTCTCCAGAAAGATATATATCTGAATATATATATATTTATATTCTGAATATATATATTAATATTCTAGTGTTCCTGTGTTGCATGAAGGTCACGCATTAAGCAGTTTTCCAAATTCAGTATAAAAACTTCTACAACTCTAATAACTATAGCTATGATAGTTTGATGTAGAATATTTCTTACAAATATCTCTACAGAACTAGATAACATCATAAATATTATTTTTAACATAAGCATATTGTTTTAACTTTATTTTTAATGGACATTTCTGTTTAGAAAAATATAATTTTTACGTAATCTTACCAGCAATTTGTTCTTGTGAAATATTTTATTTAGTGGAATGTAAATTCATTTTTCAGTGAGTTCCGTTAATATTTCATAAAATTATGTCTATTAGTATGTGTTTTATCCTAGTAGTTTGGATATTCATTTAAATAAATATTCTTCTTACGTACAATTTTGAAAACAAATGGTTAAATCTTATATTTGCTATAGATTTCTAATAAAAATAGGGCTTGAAATAGAAAGTTAGTTGAATTCAATTATGATTTTGGATTGCTAAAACAGAAGCGTTATACATTTTAAAGAATTTTATTAAATAGAAATATACGCGTCAATCTTAGAGATTATTAAGCAGGACAGACAATTTAGACTCAATTTGAATAGGCGATTAAGTGGTCCTCACACATTGTACAAAAAACATAGTAGCTTGCAACATCTAATAAATTCTTTGAATATTTTTCTTAACAAATTCAAAATATATGTTAAATCAAATAATCCTTACAATTAAAATATCTATAATAACGCGGTAAATTCAACTCTACTACCATCTTAGTCAAAAATAAGTAATAGCTCGTTGTTTAAAAAATCTGACTATTAATATTAGCAATACTCAACATTCTGCAATGAAGAAATAAAATGATAAATTTAAAAATGTCTCTAATATATTTTAATATAGTATTTATGATTTTATGAGGTTATGAAAGATATTTTGTGTATAATATTTAATAGATTTTAAATATTTTCTAAAAATACACATATTTATAAAAGTTCTGATTCTGCTAAATTAATTCATTTTACATGTATGCATCTGCATATTACTTAAAAAAAAGGAATAACTTTATCATTTTATAAATTTAAATTATATAAACGGAAAAAAATCAGGCCTTATTTCTAATCATATATGTATAAAATTTAAGTCGTAAATTTAATAAAATATATGTATATATATTTCCTGGTATATTGATTAGAATAAATATGGATATTGTTAAATATGCTAACTATAACAGCATTTAACTAACTGCGTAAATATTTTTCGACACATACGAAGTTTCACATAGCTTCCATTAGTTGCAAAACATTCAAGTTAATGTTTAACAAAACTTCATTCTGTTACACTAAGCTATCCTCTTCATATGTTATTGAAAGTTTGTTCTTATCGTAAAGGACGCTTGCAATTGCAGATAATATCAAGATATCGTCTACGGAGTGAGTTCCTGTAAACAGACGAGTTTACGAGGTGGAAGGTGATCAGATTAAGAAGGGCAGGTGGGTTCTTATGGAAACAGCGTTGACAGACCCTTGGATGCATTCACTGTGCACAGGCTGTGGCGAAGATGGTTGGAACTTGGAACTTTGGAATGTTTGCAGGCTTCTGGTATAACCAGACTGGCTTCAGTAAGGATGGATCGACACATCCAACAAGAAGCTGTAGCGTGTCTACCAAAATTCTTCAGAATGTGCAAGGCACTTTGGATGCTCCCATATCGAACATATTCATTTGCCGTTGACAGGTTTCTAGTGGTCAGCGCTCATGGTATCCGTTAAGAAGACTACCATTAATTCCACAACATAGACGCCAACCTCCTGCATGGTGCCAGACTAAAGTGATGTGGACGACGGAATGGCACAGGATTATATTCTCAGATGAGTCACGTTTCTGTTCCTTTAGTGATAATGGGCACCAACGAGTGTAGCTTCGACATCGAGACAGATACAATCCTTAAGTAATTGAGAAACGCCCCGCCAAGTGAAAACGCGGCATCATGTTTTAGGATGCCATTGCGCGTGATTTAGGTCACTTCTAGTTCCCCCCTATTCACAAAACTATGAAGCTTAACGGTTCGTGGATGATGTGCTGAGGCCAGTAACACTCCCCTACCAAAGCCCTTTACCAGTAGGATACCTTTCAACCGCCCATTGTTCGTATCAGCCAACCTACCCCTCAAGGTGTACAGTTGCTTCCCTAGCTACCAATCTAGCAAGATATCTTGCCAAATGAATACTTTTGGTAAATGATTCTATGGCATTTGCAGTCCGTACCACTACCTCCTTCAAAAGCTCACTTTGTCAAATTGTTGATAGGGTATACAGAGGTATTCCTCAGGACGCCACCCGTAACTCTCACTAACTTTTTGCAGAGACGTATTACCTTGGGTATCGCCGTTCACGGTAGTCATACAACCTTGTTTAACCTTATTCTCGCACTCTATTAATTATATAATTCCTAAATACAAACTAGTTATCATTCGCTGCTGTTTTTTTCTGTTTGCTGTGTTTCATCACTTTCCTGGCAACTGCTTCTAGGTGTTGCCTTTTCAATGTTTGGAAGTGTACATACATTTTATTACTAAACAATTAAATTCAACAATTCAAATATCACATTTAAAACTGAAAACTGTTTGTTATTAACTTAATATTTATTTTAAGTCCTTCCAAGAACATAACAATCGTGTAGAATAGTGTATATCAATCAAATGAAAGGTTTTTAAGAATCAATAATATTTATCCTGTAGTTAATAATAATTAATAATATAGTCATTAAGGTTTATGACCTTACTTTATATATATATTTTTTCTCCTTTTTTAAATTATACATTTATGATGTCTAACATTGAAAATGTATTCAGACAAGAGAGGTGGACAAGAGAGGAGGATTGAGATTGGTGATTATTTTTACCACCAATCTCAAAAGAAAATACATAATATTTTAGGCACTGTTTTCTAACTATATTCAAAATAGTATTAGAAAAATTATAATACTTCAATCAAAAGATAATATTTTTAGATCTCATACTATATTAAAGATCAGAATAGTTTATTCATTCAATAAATTTTTCTAGACTTGCATGAATTCACAAGATTTGGGTTCCTTGCAATTAACCTATGGTGGTCTACATTCAAATACTTCTAACGTGTAATTTACTCCTTCTTATTGAGTAACGTAGCAAATGGGATCGATTACCACATATTTAAAGAATGTTAATGCTGTAATAAGTAAATGATTTAAGAAATCTAGATGTTATCATCAAAAATCAAGCAAGTACGGGATTTGCAGAAGATTACACATTCCTGTGGAAGATTCAATGCATTGACTTAAACATAGCCTGTTTCTTATTAGTTTGGGTATTATTAAATTATGAAACAGTTTATCTTAGTATTGAACGAAAATTATGTACATTTTTTCAAAGTTTAATATCACCTTTCATTCTTAGATTATGATTCCATAAAATTCAATAATAAGGTTCAGTTTTTATTTGCTAGCTTTCAGTTATCAAAATACATTGCATGGAATAATTATTTGACAAAAAAGATATTAATGAATAATAAGGGAAATAAAATAAGGAATAAATTCAAAATAGAAAAGAATGGAAATAGGAATTAGAATATATTATTAATGATAAAAACAGCTAGATAATTCAACAAAATTAATTAAATAATAAATCCATTTTTTTTGTTCAATTTATTTTCTACTTATATATATTTGAGAACTATAAGGAATAATTAATTTAATAGCAACTTATTTTAATAAAACATTACATAATTAGGTAAAAATACAACATTAGTATTTAAAGTGCTTAAAATGAAAATAAGGGAATTATTAATATGAAATCTATTTCGAACTTATGTAAATTTAAAAAAGGTATTGAAAAAATTTCGCTACTTTAAAATGATTTTATTTTCTAAACACGATTGGCTGTTTTTTGTCATCTACTTTTAAATCGAGAGAAAGCATGTGAAAATTATGTGGAAGATAAATCTCCATCCACTCATTTCCATAAAGGGAATATTGTTGCTTAAAGAATATTGATAAGGTATTGTATATTTGTAGTAAGTATTGGCTGAAAAATTCTTTTAATTTCTTTGTTTACAAAACTCTGTTAGGAAAAATATGGTATAACCTAAAAAAAAATTATGATACGACTTATGTGTCTTTTTTATATAAATACTATAATATAAATACATATATATATATATATATATATATATATATATATATATATATATTCATACATACACACACACACACACATATATATATATATATAATATATATATATAATAAAATATAATATAATATAATACAATATAGAGACAATTAATTTGTGGTTGCTATACATTGCTGCTGTGAGAAAGATAATTTAATTATATTATATAATTTGTTTAATATAATATACAATAATATTGCTTAGAAAGATGAATTAAATATCTCTTTTTCATAATTAAACTGCATTACAAAAAGTACTTAAAAATAAAGGAAAGATATTATATTAAATATTTCAGTGTTACAATTCTTTATATTTTTGAACAATTTAGAGAAGATTTTATGAATGTTCATAAAGTAAATAACACAAAATTCAATATCATTTTATTTTGATTAAATCAGAAAATATTATAGTTATTTTTCTAGAAATGTTTTTATAAAATTTATCAATTTTCAAACTTATCAGATTATCATTTTCTTAGAATTTCTGTACTAAATACATTCTATGTGAAACTACAAATTTCTGTTATGATATTTTTTGAACATTTACTGTTAAAGTTAATTAAATTTTAACTTGCAAATATATTAAAAATAGAGATGTATCATGGCAGGTATGTAAATATAATTTCAACTGAAATAAATTTTTATAGTAAAATTTTTAAGCAAGAATATATAACATAAATAATTTATCAGTCAGATAGAAATTTATAAGTGGATAAAAATATGACTTTCTAATAATCAAATTTCTTAATATTTCCTTTATTAAAAAAAACTCTGTTGTATTTAAGTAAGTTAACAATTTTCTTGGACCATTTTTGTTAACTTGAAGTATAATTTCTGGACAAAAATTGTTTTTAATTATAAGATCATTTTAATGATAACAATAATTATAACATAAAAGAAACTTGGTTGCATGATAACTTTACTTATTGTTATGTAATCAAAGTTCTTCAAAATTACTTTTTACTGTTTTCATTACTTGCAATAATGAAGACATATTTTAAGCATGATTAAGATATTACTTTTCGATATTTTGATTTTTCAGATGTGAATTTTTAAAAGGAAGTTTTTTTTTATAAAATTAATTACAAAATTAATTTTAGGCTTAAATATATATTATGATTTAAATATTCCTAGTTTTCATACGGATATTTCAAATATTATTATATTATTTAATATTATAATATTTGAAATCTAGCATTTTCATTTCATAAATTTTTTATTATTAAGTAAAATATAAATTTTTTGCTGTTCTCTTTCCATAAGTACTTTCTTATCAATTACCCTAGATAATAAGTCAAGAAAAAGATGTAACAAAAGACAAAATGCGAAAAAATATTGGTATAAAATATTTAAACACTGTATTGGCCATTAATGGGAGTGAACAAGCTAAGCATCCACGATGGAAATATTTATTCACCAAATCATTTATTTATTTAATGGCACAAATTAATTCTTTATAAAACTGTGAAATTTAATTATAATATTTTATATTATATGTAATAAAAATGAATATCGTTTTATATATTAACTTTTAACAGTTATATCTTGTTAAGGATATTAAGACAGAGAAAATTTACCATGTAAAAAAAATATTTTAATATATTGTTTAAAACTGCGACGATGTGTAAATATCTTTTCTAAAATTTATAATAATGCAAATTAAATCATTATTAATATATATGAAAATAAACTCTTTATTTGTAAAAATACTTTTAACCTAGAATGAATATCATAGATTCAAATTTTTGAGTTCTGAAGCTGTCAAAATTCATTAACACATTTAAACTAATTTCTCCAAAAAAAAAAAAAAAAAGAAAAGAAAAGAAACATAATACTAAAAATATTTAATTTAGTTGTTAACACCATATGGAACCCTTTTTAAATTCTTATTGAAAGCATCTCTAAGTGTTGTAACATAATTTTACAATAATATCTTTATAACTATATTACAATTTTACGTAAAATATGTCCTTTATAATCTATATTCTAACATTTTTCTCCGAGTTGAGAGAAAAGCGAATGTTATATTTTTCTATTATGGTACGTATAAATGAAACAAACTTGGTAAAAAAATGAATAATAAATAATAAAAAACATTAAAAAAGTACGTTAATTAATTTAATTATTTGTTTTTTCATTCTAGAGTGTTGGGAGTTTGTTGTTTTCGATGGTAAAATCTAAGCAATGTAAAGATATTTTCTACATTTTATATGTCTTATCTTTTGTTTTTATAAGATTTTTTAATAGATTTGAATACTATTTTAAAATTTAATAAATAAGGATTACAAAATAATAAATTTTTAAATGAAATGTTAAATTTAGAAAATTCATACCTACAAATAGTTAAAATATAACAATAAATATTAAGCAGGAAATTAAGAAATTTTACTTTTAGAGGACAGATTAAATTTATAATTCATTCACACACACACAATAGTTAATAGTATTTTATTTTATTTTTCAACCCAATTATATAACAATTATAACTGAATAGTTATTCTAATTTAGAATATTTTATAGAGTGTTTTTATTTACATACATGTAATACTATACATAACTATCTTTAGTTTAATAATTAACCTCGAATATAAAAATAAAATAAACTCACACTGACACAAAGAAATTATAGACATTTTATAACTCTTCAGTGATGAATCTTGAGAAAACTAAGTTTTTAAAAGGTTTTTTATCATAAACTAAAGAAACTTCTTTAGATTAAATTTTAAAATCAAAATTAAGAAACCTATTCTGTCCTCCCATTTCCTTCTTTTTGGAAACTTAGAAAGGTTTTTTTCTATTGTACATAAAGTCTCTAAATATAATATACATTTTCTTATTAACCAGAGAAAAGAAAAATGTACTTTCCTCACAGAATCTTATTTGAATATGTTTCAATAAAGATAAGATGGTGTTTTGTTTACTCAAGAGAAAAGATTAATTCTATTGTACATTTAAATAAGAATCAAGTAATGGAATGCATTCACTTCTATAGAATATTCATTAAAATGCTTATACATTCTAGCTATCTAATAAAAATATTTTTAATGTAAAATTATAAAAAAAATTGTGTAATATTTACATATTTTTATATAGTTAGTCATTTAAAAAATAACATTAAAAATAGTGATAAATTGTCTAAAATCAATTTAATCTTTAAAGTATCTTCGAACAAATGTTATCAGTTTTTGAATTCATATAATTAATCCAACAAATATTATACATTTTACTCAGAACTTTTTTATGGAACAGTTGTTTACGAGTTATATATTTAAATACATAAAATCATTTTACATGCTTCACTGGATTATTTTTGGAAAAATAGAATAGAAAAATATTTACGTAAAAATTTGGAAACTAAAAAATATTTTTTCTTTTTGCAGTACATTTTAATGAAAATAAAAATATAAAAAATCACTTGATAAACCTGTTTGCTTACTGGGAATCGCAGTTTCAATGGATTTTTTACTATAACATTTTTGCAAAAGTAATCAAGAGTTTCTTTTTTACGTCAAATTGATTCTGATTACATGATACCGAGATCAAATTTAATCCCGACTTTTGTCTTAGAATCAGTATCCTATAAAATTCATTTTTTGTCAGTAAAGTTAAGACATTTTATTTTATTACTTCAAATCTTTGTTACATTAGCTGTCATAATCAATAAAGGCAAACATCTGTGATATGAGAAAAGAAATGCAAGACTTTAAAAATTTTAATTTTGAATTTTCATTGCTAATCTTGTCTAAAAACACTTAGCAAAAATAATAAAATTCAAATTATTTGATGCATTTTAAAACATCTTTCTAATATTTTAGACTTTAAAGAATTAATAAGAATTTTAAAAAAAGCACGGATTGCCTTAGACTTTAAAAATTATGTCATTCAATATTTGTAATAGATAAATATATAAAATCGTTATTATTTAAAATAAATTTATTTTGCACTTTTAATTATAATGCTTAACTTTATTCTAAATAGTTTTTTTTTTAATGTTTAAATCAGAAATTTTATATTATTAAGCATTATAATAAATTTATCGAATCTTCATAATATCGCATAGTATATTGAAATAAATAATCTGATATTCCTTCAAGAATCTTAAGACGATAAATAAAAATAAATGTTTATAAAATAATACAATAAATTTAAAAAAAAATTATTTTAATGTTAGACGCAAATGTTGTCAAAGTTAAAATAATATGATAAATTTGTTACATAAAAACTTAATAAATGAAATTGTTCTTAATATGTTATTTTTAAGCAACCTTGATTATAAAAATAATGTATATTTAGAAACCTTTAAGATATGCCTTATATATATATATATATATATATATATATATATATATATACATATATATTTATGATATATATATATATATATATATATATATATATATATATATATATATATATATATATATATATATATATATATATATATATATATATATATATATATATATATATATATATATATATATATATATATATATATATATATATATATATATATATATATATATATATGGAAATTACAAATTACAAGAGGTCATCTGTTGACACTGAACATACGCCACAATGACGATAGTGTAAAAGAAGGGTATATAAGGATATGTATAGCAAAGAAGAAAACATGTTCTAAATCTGTGTGTATGGCACTCTAAATTTGATGCACGGCTACATAATTATGATACAGAAGACGCATACAGTTGATAATTTACGCAGCACAGTTATCATCCACGTGGAATACGGGTATATGTAAATGGTAGAAGCCGAAGAATAAAAAATCTCACACAAAGTATCCTATCCATGACTTGGAAAAAATCTTAATATATGGAAATGTTGTTTGTAGGCGTTACAGTAGAAGTCGCTCAACGTTCTCGAGTTATAAAGCCAAACGGTTACCTATATTTAGCATTAACCACTGAAAAAAAAGAAATTACAATTAAGAAAGAAATTAAAATTAAATGTTAAGTATTTTACTATAATAATTAGATAGTGTTACGCGACTATGTTGAAAGTATTTGCTTTTGAAATTGATATCTTTATTTAATATATTAAGAGAATTACTAAGCAATTTATATTATATACAGAATGATGTCAGTAAAATGTAAATGAAAACATAAAAATAACTGCTGAATAATGCTAAAAGTAAAAGAATTGTAAAATTAAAATCAATTTATAATTCTCTCACATTAAATATATTGAAAATATGAATAAAATATTATACAATTACGTCAATACTCTTTTTAAATTGATAAACCTATATTCACACACACACAAGATCTTATCTTAATTAGATTAATGTGGCTGGATTTTTATGATAAATTAATTTACCTAAATTATGTTACTTTATATTTTAAAATTATTTAACGCAATATTATACTTATTGATTTAAATCCTAGATTACTATTTCTGGTAAAATCTACATATTTGGTGAATTTAATTTAATTTAACTGAATTAAAACATCGGCATCGTGAAATCTCAATAATGTTTCAGTAGGGAAATAATGCATTGGTCTGATAAGGTGAATTATTTAAATACAAATTTAATTTAAGAAGCGCTATAAATAAATATTTCATCATTTATCTAATAGAGAGACTTATTTTATGGTATATGTTTTATAAAACAATAAATTTGCAATTTATATAAATAGAACGCATAAAATATACAGTCTTTATTATGTATTTTCTTCAGCTTCAATTTAGAGTGTGCAAACGATATTCCACTGAAAAAATGGTGCAGTGTTAAAGTTCTACTAAGCCCAGAAAAAAATATTATTAATTATATTTAATTGAGGAATACTCAAAACTTAGTTTTTTATATATTTATCATACTTTTAGCAGTATTTTGGAAACAATAAAATATTAGAAAAAATCTTCAGTCAATTATATGTTTTTCCGAAGAAAAACCATTAAAAATAAAAAAATATTAAATTTTCTAAATGTTTTATAAAAATTTGTCATGGACATTTTGATACGCACGTTCTACGTAAAAACTTTTCTACTTTCGCTATATTTCATTGCTTGCTACTTTCTAAGATTTGGAACATAAATAAAGATGAAAAATTCATTCCATAAACTTTTTCAGGAAAACATATATCATTTTGCAACATTAATAGTAAAGGATACAAATCAAAATAAATACTTTGTTGGCCAATCCTTATTCAGTGCTTAGAAACTGGTATTTTCATGTATAAAAAATGTTAACTTCAATTTATCAGGACACTTCAAATTTATTTTCAATGTAAAAATGTATCTTTATAATATAGTTACAATTTAAACGTTAAAAATTGTAGTTTTTTTAGTATTTAGAAAAATTTATGATTAATTTAAGTTTTTGAAAATAAGAAATGTTTAGTTAAATTTTTGAATTATTTATTTTTTGACATAGTTTTGAGTCCAATGCCTTTAATTTCTAATTTTTTTAATTAAATTCGTAACTAAGTCTTGTAGAAATGTTAAATAAATATTCACACATACAATTTTCCTATTCCTACGAGTTTCTTCTCAACTGACTTTAAGTACTCTTTTATTAAATTATAAATGTAAAATATTTCAAAACTGTTAAAAACAAATTTTATAAGCACTTAAAATAGGTTAAGTAAATAAGTTTGCATTATATTTTCATGTATGCATGATTATTCACTTTCATTTCAAAATTAAAATAATAACTCATGTAATTGTATAAGAATTATACTTTTAAAAGCCTGGTTAATTAGGGCGTCGTTTTTACTATTGAAAAGTAGTGAGTTTTAACACTGACTTAAGATAAGTAACACTGTGTTTACTTATTTCGTCTGGAGGACGTAAAATTTGTTGTGATCACAATAATTCTCATGTGAAATCTGGGAGTGGGAAACTAATTCTTTAAGTATTTTTTTAGTACCTGCTTCTAAGTTGTGAACACCCACCCACTTTCGAAGCCACGATGACACCCTATGGTTTACCCGAATATAGGCAAATATAGCATAACACCCTCTCTTCGTACCAGATCGTGGGACATTATATCACCATTGCCAAATATCTCGAAATTTGAAATAAAATCGTGTACGTTTATAACAAAATAGTAGCATTTCAGTTAATGCATTATTTAAAATATATATATATATATATATATATATATATATATATATATATTTAATATTTATTTAAAAATGTATTATTCTTAATTGTGTCAACTGTCAGAACTTCCGGAAATGAATGCTGAATGAATGTAAAATGCGCTGATGTAGAATTTTACTTATGCTCTAATCCTAAAGGAAATAAAAAGCCTTTTTTTGTGTGCGTTGAAACAATTTTTGGTAATTAAAAATATTTATATATTAATTTTCTTAAAAGCACTAATAAAAAAACAAAATCATACCATTTTAGATGCACTTTTCTTTATTCCACAAGATAGATTTATTTTGCAGCATCAAATTCTTCTACATGAAAAAGATTTTTAAATATTCATTGTGTGTCAAATATGTATTTTGAATGACAAACAAAGCTACATGATACTATATATAATATTACACTCGCACACACACACACGCGCGCGCACACACAAATGTCTAAGATTAGTATAACTTTAAACAGCATCTTTTGTTTAAAGAGAAAGAGAAGTAAGAAAATGTTTTTTGTATTTATATGTATTTTTCCATGAATTAGTACTAAGCATTGAAATATAAAGGTAGCATTAATATTTCAAGGAAAATCTTTATAAGCCCATCTGAAAACATAATTTTGAAAATATTAAAGAGTAAAATTCAAGCCGTAAGCGAAATGTTATATTATATATAAAGATAAAAAGTCATTCTATGCTAGTCGAACAAAAGCTGAGCAAGATTCTTCGAAAAAAAAAGGTTCAAGCTCCAAGACATGGGAAAAATTGAGCTAAATTCCGAAAAATGAAAACATGCCTCCGGGGAATAAACTTGCACGTAAGGTAAACATATATAAAGTTTATTTCAGCAGCGATAAAATATTTTAGCTATTTCAAACATAAACTGCCAAAAATTTCCAATAACATATATAATTTTACTTCTCATTTAATCAAGGGACTTTGAATTCATTTTTACTAAATTTGTAAAAGTATCAATTCAATTATTCCAAAAATATGTTAAACATTATCTGTATTGAAATAAAAATAAGGAAATGAGCATTAGAGTTTTTTTTCAAACGAAACTAGCTAAATATTTTTAGACATGCAGATAAAGTTATTGTCTAAGAAATTTTTATTTTTGAGTTATGGTAAAATTTTAGACGTTATATCTAGTAGTCACCAATAGCAATCTATTTAGTTTTAGGTATCATAAACGTGATATCAAAAATGAACATTGTTATTATTCTTTGCTGTTTACTTTTTGCGAATTGAAAAGTTCATTAGAAATCATTTAACAATTTTATCCAACTTCTTTGCAATCTATGTTAAGTAACATGAAAACAAAAAGTATCAGTTAAAAGTACAGCATAGCAACGAATGAATAGTTACTTAATAGTATAAATTTAATTAAATTTCCTTATTACAGGTTTAATAATCAGACTTAATCTGTTGTTCAAGTAAGATACCTGAAAATTATTTCAGTCAGAATTATATACGGGTAAAAATATAACTAAATATAGAGAATTAATTTGCCATAATATGATTCTATTTAATGAATTAAATATTAATAATCTAAGAAACATGATCTAATAATCTAAGAAGCAGAAATTTCACGTTGATATTATATCTTTTTATATTCTCTTACTAGTACTTTAAAATATATTTTTCCTTATACTATAATTATAATATATATAATTATAATATAATATTATAATTATAATATTATTTAAAATATAATATTATTATTATTCCTTCAATTAATGTAATTTTTTTACTTTAGCAAAAATTAAATTATTTATTTAATTGACCATTTTGATGCTGATGAAAGATAAGATTATAAAAATTTTAAACATATTGAAAACATGTTTTGCACAAAACGCAATAACTTTTATTTGCATAAGTGTAATTTTAATTTTGATTTCTCATATGAATATTTTAGAAAATGCTTTTCCATCCTACCACTCATCTTTATTTTCATTTTATTTTATAATAATTCTTACTCGATATCTATCTACATAAATAATTTTCCAGTGAAATCATTAAAAATACTTAAAAATTAAACCATCAAAATATACGTCTGTGAATAATGGTTTACTACTATACGTTGAGATAAATTAATTGATTATCACATTGAATATTTGGAGAACATTCTAACAAAATCTTAAATTAAATATCCTCCTGACCATAAGAGTAGGAATAAACTCTTGAGAATATATTAAGTTATAAGAAATCAAAATATTGCATTTAATTTATGTATCAAATTTTTACACAAGCTCATATTTCATAAGTTCATATATATAGAGGAAAATTGTAACCAATAATCAATAACCTATAGAAATACTTTTATTAAAGTCTATAAGGAAAAAAACAAATTGAATATGTTTATTACATTTAAAAAAATAAATATTCATTTCATAAATTTTCCATTTTTTTCTAAAATCTCAGTTGAATAAAGTCATGTGTTAATATTTAGTTTCATTCAATTTCTTATTCATTATTAACTGTATATTATATGATAGATTATATTTCATTCTTAAGCTATAATTTTTTCAATACAATTTGTTATTTTTAATAAAAATTTTATATTTGATATCTTATTTCTACAATCATATTATTCAAATACATTTAAGTTAAAAATGCAATTAAAGTATAAATTGTATTCAAATCTAATCACAACTTGCAATACGTTTATTAAGATTATTGTATTTTAGCAACAATCTTCAGCAATAAATTAAATTTGTAAAATATCATAGATAAATTTATTAAAAAATGCTGGGGATATAAAATTAAAATATATTTTAATAACATATTAATTCTACGAAGTTAATCCTTTATTCACTATGTTTATTGTCCCCTGAAAAATTGCATATTTAAATGTAAACATCGTTGTAAACATTTATTAAAATTTTACTATTGACACACCATTTAAAAATCCCAAACGACCATCAAAATAAATAAATATCTTTATTAGTTTTTAGAAGTGTATTTAATTTACAATGGAACATTCTATTGTCAATTTCCTTATGTCATTTCTTAAAATATAAATAATTTTAAAACGAATTATTATGCATATTAAACGGCGATAATCATACTAAATGTGATTTGGAATTTGTTTAGATAATAGTAATATATTCAAATTATGTTTTATGTTTGCTTTAGAGTTTTAAACTAACGATTTAAATAATTTTGAAATAAAAAATATTTCAATAACAAAGTAAAATTGGTGACATTATCCTATATCTTAAAAACTTCTGTATTGTGCAAAGTAATAAGGCAGGACTTTAAAATTCTTTTTATTTTATAGGAATAAAAATGAAATATAGACGTAGCAATAATTCATGTTAATTACACTTAGATTTGAAAAAATAAATATTAAAATGTAATTTTAAAATTTAACATAATATTTTCAACAAAACATACTACTAAAACTAAATTACTGAGGTGGTCCAGGAATAAACAGAATAGCAAATTTAATAAAGTTTGAAATTTATCAAAAATAGTAATCTTGAAAATTAAACTATTTAAAAGTTGAAATTTTTTATGAATATCAAATTTATTTACTTAGTTTAGTTATTTTGATTAAATGACAATTCGGAAAGTAGCATAAATTTGGAAATTGCGTTACAAATCCAAAAGTATATATATATATATAACATTTTACTAATTATAATCTCTTAAATATTTATATGGTGAAAACGCATTGAATATTTTCTTAAGACAATAATAAGAATGTTCTAGTACTAAACATGAATGTCATAAGATATTTTATTTATTTTTTTAATTTAAATTTTGCAATTCTGAGTTTTTTGAATGAACAAGCAAGGAAATTGCTTCAATATTTTATATAAGTGATTAAATATTGTTAAAAAAACCTGTATAATGAATTATTTATTAAAAGCGTACCAAAAATCCAAAAATGTTTAGTTATCAAACGAATAATTTTGTGTATTTTTAAAATATTAAATGTTTATATATATATATTTTTTTTGAAAACTTGCTTGAAGTCTTATGAATTGCACGAAAAAAAATTTTATTAGAAAATTTAAACACAGAATGAAGTGTGTGCTTTCAACATTTTAAATTTTTTGCAATCAATGTGCAAAAGTTGTTTCGAAAGATGCTTCGAAAAGTCTTAGAAAGTACATTTTTTTTAACAGTTTGTATATTTTTTCTAAGAATATTTTGCAAAATAGAATCGCTTTGTTTGCTAAACAATTTTATAAGTAATTATTTTAATTATAGTAAGTAATTATTTTAATTACTGGGAAATATACTTTGCCACATTATGCTCCGTTTAAAATTTATTGTAACACATTTAATATGTTTATTTTTATGGTGGATATTTTTTCTATGTTTATTTTTATAAACATAGAAAAATTTAATTTTCAATGAACACTAATTGAAAGAACATTTTTAAAATAAATATAAAATTATTATTGTGAAAAAGTTTCTTCGACATTTATTTTCACGGAATAGTAAGGAAAATTGCAAATTATGCTAACTGAAATTTTTTATTTTTCAGTTTATTTAATTAATATTTTTCTTAAAATATTAATGAAAATAAATCTCTTTTACATTAAAATTTTAAGAAAATATAATATGATATGCTTGGTAGCATAAGTTATGAAAACCTCATAAAAATAAATGGAAGGTTAAAAAAAATGTTACAAAAAGTATTACTCGAAGGATTTTTAGAACAAACTCATCTGTACAATGTGTATTTCTTTACTACATTTTTATATAATCAACTAAGTTTCGAGTTTTTAATAAAAAATATTGAAATACTTTTAGAAATGCATCTAAATCTTTAAATTAGTTTCCATTTTGCGAATTTACTAATTACAGCGTTCAATTTTGAAACTATTTTTTTTTCTCAATTTTTACTTAAGAATTTTTCCAAGTATTTCCATTAGTGTATCTAAGAATTATTCATGAAACTCTTAATTGGTTTTTAAATCTATCCACATGCTCTTGTCATCAACCCTTGAATGCTATTAACTTCGTAAGATATTTTGTCTTTATTGATTGATACTGTCTGGGCCATTTTGCTTTATAATCCTCTCTGGGCATAAAGTATGAATGGGAAATTTAATTTGTTAAGAAGGTATCTGCGGTAGCAAACCTTAAACTTAGTTGCTACAGCTGAATGTGAGTTAATTGATTAATTTTCTCTCTCTTAATGTTAACAACTGAATATTTCCTAGGCTCTGATAAAGAGAAGATATTGAGAAACTGATTAAATGCAACTGAATGCAGAATTTGATGTAAGAGAATTGAATTTATCTGTAACATTGAATAACACTATTTAATTTCTAGAAATCTGCTTTAATCAGTTGAAGGAGTATTAAGACATTTCCACATGTCTTGGCAAAATGAACCATTCACTAAAACGATAGAATGTTAATTTCGTAGGGAATAATTTTATAAGAATTATTTAGTGTAATTTGTGGTTTCCACTGTTAAAATGTATGTTTCTTGTATAGTTTTATCTTGACTGTCATAACAAATTACTTTTGAAGTATGTTAAGCTCATTTAAGTCATTTTCCAGATGGTCAATATCCAAATATGTCAGTATGTTACATTAGTGATATAAGTAAGGTTAATTATGTCATACACTAAATCACAAAAATGACAGATTAATGAAAACTGATATGCAACAGCAAAATCAATGTGTACAAAGTAATATAATTTATGACAAAAATAAATTTTACCGCTTGATTCAATGGAAAGTAAAATAAATTTTAATCAGTGATTCTACATGAGTAATTCATACATTAAACCAAATATTTTGTTTTATATTTTCATTATCTGTACTTTTTATTTTTAACAAATCAAATTACTTCATTTTTTAATCAAACGACTGAAAAAAGTCACACAAGTATCTTAATATTGTTGGAAATTTCATCACTTAAAATGATATTCTTCTTAAATCAAAATGACCTAACGTCTTTGGTTAAAAACTTAACCCTAAAATGTTAAATTATTACATTCTAATGTCATTCATTAACATAAGATGCCATGATTGTAAATGGTTTAACAAATGCTTTCATTCAAGCATCTGTAAATAATTATTCATGTAATTTCAATGAAGAATTTTTAACTCTTAGTGGTAATAAACACAGCAGATGGTTTTTAACATCAATTTGGTAACAAGCATTGTGGAGTGAATTGAGAAAAAAAATGTTATGAAATAAAGTACTGAAAGAGAAATAATTTATATGTTTTTTTATTTTAAAATTATCATCAGTCACTCATTTTCAAGTGACTGCTATTGACTTTTATGTTGCTAGAAAACTTAAATTGTAAAGATTTCACCATAAATGATGTATCGATTTATTTAAATAACGTATCAAATTTATAGTTCTTAAAATAATTGTCATTGTGAAGGCTAATGATTAATTGAGTCATGCTAATTTTAAATTTTAATCAGTAATTGGTATTTCATCATGCTAATTTGTGAACAGTAAATGAGGAAACTTCAGTGAGAATAGAGAGTAGAACATCTGAATCTGTTGTTAATTGTTATATTCTCTTGAGAAAAAGATATTATTTGTCATTGAGTCAGATGTTTTAAAGATGATAAACTAAAATAGTTCTATACCTTCATACAACAATGAAAGTTTTTGTTAAGATAAGATCACATGAATTACAGTAAAATCAAAGAAATTATTCAAAGAAAAGAATTTTGAATTTAATATTGACTTAAAAATTCCTATCTTTCATAAATATAGTTAAAATGTATTAAGAAATTGTTTATTTATATGTAAAATAAGAAATTTTCAAAAATATATTTGTTACTTCATAAAAAATGTTTTGGAAGTTGTCAAAGTATATAAGCCCCAATATAGCTTATGAAAAATATTAAACTAATATTAGCATTTCCTTTATTGGATACAAATATTTTAACCAATAACTAGCAAATTTGAGATAGAATATTAATATTAAAATTGTAATTTTTTTGTATAATTTTGTAAAAAATGTATGCTTATCGGTAATTTATAAATTAATTAACAGAAACAGAATGCTAGAAATCAATTAGTTAAATTTTTGTAAAATCTGGTAGAAAAGTTCTTGACTTGCATTTGAATTGTTTAATTTTTGCGAAATATATATATAGACATTGGGAAATAAATAAAGTAATTTTAAGTTTAAGTCAGTAATTACATTCATGTACAATGTATTTTTTAATTTATGAGCGAATATTTTCAATGAATTTAATGTATATATATATATATATATATATATATATATATATATATATATATATATATATATATATATATATATATATATATATATATATATATATACTAAATTCATTGAAAATATTCGCTCATAAAACAAGTTTATGTAAAATAGAATAAAATGTGACAAAATATTATTTTCATAGTGTTATCATCACTCTGTTACTAATTATGTGAAACACAAAAATATTCTTATAAAAGTACATTTTCTTCATCTTTAAGAAGTATGTATTATATATTTCATTAGCTTTACTAATTAGTGAATTCAAACTGAAAGTAAAATAATTGATATTGGAATAAAATACACTTACACAATAAAAACAATATAGAAAATTATTTTAAAAGAAGCATTCGGGAATCAAAACTGTAGTAAATAAATTCCAAGTAATTTTATTTAAATTCAATGATATTTTATTTCAATTAATTAATTTTAGTAAAAACTAGATTAAAGATTAACAAAGTAAGTTTTTATTTTATAAAAATTTGCGAACATTTTTCATGGTTATTTTATTTATATCATATATGTTTTCAGAATTGAGAAAAATAGGCACTATATACATTAAATTTGTTCTATGTATGCATCGAAAAATGCAATTTTTCAGATTACTTTAACAAGTATTATAACTGTAAGAATACAAATTTTATTTTTTCCATGGAAAATTCTTCTTTCTGTTAAAGTAGCTTGAATAAGATTTGTAAGAAAACGTTGTTTGTTCCACTAAAGGACTAATATTTTTCCTTATCGGTTCAATCAGGCAAGCATTATTGTTGGCTTTACATTACAATAGTATTAAATTGCAAAAAATTGGAACAATGTTTTTTAACTACTGAGATTAATTCTGTGAATATATGTTTGTAGAAAATATATTTCGAACTAAAATATCTGTCTCGACAAACCGTAGTTTACTGTAAAGCTAAGTAAATTAAAGTAAGTGAATATTTATATCAAGAAGATTTCATAATAGAATTACTTAATAATTCTTGTTTAAATGAGCTATATTCTTAGAAATTGTTAAACAGATTATTCACCATTGATTCCTGTTTAAAATCATTTATTGTAAACTGCTTAGTTAAAGAAGGAAACATCAACGAAATTCTAAATCATCTAAAAGATTATAATGTAATTAGTGAAAACAAAAAGGAAATCAAAATTTCTAGCAATGGTATTGTATAATAGAATGAAAGATTCAATTATTTTTTGCTATACATTGAAAATCGGAAGGTTGTTTCAAAAATAATTAATTTGAAGTTTTCTGTAAATTATTTAAATATATTTTGATTATATTCTATACTGAGTGTAAGTGTAAGATTATTTTCTAACCCAAAATATTAATAAATGAGTTAAAAATTAAACATCAATTAGTGTTTTGTTAAGATTTCAGCAGAATTATAAATTGCACTTTTAAACAACCCTGAAGATCTACGAAAAATATTTTATCCTATCATAAATTAACGGTGGTTTGTTGCTATAGTTATTTAAGTTCCATAAATAATGGTTCTAAAAATCTATGTTTGTTTATCCCATGTTTCTAAAAATCTTACGGAAAATATTATACTCAAGGATATGTATAATACTGGTATATTAAATATACAGTTAAAGTTCCACACAAAAATATAGCGAAAGCAATTGGCTTAACATTTTTAGCACTCAAATTAAAGTAACGTTTTTGCATTAACAGATAAATGTAAAGAAAACAACACATGCTGCATGTCTAAAGCTAAAAGAAAAGCTTTCAAACTATATTTATTGCAGAGAATAACATTTATAATTATAAACAAAATATTTTGTTAAATGGACATGCAACAAGCTTTTATATTCGTTTATAAAATCGAAAATATTTGAATAAAATGTCTTCAGTAAAGTTAACCACAGAAATTTATTTTATTTTCTTAATTATTCCCCAATTAATTTATTTTAAATTTTACAGAGTCAACATTTTCTGAAGTATAGAGATATGCAATATGTTTTTCATTTCAGTTATAATAAAATTAACGTGCATTGAGGAGAAAACAACGTGTGATAAAATTATATATGAGAATACATTTATCAGTATTGATATAATTATATTTTAATAAAAAATTATTCTTCATGCATAATGCAAAACACTTTTTAGGTAGTTGCAGTTTCCATGCAATGCTTATTTCCTTCTCCAGAATTCATTATATTTTCATTATACACATTTTTCTTTTCACAAATAATGTGCTTAGTTTAAATTCAAAACAATTTGAAACGTCAAAAAAAATTGTAAAAAAATATTTATTATAATCACTTACGCTTATTAATCCAGAGATTATATTACAATCCCCTACGAAGCACAATAACTAAAATGGAATAATTTTGGAAAGATGTAATTAAATTTTACACATTTATATTTTTATTTTAGATTAAAATAATTTAACAAATATTAATAAATTTTAAATTCGATTACATTATAAGTGTATTACGAAGGTATAAGGATAGCAGCGCATTTGTCAACGAGAGAATTTTGAAGATAATAGATTTTTTTTACTATAAACACATCTGAATTTATCTCAGACTTCCTGATATCTAAATCCTACTAAAAGTCAACAAAAGTATTTTCAAACAAAAACACAGACAATTTTTCTAATGTAATGCTATATACTGTTTGGTTTTAGCACGGACTTCAACCCAATGACAACATTGCTATTATCAAAGGGAAAACTCATTCTTAATCATTATTATAAAATAAGACTTTAATGATGCATTTAAATTCTTTATTGATTTTCACAATCGTTGCAATGCTAGTAATGAGCTTCTGTTTAAACATTCATATAAAGAGTGGATGATTTCAGTTCAATGAAAAAAATCTCACGTAATGTTGTCTACAGCGAACATGAAGATGCGTAGCAATAACCTTCCGTTTATAGACTACCAAATCCAATGAATCAAAATGAAAATATTGCTTATGGTCTAGATATGAATCCATGCTGAATAAATAATTCATAAACATATGTATATGTATATACATGAAATTATAGCTTCAACGAGAAATATGCACAAAAAAATGCATGTTCTATAGAAGCATTTTTAATGCATAAGTTTATATATCTTAAAAGAAAATAGACCCAGGAATAAACGTGTCAAATTCGTGGTTATTTATAGCATGTATCTCCTGACAGATTAAGCTTATGATATAATGTCAATCTGGAGGAAAAATAATAGGGCCAATATATTCTCACTCCATTAAAAATGAATGGAGAAGTCAAACTTTGTTCATGACAGAGAATGTTTTTACGTAAAAAACATTGCATTTTATAAAATAAAATTTGTTGTACTTTAAACTTTATGTATTTTTAACTTTAACTTTAAAGTTACTCAAATAAATCTGTAGTAGAATCAAATCTAATTAATGATATGAAATATTTCACTGGATTAATTTCTTATGTCACAATGAAGAAGCTATTAAAAAAACGAATCAAAAAATAAATATTTTGCATCGCCTTTTTTAAGCTAGTGCTGCTTAATTATCAAAATATTTCTCCTTCTCAAAATTAATGCATAAATATTATTTTTTAACAATAAAGGGACTTAAAAGTGTTGAGAAATTCAAAGCAGAAAATTAGAATATGTTAATGGTAGTTGGTATATTATATTTGTCAGCTAGTTTCTTTCTTATTAAAGTAAATAAATTCTTGTGAGAAAATTACTAGCTTTAAAGTTAGCAATGAAATTTTTTTTAATTAATATGTAAATAAAGTAGTTTTCTTTAAAAATATTTTCTCTAATTATCTATAAATATAAATATTAAGAGCTGTCTAAGCTAATATATATTGACTCTATTATGCCAAACTACATCACAAAATAAACTAGAAATAAGCGTCATAAAGCATTAAAAGTGATTCTTATTTATGTGAATACTGAAATTTTTACAAGATTTGACCTCATAAGCCTGATTTAAGTCTGAGAAATATAAAGTTAATATTTAATTCTATAAAATTAAAAGAAGTTTCCGGAACTTAATATTTTATTTTTTAAAATATTCCATGATAAAAAAAGGATTTAAAAAATTAAATTTGTTAAAATTGAGATACATGCTTCTTCTGCTAAATAAAAGTGTGGGGAATAAACACTGATAAACTTTTTAATAGTTTAAAGTTGATTTTTTATACTTATAATTTTACAAAAAGCTTCCAATTGTATTAGTCTAACACCCACTTATTTTCAACCTTGTAAAACTAAATTCCTTCTAACTGGTTATTTTGTCATTTATTAAAATGTTTAATTATAAATAATGACGTTTTGTGCTATTTATTAACATAAACTAAAATTTTACTTATCAAAATCTAAATCACTTTAATTAGTTTTCCGATTTTATCCAAAGTTTCAAATTTTTCTTTAATGTGTTTTCATAGTCACATTTTTAGATTAATCAAAAGGAAATTTAAATATAGTTTTTAATATTCTGCTTAAAAATGAAATTGTTCTTCTAAATACATATTGTTTCATCAGGACATACTGTAGAATTAGGCACGATAAGTTTAACATAGCTTCCTATTGTATGATTTTAATTAAAAGCATCTATAATAGTATTCGGTTCAAACTAAAAATTAATGAATTTGAAGAAATTAATTTTTATTGAATGATATATGTACGGATTTTTTAGTAAAATTTATGCCTGAATATGTTCCATGCAGGATCTGAATAGGTAGCTCCTAGTGTAGTTGGCTCTCATATCCATTAAAGGTGCTTGCATTAATTAATAAACATAAACCTGATTGAATGGACTTTTGTCTATGGAAATTTCATGGAACAACGATTAATCGCAATATAATAGGTGGAATATACTTTAATAATGTGCTTTTATTTCACACCTCCAAGAATACAATGTACTTTGAGATTTCAAATACTGTTTGAAGATATTATAAAAGAATGACTAACTAAACAAATGTGTTGTTTTTTTTAATGAATTTTTGAAAGAAAATGTAAAAATTTTAGTATTTCAATAGGATTATACTCGAAGAAAATGTTTTTTTAATGTAAATTAAATTCCAACCTTTTTAGTGCATTCCTCTTTTATATCTTTTCTTTTGATACGAATGTTTCTGAGGTTTATGTTAACCAATTTTTAATAGAGTATATAAATTATAATGATTTCGAAAGTATAATACTGTTGTTGTGAGTAATTGTAAGTGCTATGAAACAAGGCTTGAGTGGAGAAACGTAGTTCACATAAAAAACGAATTATATCTGATCATTAAATTAATAGGAATAAAAATGTAAAAAAAAACATATGCCAATTAAGCTTATAAAAATATATATTTTATTATAAAAACAATAAGTTAAAACAATAAGAAATTTTAATATAAAAAACAATAAGAAAAGAAGACAAAATTTTCACTGTCCGGTTTTCTTTCAAAACTTAAAAAATCTGTTAAAAAAGATCATTTTTATTAATTTGATGTTGGATTGATTTGAATTTGTAATCAATGTAAAAACTGAATATTTTTTGAAATCAGCATATAAATAACATTTTAACTTTATTAAAAATGGGAGCACTACAACTTAAAATGTGTGCGTGTGAAAAGAAAATAGTGATTATTCATTAATTAAAATTAGGTGTTGAATTTAAGGTTACTTCTTTCGAGGAAAATTGAATATAAATATTTTTATTAACAAATACTAATACTAATGTAAAGAATTAACATGAAAGAGTTGATACAAATGTCAGTTAAAAATTTATTATTTTAATACTTAATTATTAAAAATATATTCCGAGATGTATTCAGCTTAAATTTTAATTATATGAATTTAAATAAAACTTAAATACATATAAACTGAAATAACAATAATAATTGATGAACTAAAATATCTAATATTTTTGTTTAATATAAAGTTAACCATTGCAAATTCAATGAAAGTAATGAATTTAACTAAGCAAATAACTTCTAAATACACCAGTCATAATTATTTATTATTTTTTAAATTTATTCATTTAATATTGGCATGAAACTAACAAAGAATCCATATTATTTAGTTAAAATAAATCTAGCCTAGTAACCACAAAGGAGAGATTGACTAGCGCTGTAGGCCTTTAAATTTATTAAGAATCTGATTACATGCATATTTATAAAGCACTCTATTTGAGTAACTCATAAATTCTTATGCATATGAATGAGCCATATTATATGATAATTTTATAAGTCCATACCAAAAGCAGTTTCGACATTAGCATTTCACTGACCTGTACACTGCTTTGCCTGGTGTGTTTGCTTGATTTTCATGGTTTGAATACAATTTTAGCTCCTACTATTATTTTAGAGAAGAATTATTATTTAAAGAGGATTTTGAATGCCAACTAGTATTCATGTTTATGTAGAAAATGAATCAACGAACTGTTGATTTCAAAGCTTACGAGGGGAAATTCAGATACCCTTTCGGTTAACTTTACTCTACTAGAGACATTAGGTTATTTCCATGTTTTAACGATAATTCCGTCAACGTTAGTTTATACTTAAATATTGAGATTGTAAATAGTAATTTTTTGCCTCAGTAGGCAACAGAATAGTGTGTTTTTTTTCTAATTCGAGAATTTAAAATGTGTTAGATCTGTAAAAACATGAATATCTTTTCCTCGGTAAATATTGAGCTCACTCTTATATCCGACATATATAGTCACTTCTTCAGTTGTACTACCACAGACTATTGTCAATTAAAATGATGATAAATAGAAATTCGATTGCTAGGAAAAGCTAAAAAATTTAACTTCATTCTTTTCTATGACGTTAACATAATGAAATCTTTATAGGATAAAAATGCATATACATGTGTTAATACATTTTTAAATATCTTTACTTAATTATGTATACATTTTTTTAAGTTTTTAAATGTTGTATAAGGCTGATAAAATATAAATCGTATTTTATAATATAATGTTTAGAAATTCCATGATTATTTGATCAAGAAAAATTATAAAATACAAAATGATAAAATCTCTGAAACAAAATCAACAAATTTATAAAAGTGAAGCTGCTAAAATACAGCATTCATAAAATGTAAAAAAAAAATAATAATTTAAAATAGGAGTGATCTTAATGGTTAAATTTTCTCTACATTACATATTGATACATAACTACTTCAAAGCGTTAGATAACTACATTTTACTTAACAAACATTTGCTTAGTAAGATTATAAATCAGTTATGGGAAGACACTGCAAAGAAAAGAAATACACTTTATCTAAAATATAACTAATATCATATTTTTTTCTTTAATACTTAGAAACAATAAATCACGACTGTTTTCAATATAAAAATTAAAAATAGAAGTAATATAATTTTTTTATCTTTGAATAATACTTTTAAGATGATTCTGCACATCAATATAATTTACATCAAAGATTTTTAAAAAGTAAAACGTAAATATTTATCATTACTAAAATAACTCTGTAATTTTGCTTAAGTAAATATTTTATTTCATCTTATCAATTTATACTAGCTATTTTGATAAGTTTTGTAACGGTATTGTCAAAGGTTTTATTATATTAAAATGTTAGGATTACAAAGGAACTCTAGATAATTATATTTTTGTAGCTATATTATGTAAGAAAAGAAAATATTTTAAAGAAGATAGTCGATTATAAAGTAAAAAATATAATATGACATTTTATTAACATAAATATAATATCAAATGTGATAGATAAACTTTTAAATGTGGTTAGTCATTTCTAACTAAGAACAATATAAATATTTTTAAAACATCAAAAATTAATTAACTTGCTCATAAAAATATTCGTAATAAGTATGTTTTAGAAGCTGAATAATTAATTAATAGTTTATAAACTCTACCTATATTAGCTCATCTTAAATTCAATATTGCACTATTGATTAACATATAATCAAATTTCAGCTAACTTTAGCATCTATAATTAATAATTTTTAATTTAAATAGTTAGAAAACTTATTTGCAAGCTTATCTTTCTAGAATACGAATTAATAAGTAAGTTCCTTATCGATTATTGTAATATTTTTCTCTTCCACTTTGAATCACTAAATCTTTGTAACCATCACTCGTGCATACATGCATATTAAAACGTCAAAGATAGTTTCACTTAAGCTATTTGTGTAATATAATAGTTTATGTAACTAAATTTTGCATTGCGAAATGCTGTATTCATTAATATATTGAAAGTATTATATTATTATCATACTATGTATTCTACGCATTTCTCTTTGAATGTATTAGCAAAAATTTACAGTAGATTTTTTCCTCGTAACATTTTTTACAGCCATTTTAATTCAATAAATTCCTTTAATCTTTATCGTTTTCCAAAATTCTAAATGAAGTGTTTCAAGAAAATGGAATAGTAATATAAGATAAGAGAGTTTTAATATTATCTTGAAAGAAATGATTAAAATAATTTGAATTAAATCAACACACACGCACATTATTTCCTTAGCGTTTTCTGAAAAAGATTATAATCAAAAATGTTGTGTCAAATATGTTGTCAAAATAAAAATTTCAGTTTCTCAATAAATATTCTCGCCATTAAGTTGAAAGATTTTCGATCAGTGAAACTTTGGAATAAAATGCATTTATTAAATTTACTTGCTTGTAATTTAAAAATTAATTGAAAGAAATATGTTGCAAACGATAGAAATGTGGAATTGAGGTTTCTTTACGTTGTTATAAGTTATATTTAGATAGTTTATTTAAAATTTATACATTACATTTATTATATTTATTACATTGTTTCACAGATTTAATAAGAATTAACTTCAACTGAAAACAAAAATTTTACTGATAATGTACATGATATATTCTTAAGTTGAATATGCTTCATTTATATAAATTGATTTAATTACAAATAGATATAAATATCACAGTAAAAGAATTTGGATTAGGTAATTTATATTTTATAAACTCTCTTTAAATATCAATAAATTATTACATATTTAATTTCGAAAGAATTAAAGTTAATATGGGAAGGAATTTCCAAAAAAGATTTAATGTCTAACAATTGCGCTGTATAAATAAAGCAACTCATAGCAAGTTTAATAATTAAATAATAATGAATCATAATTAAATAATCTAAACATATTTAAGATTTATTTATATCACTTATATTGAATTTAATAAAAAAATGAATTAAATTTTAGGATGAGGAATTTAAAGGGCATAAATTATAGAAAAATGTAATACATTTATATTTACTAAAAAGTCTTTTTAAAGAAATTGAAGTTTTGGCAATAATTTTATTCTTGAATAACTTTTAAGCAAAATATTTGATTTTCAACAGTATAAACTATTATATTAAAAATATTTTTTTGAGAAATCTATAAATTACAATACATTTTGAAAAATTAATTACTATGACAACTTCTGATTTAAAATATATTATATAATTTATACCGAAAATCCCTTTAAAACAAATCAGAAAACATCAGAAGTTTAAAAACATACTATTATAATCTGATGTGACGTGTATAGAATAATTAAACAAAAAAATATTTAGAAAATATAGTTTGAATTCTCTTCATTTAGGAAGTCGAAGTAAAACTCATCTTAATATTTTATCATAAAATAATTAAAAATATCCTTGACTTATATTTATTTATATGTGACTTATATTATGACTTATATTTACTCCTATATTTAGGAAATGTCATTTTTACATTCAATGTAGAAACGATAACACTTTGGCTTGGCAAAATATTTGGTAATAAATATTGATGGTATTAATTATTAATTTTTGATAAGCTTGGTATTTTCAGCACATTTAACTAATAAAGTTTTAGGTTCATTATTTAGATTTTGGAACTTAACTTGGCTCGATGCCAAGTTAAGCCTCAAAATGTAAATAATGAATCGCTAAAAAATTATGGTTTATTCCTAATTAAATTTTACACCTTTTTATAGCTAGTTTTAACAAAATGTTAAATTTATAATATTTTACAGGAAAAATGTTTTAAAATTAGTTTTAACAAAATGTTGTATTTATAAAATTTTACAGAAAAATATTTTATCTTCTGGTATAGGTACATATGTAAAGCCGTGTGAGCATTACTATGGAACACAGGAAACCGCTAAATAAAGATTTCTTGAAAAATTTTAGAAAAGTGCATAAAACATTATGTTATCTTCAATCAGTCTGTGACAAAATTTCCTATTTGTTTTTAATAATTATAAATTAATCCAATTTTATCACGTAGCTCTAAATAAAATACTCTAGCTGTTATCAAGATATTATAAAAATCTTGTTTTTTTTAAGCAATCATCAATATCATTTTGAGATTCAAGAATTACAATTGCTGACTTCATTAATTAACATTTACAATTCAAAATCAAACTTTTTTAATAAATAAAAGAACTCGATTTATTAAATTAAATTTTTAAGCAACTCTTAAATAAAGTATGATGCTTTAATTTATTTTAGCCACAACTTAATTGAATTTCATCAAAAAAAATTTTCATTACATCTTTACATGAAGTATTCGATCGATTTATCAAATGTGGAAAACCATTATCCAAAGATAAGTAATTTAATGAAGGTTAGACGAAGCAGTAGTATTTTTAAAGTTTGCTCAAGAAAATAATTCGTCGGAAGTCTTCGGAGTACTAACACTCATCTGGTGGAAGGAAAATAAATTGAATAAATGGTTGCTTAAGAAAAAAGATGTCTAAGAAGTATTAAGCTGTTGAAAACAAATTAATTTTATAAAAAGGATAAACTGTTCCGTATTCGTAAACTTGACATAATTTTTAACGAAAAATATATTTACACGAGGCTATATTTACAATAATCTAACATCACATTATCTTATCTGATATTCCTCAAAAATATACGTTATATATCATTAAATTCAATACTATGCAATGCCCTTAATTAAATAAACCTTTTAATCTAATCTCAGAAATTAATTTTCTGATAAGTTTTCTTAAAAATTTACAAATATGATTTCATAAATAAAGTAATCATAAAAATCATCATTAAATTTATAGGAAACAAATTCATGTTTCGACACAATTTAATCTATTTTAAATAAATAAACAAATGTGTGTATTTATAATTTGTGAATTATAATACATGAAATTTTGTGCAGTTTCAATTTTTAACTATGCTTTGAAATTACTTTTTTTTGTAAAATGAAGAAATACAAAATTTTAAAGCACATATTATATATTAAAATTTAATTACAGTATAGAAAGTTCTATTTCAAATTAATTTTCAACTAAACATTTATATAATTTATTGAAGTAAATTGACTAATTTTAATAAAGTTTGTATTAAAAATTAATTTTGTTGTTTAAATAAATGAAAATTTTCTTAAAAGAATAACATTATTTCATGCTTTGAAATATCTTCTTCTAAAGTTTAAGCATAAATTTCAAATAAATTAACAAAAAAATTCAAACAAAGTTTAAGCTCTAATTTAAAGTAAATTTGATATTGTTTATAATGTAAAACTATGATTTATGATCATGATTGTATAAGCTTTAATGATTTACTTTTAATTTTGTGTTAGGTCAGTTTTAATGATAATACAAAAATTACAAATAAAATGTCATATGAAGAAACCATATTTTATAGAAATGAACCATATTTTATGCCATATTTAAACCCTATTTTATATTTTGTCATATTTTGTAGAAAATATTAAGATGACTGATTTTTAAAAAGAAATTAAATTAAAATCTTATATATTTATTCTCTTGTAAGAAATATTATTTGATTTTACGATGAGACTACTCATACCAAATTTTCAAAAATTCTAATGCATTATTTGCGTTAAACAATTATTAAAAATCTCAGATTATTTGAATGCAGAATTAGATTACTTGAATGCAATTAAATGAATAAAACTGAAATTTGGAAAAAAGAAACAAGTAAAATATTTATATTGGTCGTAAATTAATTACATACTGTAAGTTTGAATAAAATCATGACTTCAAGACAGCAAGAAATGCGAAGACTCAAAACAATTGTAACACGTTTTCTGAAGACATCACGAAGCAATCTGCTATATTTCTGCAATAAAACATTCCATTGTCCACGTGACTTTCCCTCTTCATAGATCACGTTCTATTGATACAATATATGATACTTCTAACTTTTGATCAGAGAAACTGTAACTTGTTTCATTGCATTTCTCCATAGTCTTTTCTATATTCCTTGTCAGAAATGTCAAAAGATCGACCTTATAAAGAAGGATTACATTTTTGATTTTTATGTGAGTAAACAATTAAAATCTGCAGAGCAATTATAGATAAATAATGCATGTTATTTACAAAAAGAAAATATTGCATTTAGCTTAATTTTTCTTTAGCTTAATTTGCATTTAGCTTAATTTCTACTTATAAAATGTTCTTCGATAGGTAATATTATTGCACAATTAATCATATTAACAGCAGAAACTCATTGATATGATCAACTTTTATGATCAGATTGTCATTGAATTTAAGCTTCGTATCAGTTAATACACAGTTCTTAGGGATAATATTATAGGTGATTCTTACTTGTTTGAATTTATCCCTAATAATTCAATGGAAAACATTCATTTATTCTATTAAGCGCTGCAATCAGTAGAGCACTTACATTACCTAACTCGGAAAAAATAAGAAGGAGAACAAATATAATATATAAATTTGATACAAATGCTTGTATTGAAATCTTCAAGACTGATCAACTTTATTCTGTAAAATGATTCTCAGGAAAAGAAAATAGAAAACGTATTAACTAAATAATGTAAATATTTTAATTAATTAATTATTAAATTTAAATATAGTGTAGAATGCAAAAGGTGACAGTGTGGGCAATTATACAACAGTGACATATGTAAATATGGTAGTTTTTTAAATTTATTCTATAAATTTTTAATGCATGTTTTTCAATTTTATTTTTTATAATTACATATAAATACATTTCAAATTTTTTCTTTGTACTACTTTATTTTAAATGTTTACAGTGTTTAAATTTTTTATTACTTTTGATGTACGTTGAACAATTTAACATCAGTAACGTACTTTCTTTCTATCGTTAATGCATTGATTTTTTGAAAGAATTGATTATTGAAACATCAAATTTCATAGTTGTTTAATTATAAGTTTATATCTTTTTAAAAACACAGCTTCAATCTTTCTATTACTATTTATTTTTATAATTTTCGATAATAATGAAAGGAGATTTTATAGTTTGTTGATTATTATTTAAATTTTACAAATTAATTGGAAATTTAAATTACTTTTTTTTTGTTAAGGCGTAATAGAATTACGAAAGTAGAGAACGACAGAAAAAATTAACAGAATTGATGGAAATGTAATATATAAACATTCCTTATTGGTAGAAGCTACTTAAATTATTGAAACAAAAGGGGGTATTAAATGACCCTTGTCAATACTTGCTGTGGGGACAACAATAAATTTTATTGTTTCACATGGCATGAATTCAAATAAAATTTTTAATATCTGTCAAAAATGGTATTCTGTATTGCTCTTATGCATACCTAAAGTTCATCTGTGAAAGCTTTAGTATTTGGTTTGAAACCAAGATATTGATTGAAAAGTCTAACATATTTACTTGGTGATTTACACACTAAATATATAGATCAAAGAAAGTAAACAATGAGTTCTGATTAAAGTCTTGAAAATTATTTCCACCATATGAGTGAGTTCTATCTTTCTGAATGGAATCTTCCTAAAGATATCCTAAAAAGTACACTATGATGTACCATACATCAATGAATTATCAAACCACCTTACAGCATTGAATCTACTTATTACCAACAGTCTAAATAACCTGCATATTGTATGCAAATATCCCATGTGCATCGGTTCTTTTTACTGCATAATAAATCCCTTTATGTCTTCCACTCTTTATTTCTAGGTTTTATGGTTGTCATCGGTATTATTCTACCAAATTCCTTATACTTTCCTACTACTAAACAATAAACAAGTTGTTATTTTAAAAAAAAAAAACCCAACTGAGTGAAATATAATAATTTTTCTCCTTCCAAACTTTAAAATTTGTAAAAGCGTTATCAGTTTTGTACAAGAGACATAGTTACAGATCATTTAAGACCCAATACTTGCAGGTATTAAAGATTATTTTAGTTATCAGATACTGCCTTCAGCTTATATGGTTTCAGTATTAGTCCAAAAGTTGTAGGACTTCATACGTAAACATATTAACATTTGCATAATAAATTGATATTTGCATTTCTGTTTTTTTTTTGTTTGCAAACTGTTATTTGCATTGATTTTTTTTATCATTTGTATTATAAATTACTATTTGCATTGGCTTAAATATTCATCTCAAACCTCAATATTTGTTATTCTTCAAAACTGTTCTTATTTTTTTAGAAAATGAAAATAAAATCAACCTTATTACTAGAATTGCCAATCAATAAATATATATGTGCTTATTATATTCCATTACAAACAAGATCCAGTTTTATATTTGGAAACCATTTTAGATGTTCTTTTAAGAAAGACTATGTGTAAAATTTTATTTATATACCAGCTGTGATATCGTATAAAAATATTCAAATAAAATAGCTTGATTAATAAACTACAATAGATTATTTTATAAAAGAAAATTCAGAGAATATTCATCTATAGCATTAAAACAAAAATTAAAATTATGCATTTATTTTTTTAAAAAACAGTCGAATCTTTTTAAATAAATTATTTCCGATTTTTGAAAGAAGTGTTCTAACCTATAACCAAAAATAAAAATCAGTGATTGGTTATAACCATATTTATTTCCATGACCATGATTAAGTACAGAATTCTGCATTCATTTAATGCCTTTTTATTTCTGCCAGTAAATTCAATATTATTTTAGATATATTAATCCACTAAATTAATAAAAATAGTTATAGCCTTAACTATCAATAAACTATCAATAAAGTATCACCTTAACTATCTTAACTATCAATATCTTAACTATCAATATCTTAACTATCTTAACTATCAATAAACTATCACCTTAACTATCTTAACTATCAATAAACTATCACCTTAACTATCTTAACTATCAATAAAGAAAATATTTATGGTATAATTTAAAAACAATGCATTTAACTTTTGAATTAAATAAATAAAGTAATTTTAAAATCGGATTGCATAAGCAATCATTTGGAATATACTTTAAAACAAAGTCTGTTACCTTATTATTAATATGAATGTTGGGATTTTATGTTTCTCTTAATTTCATCATCGACGAAGATTATGCTAAATACTTTATTTTTTATCAGTTTTTTATAGAAATAAAGTCAAATACTAATCGCAATTCACAAATTATTAAAAGTAATCAAAATTAAAAGAGAACAATTTACAAATTAGTAAGTAAAAATTAACGAAGTTACTAAAATTTGGAAATTCAAGTTTTGTATTTTTGTTCATAAATGGACCAAAATTAACTTTTGTTCATAAAATTAACTTACTTCAGTATATTATCGAAAACATTATCAAAATAAAAATATTTATATAGTAAAAGTATTTTTTAATTAATAAATTTCTGCCACCTGAATTAATTTTTTGAGAATTTGCTTCATTTACTAAGCTTAACCTTGAACTAAAAAAAAACTATTGAATCAATATTGATCTATCAAATTACTTATTCAGTTAATTATAATATAGATAAAATTAACTTTTAAATAAATTTTTCTTAAGATAAATATTTTTAAAAACTACAACTTTAATGATTTATTAGAAACTTTTATCAAACTTTGGGACATATGTGATATTGTGATAGTGAATCTATCTATTGTGTATTTCTAAAATGAAATTACTCATAAACTTATATTTGGAACGTTATTTTAATCGTAAAATTTATTAAAATGCACTGTATTATACAATGCCATACGAAATAAATTATTAAAACATCGATAAAACACTTATTGTTTGTATATATTTTTGTTTTAACTTTTCAATTTCACATCAAAACTGATAGGTTGAGTTAAACCGAATTTAATTTGAATCTTACCTTTGTCAAATACATTGATTAAAAATAATAAATACAATTATAAACTTACCTAATCAAATGAATTGTAATCATAATTTTAAAAATTCTTAACATTAATGTAAGCGAATTCGGTAAATAACTGAAGCATAATGGAAAACCTATAAAATTAAGAAATATCATTTTCATTAAATTATTATCTATAAATAATTTATGATTTTAATCGACATAATTAAATAACAAATTGTTCAAAAATGCTTACAGATAAAAAGATAATTTTTAATATTTTATAAATTAAAAAAATTGTTGATTGTTCATAAAAAATTAAGTGAAAATTTAAAAAAAAAATTAATGTAGTCATTATTTTTACCATGCATTTCTTAAAATACTTATTTATGAATTTTCTTTTGAAAATAACCAATGTTCTAATTAGGACAATATCAAAAATTAGTTTCGGTAATAAATATATTTTTCATCCAATAAATTTAATTTTTTATATTTCTGACCCTCCTTTAATACTTATCTTGTAAAACCAATTACAGAGAGTGTGCACGTGAAATACTCACGCATTTTTATTTATTATCTAAATACAAAAACCTTCCGGCTTAAAAATGAAAAATAGTGGACAGATTTCCATAAAAATGAAGTTATTAATTATGTCACACTTTAAAATTTTTAATTAGATAATAAATTTCCAAGCAAAAGGAAACTTTACTCAAAAAATGGTCAGAGAGAAAAAAATTAAATAATACTTACTAAACTATTAATTTTGGAGAGCAAAATTTAATAGTTTCACACTTAATTAACAAAATTTTATTTATTTTAATTAAGAATTTGTCAGAAACAAATAGATGGTCTAGAGATAATAAATTTTACTGAATATAAAAAATTGAAAAGAATATAGTAAACTGTTTCACACCATATTGTTTTTTTAAAGATAAAAAATTTTGATATTAAATTTCTCTGATCACAAAAAAATTATTCTTTAGTTAATCAAGGATTTTAAATCTTGACTACATAAATTTTGAAAATTAGTAAATAATATTTTTTTTTGAATAATATTTAAACTTTAGTTAAAATAAATATGTTTTACACTAGAATTACTTTGTATGTGACATTTTCTAATGTTAAAAATATTATTGTTATAAAAATGTAAAAAGTGTTAAATTAATGATAATTGTAAATGAAAAAAATCATTGAAAAGTTAAACATAAAACAGGAAAGTATTAAAAAGTTAAGAGCAGCAATTTTTTATTTTTGGGGAACCGTTTGGCTCATAACTCTCTTATAAATATAAAATAATCATTATTTATTAAAATGTAGAGAAGCTTTCAAAAATGGAAACTGAGAAATTAAAATATCCTAAGAATACATTATTTAATCAATGTAATAATTTAATAATTTGTTCAAAAATAATTGATATAGGCATTCAAATGCTGACTTTGCATAGTTCAAATTTTAAGGAAATCATTCCATACGAACATTTAATTCCATACATTTTCTTTAAAAACATGAAAAGATATTTCCTACTTGAAATATTTTCTGGAGAAATAATTTTCGATTACGCTGAATTTACGATCAATTATAATCATTAGAAAAGATAAAATGAGTAGAATTAGTAAACGTATCTTCATTTTTATCTTTTCCAATGAATGAAGTGATAATAAATAAACAAATTCGTATGTCACATAGCTTAAAAACCCATCGGTGGAAAATTAGGAACACCAATTAAAATAATAACGAATCAAACATGTGCTTAAATCAATCTTAACTCGTAAGCTAATGAAAACAAATATATATATATATATATATATATATATATATATATATATATATATATATATATATATATATATATATATATATATATATATATATATATATATATATATATATATATATATGTATATACAAGTACAATTTAAATACTATTCTTAAAATTGCGAGAAGTATAATGTTTGTTTTAGTATTTATATCTTAAGAAAAATACTATTCCTTTTAACAAAAAAAAAAAAAAGAAAAAAGAAAAAAAAATTAGAAACACATATAAAACAGAAAATGTATAAATTTCTGCTCAGAGCAAGAAAGGGTAAAAAATATTTTTAACTATTCTGTCTTAAAACGTTTTCAAATAATCTAGTATAAATTTAAAAATCTCAATTTCAACTTAGGTGTTCAAAACTCAATTTATACAATACTATAGTAAGGACCTATTAGGATCAATACGTGAATATATCGCATAATATTTTATGCTCTTATTTTAAAACAATGAGTAAGCAAGAATAATTAAAGATTTTTTTCGATATCACTATCTTACTGAAAAGTGTTTAAGTATTTATATTCTGTAATATTTTGGGGGGACTGTTATCAATTTCCTGTTTAAAAACACTCATGGTAAAAAGTGCAATGCAAATACCAATATTTATGAATAATAAAAACAAAGTTTTAGAATAAATTAACAGATGTCTTATATAATGTAGCTCAAAAATAGTGTCAATACCTGTTTGGTATATTTTCCCTTCATCAATATATCTCGTTTTACATACTTAAAACTCGGGAACGTTCCCATTGAAGAGGAAGAAGTACAAGTATTTGGGAGATACAACGAATAATACGTTACAATGGAAACAGCATGTTTCTCGTTTATCTAATAAAAAACGAAACAATCTTTCTTGGCTTTTTGTGAATTCCTGAAAACACTTATGGGGGTCAAAGCTGAATTTATTCAGATAATTTATAACCAAGGCATTGTTCCACTCATCATCTATGTATCATAAAATTGAGGGTATCCGCTACTGATGAATTTAAACTATAAACTTCTTAGAAGAATTCTGAGGAGATTTCTGCTTTGTATCATCTACGTTAACAGAGCACTCGGTTATGAGGCAAATTTTTTTGCTTCTGGTCTCCTGTCTATTGATACAATAATTTCTAATGAATTTTAGACGATTGATAAACTGATGACAGATAACTCTCGTAAAACTATAAATCTGATAATTACTATTACTTATTTATGAACCGGAAATCTATCTTCCTCGGTCTCACTTCAAAAGGATCAGGAGCATTAATTTAGGATTGGCAAAATTATTGGGATCAGAATACCACCGGATGCCGAGGATACTCCATCCTGCCAAAAGTGAATTTGAACCAACAGTGCTGGCCAAGACAAATAACGATTTTTGTAACGGGACATTGCCCATTTCCAAGTTAACTGTATAGATTAGGAGTACAACCCACTGACAGCTGTGCATGTGGAGAAGAAGGTACTCCTATTTACGCTATAACATGCCCCATCACGAGTTCCTGCCACTATACTAACCACAGTGACAGTCTGAAAAGTGTCTACCTCAAAAACATTACCATCCACAAGGCTGCAAAGCTAAAAAATTATTAACCTTATAAGCTTTCTCCTTGAATATAGGGACTTAATAATTCTAGAGGAATAGGAGGATAATGATGCCCGTGGCGGTGAAAGACTTCACTTGGAAGATGAGGCGTTAAATCAGCATATCCCATCCCTCTCATCTCCTACATTTAGGCATTTCCCTCTCTACCTGTAACATTTCGCCTGTTTCTCATCTCCTTGTATATAGTTCATTATTATTTGTTTGCTATTTCCTCACCATCACATTCCACCGCTCTTACTTAATTACTTAATCACAATTATTGTCATCATGTTGTATTGACCTATTTTAATGCATTATGTTTAATATATCTAAACTTTTTGTATATATAGCTAGCAAATTCATTTGACTTAACTTACTTTGAGCCGATACACCCGACTATCAAATCCATATACGAAATGCATTAATTATTCATTAATCATTATTACCTCATTAATTTGCAGTAAGTGCAGGTATATGTATTCAATTCTGTTTATCATTTTTAATTTACTTTTGTTTTTCCATTTATTTACTTTATTTTTTAGATGCATGCAATTTGATTTGTATTTTATATGCCTGCCTTACCACATCCTGCCTTGTATTTTGTCTGATACCTATTTTGAATGCTTCATACGTGTCCACGTATTAAATACCGATTGCAATCCAATTTATGTTAAATATTAAACTTTACTACACTCTTTACTGTGTAAAAGTAATAATTTCCAGTGTCTCCATATGATTGCAAGCATAATTGTATTGTATTGTATCTACTGTATTCCGTTTTCTTTTTTCTCCAGCGGGTCCATCAAATCTGGTAAAACACTTTCAGGTTTAGGTACAGGGACCTCTGCTGGTGTGTTTACTTCACTTTACTATTACTTATTTACCCTTTCAGGGTTAGGTATAGGGACTTCTGCTGGTGTTTACTTTATCTTACTATTACTTATTTGCCTGATGCTTCAGTTAGGAGACCTGTTACCATTAATCCTCATGTAAAAGAGACACCATAGAATGACATTATTTGCTTACGAATGGTTGTAAACTGAGTGGAAGATTTGGTCTTGCTTTCTTTATTTAGGAAGACAAAAATCAGAGCATGTTGGTTCAATATAGATTACTCGATATGCATTCTGTTTTCCAGAGGAGATTCCTGTGCTTAAATGTTTCTGTCAAATAGATACAAAGTGATTATCACAAGAATAAGGTATTCAATTCAAAGCATTTTATTTGCATAGATTCTCTTTCTTCCCTTCATCTTTTCTGGAACAGTCTTAAAATGGAAAACCATGTCATTATTCGTACAATTTTATATGTGATTAATATGCTTATTTACTTAGAATGTATTTACTTTTATGAACGTTCATTTTTCTCGTAATTGAGAACATACTGGCATACTTGATAATGAAAAGGTAGACTAATTGGTTAAACGAGCAAATTTTCGTTTGACTTTTACATAAATTTATTTATTGAAATTTTATATACTTTTACTGATGTTATTTTATTTCAAATATTTTTGTTGTTGAATGTACTTAATTTTATAAGCTTTATTGCATACTCGTAGCGAAAAAGAAGCGATTTTTTGAATTTTTTAAATAAAATATTAAAAAAATAAACATCCTGTTTGATCAGAAAAAGAGAAAAAAAATTCAATGTTCATAAATAGTGACGCATCTTGAAGATTTACAAATATTTTCTTCAAATTTAAATATATCCAACTTTTTTACAGGAGCGTATAAAAATGTTTTGTTTTGCAACAAATTTTAGATGACTTTTTTTGTTATCTTTGAAAAATATGCTAAATAAATCATTTGCAGATTACATTCATTATCATTTATTATTATATAAAAATGGTTTATTTACAATCATCAATATGAATAAAATACAATAAAAATTGTGTAAGATGTAATTTATTCAGATTTAAATTTAAGAGTTTTAATTTAGTTTATAACAGAAAATGGCACTAATCAATGAATATCAATGAATTGTCCATTTAAAAACAAAATGGAAAATGTATTATTCAGAATTGGACTTGAAGATTTAAAAGTTTTGAAAAATTAGAATAATATGTTAAAATATGGGTTTTAAATTCTGAATCGAAACTTTACTTTGATAGAAATAATGAACTAACAAGAAAAAATAAAAATAGTTAAAGAAAATGATTACTGTACAAGCTTAAAAATACCTATAAATAGAAATTCATGTTACAATGGATTTTCGAAAAATGGTTCTAGTATTTTGTTTCTGAAGGTTATCGTAGAAGCTGTAAATTTTAATAATCCAACTTAACATTGAAGTTGATATTATAGTATGATGTTATTAATTTTAAATTGCATATAAAAATATTCACTTATTAAAACTTATTTTCAAATAAAGAAATTTTCTAAGATATTTTGCTGTAAATATCATATGGAGAAAAAAAATGAAAGCAACAAATGAATAATATATATATATATATATATATATATATATATATATATATATATATATATATATATATATATATATATATATATATATATATATATATATATATATATATATAACATTAAATTATTAAAATGTTTCATTTGCAACTTAATTATTAATACATTTATGGTACTAAAATTTATTTGTGTATATTATAAATAAATCATTTGCCTTCAGTATTGTAGAAAGAATTAAATCATTTAAGATTTAGAGCAAGAAAATAATGTATTTTTTGTATGGTAGCCCATATATTCATATTATATTATTTTCTTTTTAAAAGCATTTTTTAATAATAAAGATAACCATTTAAAAATACCAAAAATAATTTTCACTCCTGTTGTAAAAAAAGAAGCATTATCAAAAATATCGAAATAAAAATAAATGATTTTTCATTGCTCTTTATTTTAAATATATTTCAATTATAATATGTATATAACAATGCATTAAACTTTTATATGCAAAATATAACAGTTAGTTTACATAATTCAAATGACTAAATTACTGTAAGAAATTCAACTTTTTATCTTTAATAAAAAAGTTATGAATCTATCGCATTTAATATAAAATAAAAGAAAATTGTTTTTATTATCACTTCAATTAAGCTTTTTTTTTATAGTATCATTTTCATTGAGTTGAGTTAGAAATTTATGTTAAATGCTTAATATTTATGAAGAATATTTTTAAGAACTGGAATTTATATTTATAAATGACAAAACAAATTCTACTTGCAAGAAAACTTTTTCTCAGTGAATACTTTAATGTTTATTAATAATGCAAAAAAAAAAAATTAGTCGTACGAAATTTTGTTATCAAATATATTTAAATAAACACGTTCCTTTTTCATTTAAAACTGAAATTAACAGAAAACTTACTTAGGCATATAATGAATTTCATTATGCCTTAAAAATTTCAAGTATAACATGAATGACAGCTCGTATAATCCAAATGATTAAATTACTAAAAAAATGACTCTGAATAATCTTTTATTTCACATATAAATATTTTGTGCAAAATAAACTATATGCGCGAAATTATATGCAAAATTGTAAAAACTCAGTTATTGTAAGTAATATAAGCTCTATTTTAAAATATTTTTTAATTAACATTTTGACTCTGTTTTTTTAAAAATTTATGTAAAAGGTTTAATGTTTATGTAAAATATTTAACACTACTCAAGAAAAAAATTCAATATCATGAAATAAAGCTATACAGATTAAAAGAAACGTAGTTTGTTTTATTTTAAAAATAAATTTTATTACTTTGTTATTAACGCTATTTTCTAATTATTCTATAAATTTTGTCACCAATGAATACCTAATTAAAAATGCAGATATATTTTTTTAATAATTTGTTTTCAAACTCAATTCTAATCAACTGAAAAAATAAAAATATTTTGATATGACAAGTATTATCAAAGTATTAGTGAGTAATTGGCTCTTAAGCTGCGATCTTTATTATCTTTATCTATTGTTTTAAAATCTTTTGCCTTTATCATTCAATGATTTTGTTAATAATATTAAAAAAAACGTAAAACACACTCTTTTTAGCCTTAAGATGCAACGGTAAAAAATCAAAAAGAAAAAATCTAATTAAGATTAGACAACAGTTTGAGGACAGAGAAAAATATAAAAAGATGTCGTTATATTTTTATCATTTAAAAATTATTAGAAATCATTTCTGTAAAAACATCTTAATGGAAAAACGTTTGGTCTCATAAAATTACTAAAATCATAATAAAATTCATCATCTAAATATAATGTACTATAAAGAAAGAGAATATTTAGAAAAAAAAGACTTATGAACAAGGAGATATTTGAAATGTTTTTCAAAATAAAATATTCGTTAACATGTTTAAAATATAATAATTACTTCTAAAATCGTTTTACTTTTTTATATATTGCAGTACTAAGGAAATTCTTTAAGCGCAAAATCTTTTTTTTACTGTAATTATTTTGTTCTATTTGGAAAAAGTATTTGGTAATTCTTATTTTAATTTTTGAAAACATTTAAGTAATTAATAATATTTAATATTTTATTGCCAGCTTTCTAATTTTTACCCGATACATTACCAAAACCTATTCTTATTATGTTGATCAAAATATATTCGTTAAACGTGATATCTTTTCTATAAATATTATTTTCCAAGCATTCATTTAATTATTAGAAAAATGCACATTTAAATTTATCTAAAGGAAGTTAAATATATGTGAAATTCAAAAGTTTATCTTCAAATTTTACTTAATTAAGATCGCACGTAATCCATATTCATCCATTTCAAGTTCTCAAATATAAATGCCTTGAAGTAGAAAAATAGAAGGAAAAATATTCCAGTTCGTTTCAATAATTTTTCACAATAGGCAGATATCTAAGTGCCTAAACATGTTTAAAGTTAGGTAAGATTTTAAGATAATTTTCAATCTGATGATACATTTTTTTTACTAGAATTTGGGATTCAAATAATATTTTGTACAATTCTTTTGTAGCATTGGTGGAAGTGGGCTCGATGTAGATTCCGGAAGTATTTGGTTTGACAAAACATTTTGTGATACATCTTGGCGATAAAATTAAATTTCTGTTAATATTAATTAAGCCTATCTTTGAATAGATTTTGTGCAGAGGCCATCTTGCTTAATACAACTTGTCACCTGCTTTGGCGTTAAAAAAATCCCAAAAAAATCAAGGTATATTTGATTGTTAACTACGAATAATTTAATCATAATATATTTTATTAAAAATACTATGCCTTATGTTGTTCTGGAATTCACCAAGTTTATTTTATTTAATGATAGTTTTTTGCAGAAACATTAGAAAATTACTTTTAGCACAAATAGAAAATTATTTAAACTTTTAACTGAATAAAATAGGCCCTATATGTCAATAACTTATTAGCAATGACTTGGAAGGAAATTTAAAAATTTTGTATTCAATAATTTACTTATGAATAAAACATTTAACATCATCCATATTGCATTGTGGTTTTAAAAATATAAATTTCTGATAGATGGATAAAATAAGGCGCATATAAATATAATTTGACAGAGTAACCGTGATATGTATATTTTAAGTATGAACTACAGTCACATGTAAAACACATTAAAGAAAAAGGTTTTGAAGCATATATAATTGTTTTAAAGTATATTTAAATAATCAATAAAAAGAATTTTTTTTTAAATATCGTTATATAAATCTAAAAATAAAGCATTTAATTTTAGAAGAAAAATATGAATTAAATTATGCTTATGTAAAATTTTAAACATTTAACTTGACAACGTTATTATAAAACCTTGAATAATATGTTATATGATTGAAATGATTTAATTGCTTATTGCCATAAATTGTATAATGTCATTTTTGAAGAATTAAAATTTTTAATAATTGTTTCATGTCACAGAACTGTCAATAAAAATTACGCATTACCACTATGTAAGTTAGTTAAAAGTGATTAATATAGAGGCATGTTAATAAGCATAGTATACATCGTATTATAAAACATTTTAAGTAAAAATAAAACGGGTGTGTAAAAATGTGATAACATTTGTGTAAAAATGTGATATCATTTATGTAAAAATTAAGCATTTTAAGTAAAAATTAACATTTGTACAAGATGAAAGTAATTTAAGTAAAACCTTTACACCTTTTAAGTAAAATTTGATATGCAAAATAGATTCACAAATTGTTTCATTAAAATAAAATCATTATGAGCAATATAAAACCACAAATAATGCAAAATTGAAATGAACATAACTTATTTATTCCTTCTGATTGAATAAATGTTCAGCAAAAGAAAGGAAAAAAAAGTTGGGAAATTCTTCAATCTAAGCAAAAGTGATGAAATTTATATTAAATTACTGAATAATTTAATTAATCTTATAGCTGTAGAAGGTAATTATTGTAGTATAGCATTTAAAATAATATAATGAGACAACAAAAGTATAATTTTAAAATTAAAGTTTTACGAATATTTAAAATGCTGTAAACAGAGAAATAGATTTACATATAAACAAACAAAAATCTCTATCAATAAGCATAAGATATGTTTTTGACATAATGCAGCTCTATTTTAAATATTTTAAAAAAAACTATTCCATAGGGAAATATTTTTAATATAAATTAATTTGTGCAATATGATTAAGAAGATGATGCAAATTATCTAGATAAGAAACAGTGTGAAAAAGTTATTTTGCTTGCAATAAAATTTTGAATCCTTTTTAAATAAGTATGTCTTAGTCGAAAATAAATTGTATTTTTCAATCTTAACGGAATAGTTGGCAAAATAATGAAATTCTTTAAACTAATTTCCCATCCAATATCTAATTTTTAATCTTCTGACATTATTACATTATTCTGCTCAACTAAGTATGAATTTTTTTTTACTTTTTCATGCATACAATTTTTATTGAAGCATATAAATATTTTTCTAATTAAATATCTAATTAGAAATACTTTTCTATTATATTACGACAATTTAGCTTCTTCCTATCAGAAGTATATTTGATATAAACGTAAAATAGGACTTTACAATACATTTTTATTGTGATCTTCAGAAAAATCTTTTTTTTTATTTTCTTAGAACTACTCAATTTTCGTATTTCATTTACGTCAAATAAAAAATATTTTCATTAAAAGACAAAATTGTTATTTTTAGGCCTCTAATTTTTGTATCATTTTCATGCAAGAGTTGAAGGTTAATATCACATATTAAAATTTCGCAGTGAATATGCTTTTTTTAATGCATATAGAAAAGCCTGAATAAAAATACCTATTTCATACATAGTTAGTTGTTCACATATACGTTACAGTTTAAGTCTTACATTTTTTCACTGACACCACATTAATGTTAATATCATTCTTATTAAAAGGTGAGGTAAATATAAGTGATGTAATCCAAGATCTTTTTATGAATGCACTTAGAAAACTTCTTAATTTCACT